>JBBKCR010000034.1:2900177-2918726 GCA_037577295.1 Ladigesia roloffi | reverse complement strand
GGAACCTCTGGTTTCTGGCTCCCTTTCCCTCACCCGAGGCAGTGAACGGTGCACGGCTCGCAGCCCGCACCGTTACAAAATGTGATGAAAATTAATTGTGTTGTTACAGAACATAAATCAAATGTAAAAGGAATAACATGCACAAACAGACCGTGTGTCCTAACCAAATTTTGAGTTAAGCATTTTGATCTCTATGAGTGGTCACCTATTTAATCAGCTAGAATCAAAAATAGGAGCTTGGGGGTCTTCCAAACATCCCATTTTTTGTCATTTTTAAATCATTTCTTATTAAGATTTAGTTTTACCAACATGCGAGACTTTTCTGACCACTTTGCAGCTGCAATGTAAAATATGTCTTTGCAGCTGGAGAAGAGTGAATCAGATTTACCTGCTTTTGCCTATTTGATATTGCACAGACTCTAGAAATATTTCCTACTTCATCCTTAAAAGTAATTGTGTCTATATATGCCAATCAGATTTAATGGGCTTGGCCCCCAGAGCTCCACCCAAAACGAGGGGCCCTGTTGATGCCTGCTATTAGCATTTGTGCTGTGATCCAAACATTAGTGTACAGCACTAAGCACAGGTGTGGAGGCAAAGAAAGATCTGATCACAAGTGTTCACTCGAGACGCATGAAAAGACAAGTTTTAATTCAAGGTGTGAACTGAAGTGCTTACAGCTGTCCTTTTTTGACCACCCAAGATGCAAATTGACGTCAGTGAGTGTAATTACTGATGTAGGCGTAATTATACTTAGATCGTGCAGCAAAGTGAAAGTTATGCCTCTCCACTCCGAAGTCTAAAATGATTTAACAAGAAAAAAATTGGGATTGACAGGGCCGAGAATCTCTTCACTTTTCCATCTTTCATTCAGTCCAGTTTATCCATAAAAGACTGCAGTGTTGCTGTTACACATGTTCCTCTTTTTTCCACACAGAGGTCTAGCTCAGAAATGTAGTATCTCTGTTCTAGCATGGTCTTGAAAGAAAGGTGATTAATCCTCATTATCCAGAGGGCTGGACTAATACCTGCAGCAGGTTTGAGAGCAGTGCAATTATCTATGGCACCGTCGGATCAAGGCAATGCCTTAGCGGTGTTAACCCAAGGTCAGGTGCCTCTCTGTGGAAGCATTGATGTGAAAAGCATTTCAACATGAGTGACAGAGCATACAGTGAACTTGCTAAATCGATGGAAGGCCACAGTACTTCTTCCTCAGTGGCAGCTGTAACTACATACAACACTTCTTCATTCACACGATTGCTGAGTAAACAGTAATTAGCATTTTAGGGATGTTAGCAGAGAAATGGACGTATGTTTAATGTATTAGGCGAACAGCACAGATAACCTTGAGGACACTAGGTGTCTATTAGGTTCTAGAAAAGCCTAAGTGACTGACTAAATTGCAGGCATTCTTATAGACTAGCACACAGGTTCATTCATATTTTTTTATCAACTCTACTTAGTACAGTGGCCCATGCATTATGTTCAAAATATCTCCCTTTTCATGTAAATTTGGCTAGGTAAATAAAGCAGTGATAAACAGTAATTTTGCATTGAAAATTCCATCCATGTTAATTAACCAGCAGCTCCGAAAACCATGAACAGCTGCGTGGTCCGCATGCGGCTCAGCTCAGTCAACAGATGTGTGATTTACTGGAGTCCATCTTTCAAACGAGGAGCTCTACTCACTCGGTAATAACAGCCTCAGGAGTGTGCCAGGCTGTTAACACGTCAGCAATGTGAACGCCACTGTTTATGGTCTTTAGAGCTGAATATATAGAGAGAGGCAGGGCCATGCTGTGAAAAATATTCTTTTGTTCAACCTAAAGAAAACCAACAAGACCAATCATCAAGCAAATGCAATATGAATGAATAATTCAGTGAAAATGTATACACATGAATGCAAATGATAGAAAATAGGGGTGGGGCCGAACCTGAATACAGTATTCGGATTAGCACAAATAATAGTTTTTTGCAAATACGGTATTAGGACAAATAACCCTGGTCACACACTCGCCTGTTTAGGGCACTCGCCCTGCGATCAGAAAGTCGTGGGTCAATCCTAAAGGCTGCTAGGCACCTCTGAGTAACCGCGAGCATGGTATCTTCCCCACACACTGCTACCTAGGTTCATTGCTACACCCTGCTTCACTTGGTGAATGGGTTAAATACAGAGGAGGAATTTCGGGCTGTTCACACTGTGTGCGGTGGTGTGTTCAGGTGTGACCGATTGATCTCTGTCACTTTTAGACATTCTGCTTCCCCACCCCCTTCCCGTCACATGGTCAAGTTCAGGAGTAGATTCGGAGAGCAATGGATGGAGTTTATGATGCCTTATGAATTTTACTCAAATACAAATATGAATTATTTTCTCTTTTAACAAATACAAATACAGATACACCCCTAATAGAAAATAAGTCAAAGAACAAACCTTCATTCTTTAGGTGTATTCATAATTTACAGAGCCTCCCATTTTGCAAGATGCACCTTCCACCTTGACGTCAGCTTTTTCAGACTTCACAGTTCACTCAAACTTTCATGCAGTCCATAACTGGTATAACAACCAGTTTTAAATGTACTGTTTTCATGATGCCACAAAAACCAACATTTACATAGCTCCGCCCATTGATTCGAGGACTATACAGAGCGATCAATCAGAGCAAATGTAGGTCTAGAACAAATATTATTCTAGCATCAGAGGATTTGACTACAATAAAACAAAGTCAAATAAAAGTTCAGGAAGATTGAAGCACAATTTTTTAAATGTACTGCATCCCATTAGTATTGTTTGTACTGTTCGTATAAATATACAGCTATCTGAGCCCTCACCACAAAAGCAAGCTGAGAACAGAGAGAAATACAGACCTCTATAAGTTCTAAAGCATTGTTTTTGAAACGGTAAAAGGGTGAACCTGAATGACTTGTATCATCTGTCCCATATAGCTGTGCTGCTGTATCACTGAGCAGGACAGCAGCAGGGCTTTAGCGCTGTGATAGTTAGCGGGCAGGGCCAGCAGCCCAGTGATGGGGTTATCATAAAGGTCACTTACCCTTCTTCACATTTTACGCCACTGAAACTGATGGATTCTCCCCTCGGACCTGTCCCTGCCAGTTGCATTCCCCTCACACATGTACATCAGACAGGGGCAGGCACACAGATCTTTTCAAAATTCTCCCTCACCCCTCTTTTTTCGAAAGGTTTCTTTCTCTGCCAGATGATTTACATCGCCTTAAAACACCTCCAACACTCGCTTTTAGTCACCATTTCTGCTGGTGTCATGAACATTCCAGTTTCAGTACTATTTTTAAGACTTACCCCCTAATGTCATGGTTTAAAGCAAGAACGGATTTAAGGCAGTGACTAAATATGCTCCCCCAGGCAATCGTGACCCACTAAAATTGGATCATCTGCCCACTGACATCGGAGCGATCCATTCAGAGGTGCCAAATTTAAGAGGTTTCTTAAATTCCTCTTCTCCTCCTAAGCTTGCATAACTTATCATTGTGTTTCATGTGTCACAACAGAAATGGCTGCATAAATAAAGAATGTATTAAAAAGTAATCAACTCATTTTACTTTAACATTTAATAATATTATATATATTGATATACACGTGTGTATGTTTGTGATTAATGCAATGTGCTTAAAATAGGAATACAAAAGGAAATTATTACATTTATATTAATTTTATTAGAATCTATAATACATTTACCAGTGTATCATACTATTACAATACTAATCTGTTATACTTGTGTAGTGTTTTTAAGTAATAAGTAAAAAATTGTAGAAAACATGCATGATTGGGTGGTTTACTGTTATTTTTCAGACAAAGGTTCAGTTTTTGGTATTAAGACCCCTACATACCAGCCAAGAATTTGTATCAGAGTGACAAATTAAAGGGTAAAATTAGCTACACAAGCTCTTCGTGCTGTATGGCATAAATCTACTGTAAATCAACATTTATAGAGACTTATAGAGACTTATTCCAAACAAGCATTCTTTGTCATGACTCCTGGTGAAATAAAGTATACTGATGCTTGTTGGAATGTATGCTTATGCAAGATTGTATGAGTAGTTATTGTATGTAGGTATGTAGGCTCTCAATAAAGTGCAGATGCTCTAACCCTCATTAGACTGAGTTGCGCAAACTTTATTGAAAATATGAACAAATCCACCACTGGCATTCTAATGTTTTTGAAATTTTAGGAAATAGGTAAAAAAAAACATGATTTACTCCACTGAACTAGATGTACTTTTAACCATATTTTAACCATTTCATGGGAACATTGAATGTTACTGAATAAGAATATGAGGAATTAGGGGTTTTGGATTTTAAAAAAGCTGAGCTGACTATGCATTGATAAAATAAGGAGCCAAGGTAATTCACATTTAAAATTTGAGACTGTGTGCAAGTTCATACCCTACATAACCAGACACTACGTCAGAGCTTATGGACTCATCATAGAAAGTGCAGAAATCTTGTTGACAGGCAAAGATGTCAGAGTTTGTTCATCCGAGCCTCCACGCTGCTGCTTTAGAGTTGTCCTTGGGGGAAAAAAGACGAAGGTGGCCAGGGTCACTGCCAGGTATCAAGGGATCCAGTTAGTGTTGTGAAGGTTGTTTCAGTTGAAAAGAAAAGAAAGTCTGTAGAAGCTTTCTCCCAACTGCCCCATTGTTAACTGGGGAGAAAAAAGTGCCTTTCAGCTTGCCTTATCTGTCTCTCCGTGGACGGCTGCAACCCGGTTTACCAAAAGAAAAAAAGGGTCTTTAACATCACCTCTGTTCCGACAGTGACATGCACACACCAGCTACAGGAGCTAAATGCTCAAAAAATGCCTTAGTCACTAAGTTTTTCTCTTTTATTTTATTTCATTTCGGTGTTATTCCGTAGAGGCCAAAGTGATTTATTCAGTGTTTGCAAAGCTGATGTTTATGGACGCTATAAAGTTCACTTTTGTATTGATTTTGAAACTCTCTCGACTAGCAGGGTTTTACAGCCATCCGGTCCCAGGCGCAGCTCTATTGATTTCATTATTTGAAATACAATGTGCAATAAACTTTAAATGGGCCCACGATTTCTGCACGAGTGGGAGTTTTAAACTGATTAGGATCTGGCCCATATCCCACAGACGTGAGGGGAGTACCATTTCCCTGTAAAATGGTGCAAAAAGACCAAAGACTTATCTTAATTAAGTTGAAAGTAGCATTGAAAAAACCTTTTTGCATTACATTATGATTTAGACGAGGAAAAATTTGGTCTTTGTATCCTTGCAAAGGTCTCATTTGCTTTCTGTGGCATTGTCCCGTCCTCTAAGTCCAGGCTGTACTCCTTGATGTTATCTTGGATATCTTCCACTAACGTCCGAGCTGACTGATGGTTTAAGTGCATTCCTCCATTTAAAATGTCCTAACATTTAAAGGCCTATTTAACCGCAGCACAATATTGTCTCCATCTTTCGCAAGGAAAATAATTGGGTGATATTGAACAGCTGTTCCAAGCTACTCTGGGCTGTGAATTTAGGAGGGACATTTGCACCAATTCTGGCGTCCACTAAATGAACATGATTCACTGATGTGATTTAGTTTAATGTTAGTTTCAAGCACCTAAATCCTCAGTTGCTGCAGTGAAAGGAGAAAGGACAGTGTGATACATTTGATTTTAATGCAGGTTAATGTCTTTATTTTCCTCACTGAAAATATAGCTCTCCTACTCAAGCAATGCATAGCCTTATATTAACTTGAGACAAATTGGATCATTGCATCTTAATGAAGATCACCAATTCACTTCAACTTCTCGAGGAGACTACAACAGTCAATTATTAAATTTCTTGTTCATATAAACCAATTACAGTAATTGTGGGAATGATCACAGTGAAGTCTACAATAGGAAATAACGAGTGGGCGGAGCTTAAGTTCTAAAATATGAAATGTGAAATGTAGGGTAAAGGATATTTTTAGTCGATAGTTGGGCTTACTATTGTATACTTTTTAACATTAGATTTATTTGGTACACTTTTTACTTCAGTTATTAATTTTGTATCGTTGCTTTCTGTAGAAAACATTATATTCCCAAAATGTAACATTATATAGGAAAGAAAATGTATATGTACAGTAATAAATATACAGTAATCACCATCTTACATGCGGTTTAGCAGTCGTGGCTTCAGTCTCTGGTGGATTTTTTTCAGCGAACCATACATATAATTGTTTGCAGAAAATATGACTAGCTAATTTTGTAACAGAAATATGAACTTAAATTCAGCTACATTTCCAAATAAAATGTAACTACATATTTATTGGTACTGCCTAGAGAACGCAAGAAGCACATTTTGGGATGGTGAAATAGTACTGTACTCAGAGGTGGAATGTTTGAAATAGTCCAATCCTAGAAAATTATTTATGCCCTGTGACACATCTTGCGCATCAAGTGTTTCTCTGATTGTTCTCTTATTTTTCATTTTGTTCTTCTTAAAGCCCTGTGTTTTATTACTGTAAATTAAATTCATTTATTACTGTATATACCTGCATATACCAATGAAAATGTACAGTACAGTCTATACATGGGTAACATCAGTATTTACCCTCTAGCACTGTGAGACTGTACAGTATGAATACAGATTAACCTTTACATAATTTTAGGGTGGTATATAAAGCTGAGTTTACACAAATACAAATAGTTGTGTTTTAACTGTATTTCTTCTGTGCAATTGTTATAAGATTAGAATGGATTGGTTTATAGGTGCACATCTCATTAACAAACACCGTGATTTTTGCTTGTGGCTTTAAACTTTCACATAATTTTTAAAGTATGTATCATTAAGTTTGATTGATTTAAAAAATCTTCAGATCTTCAGGCAAGCTCAGAGAACCAGTGGATCAAAGGCTAATGTTCTAAAACAGAATTACAAGCAAAGTTACAACTTTTCTATCCTTTTATTACATTTTCTAAAATGTAGAGAACAGCTGGTGTGTATTTATTTTAGAGTCGCATCCAACATTTTCAGTGTGGTTGTACTTTTGTTCTCTGAAACGGTAATTCATGATTTTCTTCTTTGTGAAGAGAAAGACATGAAACCTTCTGAATAACAAGAGAGAGTATCCCTGTATCAGTTTCTCTCACTTGATTTGCAGTGCTCTTTCCCCATTACACAGTAATGGAGGAGTCGAGACAACCTTGCCTGACCTTTTATGTTTTCTACCTGTTTTCTTAAGAATAGCTTTACACAGAATGGGATCAAAGTAGCAGAGGAAGTAATCAGACACTCATTTTCCAATCAGTGTTCTGGAAAAGATCTACTTTTGACAATGAGAGCAGTTGAGATTCCCAACTTCATCAAGTAAACAGGTTGGAATAGGGTCCAATTCAAAGTTGAATTAACAAACTGAATGCTTCAAAATGTCTAGTTTTCACAGTCTGCACACACCAATGGAAGTAATGCCAGTTGCACTGTTTAAGTCCCCTTTTCCTGGAACACTGACTTTCCCTGGCTTTTCTCAAAGAAAAGAGTTTAATGTAGTGTGACAAATCTGTTTCACAGACTTGCCACTCCACAGTCCATATATAGGAGCTAAGTTGTGGAGACAGCCTGTTTTGAATGTATTTTTGTGTATTTTTGTGTATTTTTGTCTTGTCACCATTAAGTTATGCATTTGAATATAAAAGCCTAATCAGCCTATAAGAGTTTATCTCCACTCATTCATGGTGAAGTTCTAAGGAATGTTTCAGCCTGGTCTGCTTTTTCAGTGCAGCACACTTTAGCCAGTTTGGTATATAGATCCTCTTCATTAAAACTCTCAAATGCATAGTAACAAAAAACACTCTGTTTAATTCTAAAGGGAAAATAGAGAGATTGGAATATTTTCATGTCAAAATGATGAGAATTTTGTTGCATGAATCCACAAAAAATATACAATTAAAGGGTAAATACAAGAAAAAAGGAAGCCTCTTACTAGCTACAAAAACTTCTCATTGCAAATTTTTCTGCAATTTTTAAAATACTCTTTTTACACATGAGGTACCTGCAAACAATTTCTGGAAAATATTACAGAAAATATAGATTCCTTATCTACACTGTCAATCATTTAAAGCGTTTGGGTATTTTTTTGTATAAAAATTAAATGGTCATGAAATAAAGTGCCCCTTTACAGCCATGCAAATTCTTTCTCTGCATTTAACCCATTCACCAAGAGAGGTGGTGGGCTGCCAGGAACATAGCACCTAGGGAAAGGTATGTATAATTTACTCAAAGGTAAAGTATACTTTACTTAAAGGTAACAAAGTGATGCCACTAGCATTCCTGGGATTTAAAACCCACAACCATCTGATCGTAGGGTTAACTCCGTAACCAATAGACCACAAGCTGCCACAAATGGAGAATAAATAAATATTTCCTGCCTAGTTACTCTCTTAAAAATACATGGCACAGAAACCTGTATGAAAGCTTTATGTCAGGTGGAGTTTTCTTAAAAAGGTTCTTCAAGCTGGCATTTCATTTACACGAATGTATGGATGTATCCACTGAAAGGCTTTACTGAGAATCAGCTGTGATTTGTCAATGGACTTCACACATTTCAAAAGCGATGTGTGGGCTGTTGTTGTGAAAGGGTATCGGGGTCTGGTGGTCTTTTAGCCTCTGTATGATCTGCTGCTTCAGTCATGCTTTGCAGGTTTGCAAATCTTTTACAAAACCTCTGAAACACGTTGAGCCATCCTGCACCAAATGTGACTTTGCACAGCGTTCAGTGAGTTCAGTGTTGCATCACAAAGCATCACTTTGAACCTTCTCTCAGCCATATAATTGGGAACTTTTCCTGCTTTGGAAAACTTAGATACTGCTATGCCATTACTGCTGTCCAGTTTGTCCAAGCATAGCAGTCTAGCTGTTAAAGGTTTATGTAAAATGTTTAAATAAGGGAAAACAGTTTTTCAAAGTAATGTGTTTCTTGTAATTTATAAATATGGTTAAGGTTTTTAAACTATTTCCATAAATGGGATTTTTTGTATCAACTCTTATTTTTGCTGTCATAAAAAAAGATTATATATACCCTCCTATTTAGATGGCAACAGATTAGCTTCACCTAGTCATGGTGAATGTTTAAGTCTGGAATTCTTTTTGAATGAAGCACAATACAGGGCAGTTTAAATAATTTTTAATGTCACATTCGTGCAGCCTATGTCCCCGCATGTGAGGCAGATGCATTGCTCCGGTCAGCCCTCAGTTCTCCACACTGATGATCTGCTTTTGTTCCCTCATGTTTCCATGTGGCTTGTCTTGTTTGGGAACGCAATGGTGATTGCTTGCCCTTTGGGATTTGTCCATGTATTAATGTGTTTGCTTTAAAAGCCCCAACCAAATCTAGCTCATACATTATATGGTCAAAAAAGTTTTGGGGTGCCTTATCATTTCACCACCAGGGCATTGCATTCAATACATAGAATTTAATAATGAGTTGGTTGCACTTTGGAGCTTTAACAGCTTCCAATCTTCTTATTTCTACAAGATTTTGAAGTTTCTGTGGGAATTTGTGACCATTCATTCTCTAGAGCATTTAGGTTAAACACTGATGTTGAAAGAGAAGGCCTGGCTCGCAGTCTCCTTTCCAGTTCATCCCAAAAGTGCTGGAACTGAGGTCAGGACTCTGTGTGTCCAGTCAAGTTCTTCAATACTAAATTCATCAAACCATGTCTTTATGAAGCTTGTTTTGTGCACTGGGACACAGACATGCTGGAACTGTGTACAAGAAGTTGGAAGCATGGCCTTGTCCCAAATGTCATGTTATGCTCAAGCATTAATGTTGCACTTGACTGGACATAAAGTAATCCAGTAGTTGGCAGGTGGTCACTGGCATGATCTCCCTTGCTGCCTGGTCAGTGTCTCTGGTGTTTGTCTCTCTCTTCCAATAATCATAAATGCTCTACAGAATGAATAGTTACAAATTCCCACAGAAACTTCACATTTTTATGGAAAGAGGGTTCTAGCTGCAAATGATGGGCCAAATCCCTATGAAAGTTTATCTATTTCAATGCAATGTCATTAAAATCCCTGTTGGTGTGATGGTCAAATGCCCCAATACTTGTCCATATAGTGTATGTTGGTTGTTTAATTACAGTAACAAATATAGCCTGTTATATTATTGAATCTCACTACATTTATAAAACAGTTATGTGAACATGGATTTTCATTGTATGGTTCATAACCTCAGACAAATGACATTTATATGGGATATAAATGCATGGACAATACAGGAAACAACCCCAATCCTTGAGCTTTCCAGTATAGCCTATTCAAGGCAGACTTAGTGATTAGGCTAGAATGGAAGAATGATATAAAAATAAATTATATACATATTTCTGTAACGAATACTTTCTAAACAATTGATGAATTTTTCACCATCCATAGTGTTCTAATTAAAACCCCAGCCTTTTTCTGTCTCGCTCCCGCCTGTTAAACAGCTTGCCATAACCAAAACATATGGCCCAAGTTACTCAAGCGCAACTTCAGAATTGAATTAATCAACGCGCTGTGTGATCATTTAGGCTCATGCCAGCTACAGCAATATGGACATATGCTTTGAAGCTAAATTGGACTTGTGTTTTCCTAAAGTGAAAACCTGACATGTCCGACTATACATACCGGATGAAACCATACATATGAATGAGACATTTGTTCGGCATTAGAAATACAGACTTGACAGTGCATTAACAAGTTGTTTTTCAAGAGTCTGCAATGAAGTAAGACAACTGTGCACAAGCAGAATATTTCGCACTGCCAGATGCCTTTTGTGGCTGCATCTGCAGTTCTGTATCATAAATTGCATTCAATGGGTTTCCCGATGAAGCCACTGCAATGCCACTGTGCAATTTTGGCAGCATTCCATCTCTGTTTACAAAGGCCTTTTGTGTTGCACAGTCATACTGATTGTGTGTGCACAAAGTGGCTGCTCGTGGAATGCTGCTGAGCCTCCTGCTGCTCTACCTGTTGAGTTATGTCTGTTTGGAACCGAGACTTTGATAAAACCCCGGGTGCGTGTGTGGGCTGGGATCCTCACAAAGCTTTGGAAAAGAACTTGCACACTGTCCTACTCAGCATGAGAAATACTGGACCTTTCTTTGAGTTACTATTTTTTACATTTTTCTCTGGGTAAATGAAACCACAATTAGCAAGTTCAAAGAATAACAAGTGTGCTACATTGTGGCAACTTACACTGTCTGCATTTTTAAGGCATTTTTAAGAACAACCATATCAACTTACTGATTCCTTTGTCCACTCTTCTTGGAAGTCTTTCCACAAGATTTTCTGTGGGAATTTGTGCCCATTCATTCTGTAGAGCATTTATGAGGTCACACACTGATCTTGGCGAGAATGCCTGGCTCACAATCTCTGCTCCAGTTCATCTGGAAGGTGCTAGATGGGGTTCAGGTCAGGTCTGTGTGAGCCGGTCAACTTCTTCCACACTGAACTCATCCAGCTATGTCACAGTCTGGAATAGAAAAGGTTCTTCCCCAAACGGTGTCCGTAGTGTTGGAACCATGGCATTGTCCAAAATATCTCCTTATGCTGAGGCATTAACATCTCCCTTCAATGGAAGTAAGGTGCCCAACCCAAACCCTGAAAAAAAGGTGTGGCGCAATACTTGTGTCCATATTTTTGTAGTTGAACTATCATGCTTGTTGTATTTAAACTTTGCACGAATTATAACACAACTTCTATAACACTGTTCAGTTTTGGGTGGAGACAAAATGTAGGACCTAAATCTCAAAGGCATTTTAATGTGGTATCTATTGAGATTCTACCTAAATTTAGCTTTTCCACCAGGAACTGGACTAGATTTTGATTTAGGAATATGATAGAACATTGTTTGTAGGTCCCCGGGACGTTCTGGATACATCAGTGAATGCAAACCACTTTTCAGCCAGGCTGCTCTATGCCAGTTATTGAAAGAGAAAATGAAAAGCTCTTACGTACACTGTAAAATCGATAAATAAATGTTTGATACAAGCTTCAAAAATAAAACATATGAGATGTTTTAACAGCTTGACATATTTGTTTAATTTGGAAATGCCAAAACCTTTTGTGGACACTTGCATAGAAGCAAAAGCATAAATTTAAATGTATATTTAAATTTAAAGTTGACTTGAGTTTTGACATTTAGTCCAGAACTAAAGAATTGAATCTAATAATGAACATCATGAAGTTGTTTTTTTTGTGGTTCAGAATATGCATTTTAAGTCATAAATAAATGCCAACATACTTCATTTCTGGCTACTAACATCTGTAATTTCTGGATAGCTACAAACCGTAAAACTTCAACAAGAATATGGTGGTGTAGTCACACAACACCAATGACTGGAATCACCCTAATTTCTGTTGAGCATTTTGGATAAAACTTAAAGGCCTTGAAGTAAAATAAGCTATACATGTATTAATGGAAATATATTTGGAATTTTAATATTTCACTCAATATAAAGCTTATATTTTTTATTACAATTTTTTCTAAAATCCATGCAAATTAATTTAGACAGATACATGCAAATTGCTTTAATATAAAAAATATGTATAAAGTACTTGCCATCAATATAGATTTTGCCAGCCTTGCTTTTATTATATTTCAGGGATTGAATCAGTGCCACAATCTGCTCTCTTAGTACAGAAGGAAATAAAATCATAAATGTTTGGCATTTATGAGTGCTTTTAAAATATTACTGTCAGCTCATATAAGGACCTGCAAGATTTAGTCTGCTGGATAGAAAGGCTAATAAGCTTATACTGGGAAGAGCTTCTTCATCCCTGACACACATATAAGTATGTATATGTGTGTGTTCATACATAGAGTGGCTGCTATTTGTATTTGTATTTGTATTTGTTAAAAGAGAAAATTATTCGTATTCGTATTCGTATTTGTATTTGAGCAAAATCCATAATGCAGCGTGCAAACAACGTCAGAATCTCCTCCTGAACTTGAGCGTGTGATGGAGGGAGGGGGCGGGGGAGGTGGAATATCTAAAACTGAAAGTGATCTATTGGT
Source organism: Ladigesia roloffi (assembly GCA_037577295.1). Taxonomy (NCBI): domain Eukaryota; kingdom Metazoa; phylum Chordata; class Actinopteri; order Characiformes; family Alestidae; genus Ladigesia; species Ladigesia roloffi. The sequence goes on along the minus strand of JBBKCR010000034.1, from coordinate 2,905,700 downwards.
TACACGTGAACACACCACTGCTCACAGTGTGAACAGCACGAAATTCCTCCTCTGCATTTAATCCATTCCCCAAGTGAAGTAGTGGACAGCCATGAATTCTGCACCCTTGTGGAGAAGTGTGTGGAAACGGTCTCGGGGAGCAGTGTGTGGGGACCGGGAGCAGCGTGTGGGGAGCAGCGTGTGGGAATGGTACTTACTCAGGGTACCTCAGAGGCTCCTAGCAGTCTGGAGGATCGACCCATGACTTTCTGATCACAGGGCGAGTGCCCTAAACACGCGAGTGTGTAACGGAGGGGGGGAGCGTCTCAAATACAAATATTTGTCAGAATGCGGTATTTTTACTGTATTTGTATTTGTCTCCAACCCTAATATATATTTTAATGTATATGTTTTTTTGTGTATATATTTCATGGTGTGTTTTTTATAATGTGTTATCAACACTTACCTTTTACTTGCTTGGGAGCCAGTATGTCTTTCATGTGTGATTCGTGTAGTCAAGCATAGCTGCTCGTTGTATGTGTAGCAAAGCATGCACAATTGTAAAATACTTGCTTTGAAATTAAAGCCATTTGAGCACTTCAAGGACATTTACAAAGCCTCTAAGATGCTATTATTTGAACTTAAACATGCCAAAAGTCATGTGAAGAGGGCTATTAAATTGCTCATTACACACCAAATATTTGAGTATTAGTGCCAATACATAATCAAGTAGTATTCATCTTTGACCTTGTCCATTAATTGATAAGGTCCTCTTAATAGTTACATATTATTTACACTTATGGCCATGTTACATGTTCCTAATCGAATTGAGAAACAGGTCCCGTAGTCTAAATCTGACACAGTGAGAGCAGTAATCCTCTTGGATCAAAGTCATGACCAGGGGTGTCTTATATAAATGGGCAAGTTGAGCTTAGCATGCCTTCTCTTCCACAGAAACAAAATGCATTAAAATGAGGTTTAATCTCTGTCATCTGCATCGTTTTGCTTGCTGGTAAAAAACAGAATTGTATTATTTTGGACGCTTGTGGACCAATGAACAACAGCACCACCAGCAGGTTATGAGAAATGATTAAGAATTGTTGAAAGTGAGGCTAATATGTACAGTATCGAACCCAAGTTGTAGATTCACACAGTTAATCTGTGGTTTACGATCAAATTAAATGTGATGTACAACACATAGTAAGATAATTTATTGTACTGTAGCCAGTACTATCAGGAGCAAGTCTGACTGCAAACAAACACATTTTTTTTGTTTACACTGTGAGTCAAATGTGATGTCAATACATTATATTGTTTAATGTATAAAATGTTGATTTAGCTTCATAGAATGCCGGCATTTACACCACTGCAATTATACTTATTTCTATTAGTGCTGTAATGGGATTTCCAGTTGATGATGGCAGCACCATGGGTCCTACATTGTCTGTTTGTAACAATTAATTAATCAATGGAAAAGCACAGCACACAGACACAGATGACTTTTATGGTGGGCCATAAAATCATCAGTGCTCTGAAAAGGTCATGTGATTGGTCCAAACTGAATAGGCACAAAACGTAACCCCTTATATTCATAGACCTATGACACCCTAAAGCATTTTATTTGCAATAAATTCAGGACAACAAAGCGCATCTGATTAAAAGCTGCATGCTCTAATTTTAAAAAGAAAATACATTTTGTACTTGTAGAAGCTGCGGTAACATAAACAAAAACATATTGCACATGTTTTTTTTTTTTTATCAGTGTCTGTAACACAGCTACTTTTAAGTATACATACATGTCAGTAACACACAAATTATGTTACTTATGTTTTTTTACTGAACAGTGCGCGAAGAACATTCCATCTCCTAACAACCAGTAAAAATATATCCCGTATATATACTGCAGCTACATCGCCATCTTCATCTTCCTTATCTTCTTCATGCTTAGGGGGCCGTACCCACCCACCCCGACTCACTCGGGCTCGCCCTGGGAATATGAGCCATCCTGGATTTGTCCAGGAGTTTGAGCTACATAAACACTCGTCATAGATGCGGCCGAGTAAAACATATCCACCCAAAACGAACTTGTAAAATGTGTGCCTCCCCAAAGGTCTGTCCATAAATCTGTGTCTGGCGCCCGGTCTGGTTACGAGGCATTATTAGCCACAGGGTTCAATATTTGGGAAAACAGTAGCGCCTTATAGTCTGGATTTTATGGTAGTTACTATATTGAACAAAAGTTAAGGTGGCTTATAAATGTTAAAAAGTGAGGAATTGAATTCTGGAATTGCTGGTGGCTCTTTGTTATTTTTGGGATAATGTGATATATTTAATTAGTTAAACTCCGTACTTAGAAAAAGCTGCATTTAATGAGAGGCAACAACTGTGACTTCTATAGCAACATTCGGCCCAAATAAACGGCTCGGCTTCAACTGACTTTTAATGCACTTTTTTAATAGAACTGATGAGGGATCCTGATCATTTAGGGATAATTCCCAGTAGGCATTTATGTAATGCTGAATTCCTTTTTGTGCAGCAGAATGAATATATATGTGAAAGAGGTGTGGATTTTATACAGTGACCCCCCACCCCCCCATTCCACAGTCCACAAGCCCAACTTCTATTCATTTTCCAGTTTGTATTCTTGTGCTGTCAAGCAGCCTGTGGAAAGATATAAAGAGCATGAAGGAGAAAAAGTCTGAGAGTTTAGAATATCAGAGATGAAATGGGTGGAGAGCTTTCTTCTGAGTGAGCTCTAGCTTAAGCCTCTTCATATTCGGCTCAGCTTGTCCGAGAATCAGAGCGATCCCCTGGCGACGGTGTGCTGTTCTTTGATGGATGGCACTGTGTGGACAGCTGACAGAATTATGTTTCTGCCTTGCAAACAAACAGCAGGCTCTGGTTGAAAGTGTCCGCCCAGCAAAGGCTGGGACACCCAGGGAGCGTGTGCTACTCTGCAGTAGTCTTGCACTTAATCTATCAAATTGACCTGCGTCATAGGTTCATGGGTTCAGACGCAGAGTCATTATTATTCAACTCAGCAAAATGTATGGCTCTGAATGTGCACTGTACTCCATGAAGGCTCGAGACACAAGGGGCAGAAACTTTCGGAAATTGATTTTTTGAACTCTTAAGGGGTGTAAGTGTGTGACCTCACAGTGAATCCAGTGGAAAAGGACTCATTTCATAATGAAATCAGACGAAATTCATATTTTCTGTTCTTTGGTTCTGAATTATTTTCAATTTATACACAAAGCATGAATCATTAACACAGCATAAAACATGTACACAACACTTTACATATAATAACATTCATGTACATTTCGGTAAGAAAAATGTTTCTTCCTTTTAAAACTATAAGGTAAGGAAACTTTTTTTCCCAAAGCTGGAATTGCAACATAGCACCAAAGTTGTTTGTTTAACTAACTAAATTAATAAGTAAATGAATAAATTAATAAATAAAACTGGTTTAGTTTCATGTCCTGCCATGAACACAAAAACACTTTTCATGTGTACTTTGAAATTAAACAAGCAATCACATATGGGAGCATTTTAAATGAAATCACACACAAATCAAATACATGGTGAGGCAACACTAATCTGTGGTGAAATCCAGCAGTGAATGAACAGAGGAACTCCAAGGTGGTTCTCCCTGTGTTCAGATTGGACTGTAGCTCCAAAAGGCACCCCAGCCCTCCAATTAACTCTGTAGTCATGACTGAACTCAAGTTTCCCTGCATGTGGCCTCCACTGCTGCTTTCACAATGAAAGAAAAAACAAAACAAAACAAAACAGCAGACCAACCACAGACCAAGTCGATAAAACTGTAATGGTGATAAATGTACACAGTTATTCTAATTAGTTAATTTACATACAGGAGGCTAAAATTGCTGCATCAATAGCATTACACGACAAAAATAATGAGTGTTCTGAAAAGTATAGTTAATTATAAAATGTAAATGATTTTGGGAGTCATTATGAAAACAAACATTCAAATGTTCGTGATTTAATAATAATAATTTATTATATGCTTTTATCCAAAGCTACTTCCATTCCCAAACTACAGGGGACAGTCACCCTGGAGCAACTTGGTGTTGAGGGCCTTGTTCAGGAATCCAGTGGTGGTGTGCTGATGGTAGGATTTGGACACATGACCTCTTGGTCCAGAGGCTAGTTTCCTACCCACTAGGCCTCCACCAAACTACATAATACTTTTTCCTTTGGGTACTTTGGGCTAACTGGACAATTTATTTTAGAATAAATCACAAGATATTATTATAGTCAATTATAATATTTAAAACATTATGATCGAGGCATCTCCCAGTTAATATGATTTGTAATTGTAGTTATTGAAACTATAACAGACCGGATAGTCTGCAGGTGCATGAATATGATGTGCCATTTCTTGGAAACCTGGCACCGAAAGACGTTACACACACGCTTCCCTTTCTTCTACTCCAGCCACAGACTATGTGGACCTCACAGGCCCTCTGAAGTATTCGGACATCAGAAACAAAAATCGAAGGAGTAGCTTCTTGGCTGTCAGCCAAACGGCCCATCTGCCTTTGAAACCAGCCCCACCTGTCTACTGAGATTAGCCTGTCAAACAATATGGCAGACCTGTGGCCTGATGAGAAGCTGGGATTTCTCCCTCTCAGTCCAGATAATACCTGCTGGATGTTACTATTGTGTGTTTATCAGCCTTTGTGTCTGTAAATCAGCAGTCACAAACAGATGTGTGCCTGAGATAATGACTCGGCCTCCCTGACCCTTCCTATTATTCCAGCCAATCCCACATCCGCTGGCCAAATCACCCGCCCCAAGTTCGCCAATTAGAGCACAAGCTAAATTCCTATTGGACAGAGCCAATAACCTCGCAAAATAGAGGCTAGAACAGATGTCTTTGGCAACAGACACAGACATCACTTTGGTGTCTTGTTTTTTGTTTTAATTCTTTGAAATATTTGCAGTTCAGTGACAGAGATCCTTGCAGGAATATAAAGCAGTGGTGGGTGGAAGGAAAAATTAATCAATATTACATGTGAAAAGAAACACACAAAGTTGAAACACTTGCTAAAAATCAGTGTATGGCTGTACTATTAGATATGAAGGCCCGCCATAACAAACATACAGTACAGCGTCAGATTAAAATTTATACACCAAAATATAAAAGTATATGTGCCAAAAAAACAAAACTATTTCCAATTCATATTGATATATACATTTTCCAGCCTTTTAACTCATAGAACTCACCAAGTTTTTGTTGCTGGGCATTTAAAGGGGAATTCCACAGTCTACATTAGAAGCTTTAAGCAATGCTTCATGCCCAGCATGGATGGTGGGAACCAGATGCCTGTGGTGCCAGATGCCTCTGATATTTCACAAATTTGTCACATATATTTTGGTTTTCAAAAAACACATGCTCACAAACACATATGAATAATGTGTGATCACATAAAAACAACAATGTAACGATACAGAGATAGACCCAAGTGCAAAAAAACAAGTCTTTAATAAATAAAGGGGTAATCCAAAGAATCGTAA
>JBBKCR010000034.1:2880703-2900077 GCA_037577295.1 Ladigesia roloffi | reverse complement strand
AAAATTACTGACCTCTGCCATCATTTTAAGTGGGAGAACTTGCACAATCGGTGGCTGACTAAATACTTTTTTTTCCCCACTGTATATACCTACAAAAATCTAAAAGCTTAATCAAAAAAAAAACAAAAACAAATATATATATATATATATATTTTTTTTTTTTTTTTGGTTAAGCTTTTAGATTTTTGTAGGCTTAATTGTCTAAAGTTAAGCACATGACTGAAAATGACAGGTTAGTTCAGGTGTTGTGGTACACAAAAATGTGTAAAGGGGCTCCAGGACCTGGACTGGAGACTGAATGATATATTTGGAAACATTACAAAATTTGAAGGATGATGCACTATCACACTCTGAAAAAAAGCTAAAATGTTTTGTATTTTCAATGAGGTAAATGGAATGTGACTGTAATGGTTGGAGCTGGTGTGAGACTTTAGCAGTTGGCTACTTAAAAAAATTCTGGGATGATGTTTACCTTTATGATTCTCTTTGGCACCATTTTGTATGCAGCTGATGTTTTTGTATGTCTGCTTGGAAAGCAGCTCGGAATGCATCTAATTTGTAGTCTGATCCAGAAAATGACAGCCAATCACTACACTTCTAATGAGCCCCTTGATAATGCTCGCAAAAGTCTCTCATGAGAGGAATTAGAATGCAGTATAACATTAGCATTATTATTAAAAACGTTTTATTCCCAGTGTCCGGAGTAAAAACATGATTAGTGGCTTCAATCGCTAATGAGCTGTGGAGGGCAGCAGAGATTATTCAGCCTTGGTTACGGAAGGAGGGTTTACAGCAGGTCACTGCTGGGGTGCAGCTTCAGACTGGCCTAAATGTTGCAGGCTCTATTCATTATCCATACACACTAATCAATACATTCCAATTACCAAGCAGAATTTCTAAAATCATGATGAGGAGACAGTGATGGAGTGTGTGTGTGTTTGTGTGTGTGCGTGTGTGTGTGTGTGTGTGTGTGTGTGTGTGTGTCAAGGGGATACAAAGCTGTACGGGCAAAGAAAACCATAAACTGGAAATATATTAGCATTATATTTTTTGTGATGAATCTGAAACCATGCTTTGTGATATTTTATTTGAAACGTTATCATTTCTTTGTGCTTCTTGCTGTTGTAATAAATCTTTATCACTATTATTGATTGTCACTGACTTGCCACAGCCCCTCATAGCAGCTGCCACACACAGCTGTAATAGAATCAGCCTTTCTGCTTCTCTGAGCATCATTCTTGCACAGTCACCGTTCCTCTGTATATTTAATTTTCTCTGTCTTTCACTGTACTATTATCCTTATCTTTCCCCCTGTTTCTTGGCCTCTTGTACTGTTCTCTTGTCTTTTCCCATATTTTCTTGTCTATGTTGTTGTTTTATATCTTCCTTGTTCCATTTGCCTGTTTTTGTTTACCTGTTAGTCTCCATCTTGGTCCTGCATCCTCCTTAGTGTTTCCACATGTTTCATGCCCTGTATCATCCCTAACCCATTTGTTTCCCTATTTCATGTATATACACCCGTGTTTCAGTCTGCGTTTTTTTATTCTCTGCATTTCTGTCTGTGTTTGTTCAAGTTTTGTTCGAGTTTTATGTCACTTGGTTTATTGATTAATGTTTGACCTGTGTTCTGCCTTTGTGTTTCTCTGCTTGTTTGTTGTTCTCTGCATGTCTCCATTTAGACCTGGTCCATCATTCTTAATCTCTGTACAGCATTAGTTTTGCTGAGATACAAACATTGTGGTTAAGCCGGGGGGTATGCGCATCTTGGGCGGACCGCCGTGCACCTGATGGCCATTTTGGACTTTTAGCTGAGATGCCAATGATGTGACAAATGTTTAGACAGCTCAAAACCCCAGACAGCTCTAAAACCTCAACCAGATGCCATTTCCAGGAAAAGAGGACATTCTGTCACCCTAGTTTAGTTTTGTTTGAGATTGCTAGCTTTTCTACTGATATTACGAGCTAAAAAGCAATGCAATAGATTTAAGGTAGTGTACACTTCTGTTATATGTTAGCAACATTAGCCTCATAGCTCCAGTTAAAATACAAATATAAAAAATACCAGACAGCTGCATTTGGGGTAAGCAAAAATCCTGTGTGAATTCATTTTTTTGCGAAATATTCCTTTAATTTTTAAAGAACAGTAAAAACATCTAAAGTTATCAGATTCATTTTGGGAATATGTTTTCTGTCTGACTGCCATAGTGGCAAACTCTGGTCCTGGAGGGCCAGTGTCTTGCAGAATTGAAAATCTTTCTGCTCAAACACACCTGATTCAACTCACCAGCGAAATACCAGGTTTAGTTGGTAATTCAGTGCAAGAAATATGGCAGACTGTGCTGTACTCCAGCCCTCCAGTACACTGGCTCGCCTCATGTTAGGATAGAAGCAAAGCACATTAAAATTTAAATGGTTTTCTAAAAAAAAATCCTTAATTTTTTGCTTGGGTGTACAATTTGTTCATTTTGTGAACTATACAATAAACAGTTCCTTACACTGTTCAAAAAATGGTTCTGATCAGGAACATTTAGTCCCCTAAAGCACATGGAGTGCATTTTCAGATGGTAAATCATGGTCCCAAAGTACATTCCATTTCCCATGGAAAGGGGAGCATAACAGGAACATTTCATAGAGAACAATTATGTTTCTTAAAGTTGCATCTTCAAGGAGAAAAGTGTCTATGGCATCAATCTAAAGAGTTTTAACTTTAATTTTGGTATTGTAGACTAAGGATTTCAAACTGGGGTCCTAGAAGGCCAGAGTCCAACACAGTTTGGTCATTTTTTTTGCTTTTATGACTCCATCTAAATATGGGGATGAAGTGTTGAGCTGAATCAGGTGAGTCTGAGTAGGAAAATCCACTAATAGTGCTGGGCTCTGGCCCTCCAGGACTAGAGTTTGGTACCCTTATGTAGACATTCCTTTTGTTTAGAGCACCCATGATCAAAGGGGCATGATTCACTAATATAATTAATGCACCGAAACGTCCCCATATATTGTAAAACTGATATATTTGGGAAACGCAATGATGTATTTTATGCAGCTGAATTTTATTAGCAAGACTTTGTCCTCTTCTGTCATTCTCTCTGTTCCTCTTCCTCAGTCTCTCGCTGTCTCTGCTACTTCTGTCTCACGCTGGTTAAGAAATCATTCATCCTGGCTCTACCCATTAGGATGCTGATTACAACCTGAGCTACGCCATCACCTTAATGAGTGTTGCAAGGGTCAGCCAGCTTATTATTCCGCCACGGGGCTCATCAGCGTTTGGCAGAGTAAACACATAAGCAGGAATTGTATGGGATTTATTGGCCACAAGTGTTGTACCCTGAGGTTGGACAAGCGTCTACCCAATGCACATCAAATGCTGCTGTGCTGTAGAACCGACCGTAACAGTGACATTGTCAGCTGTCTTTTAATACTCATAATAAAATCGTTTTGTACCCTGCTTTGAGCTTTATGCTCACATAAAGGCTTCACCTGTGGAACGTAAAGACTTTTTAAAGTTTTCATTAACTTCTTAATTTACAAAAAATAACAAATTTAAAAGACATAATCTAAAATGTTGTTCAAGAAAATAAAAAAGTGGCTCTTCATTCACATTCACATTCATCATTTAAGATGTACAGAACCACTCAGTTCTCACCAACTATGTGAGACATCCACTTATAGACAGTGAACTTTGTTTTGCCTGGAGGGGCGACATCTACCTCTAATCTTTTGGCTTCTCATCACAGTTAGCTTAAACCACAGAAATTGCTCTTTGCTCCTTCAAGAAATTGACTTTTTTTCTGCAAACTGAAAATTAAGTTGGGGACGTTTTACCGAAACATGTTGCTATAAAATATGAAACTAACATTTTTCAGGCACTACTGAATGTCCTGAAAATAAATAAAAAAGAGCACTTACTTGCATGTGTGAACACACCACACATTATTTCTCTGCATTAAACCCAAAAACCAAGTCAAACAGTGGCTGCCACCGATGAAGGGCACCCAGGGAGAAGTGTGCGAGGGACATTAAATTGGTCAAGGTTCCTCTGCAAGGAATGCTGAGGAACGCCCTGACTACTAGGACAGCAGATACCCCAATGTGGGGAATGTAAAACTTTGTTTATTTACATATGTATTATATTAACTGTAGAACTGTTAAACTACCTGTCTTCTAGCTGCCTTACTTATTTGATGGTCTTTGACAGTTTTGTGTGTCAAAAGGGGAGACTCTGGCATTGCTCCATTGGCACTATTACTTTTAAGAGTGTACAACAGCTAATCAATTCCAATGCTTGAGAACCAGTGTCCTGCACAGTTTAGCCATTTTACTGCTCAAACCCCTCTGATGCAAGTCATTAGTTAATTTTATAGTTTTAGGTGAAGTATTAGACCAAGGAAATCACTGAACTGTGCAGGACCCTGGCACCCTATAACTGGAAGCAATGATCCCAAGTGAAGAGTATTCAAAAGCTGTGAACACTCAGTTGAAAGCAGTTTGGGAAATAGTATTTATACAGTAATAATGAAGTACCAAGAAGTGCTATAATTGCGTTTCTGGCTGCAAGGTTACTCACGCTCCCTCTCTCTCTCTCGCTCTCTCACTCACACACACACACACACACACATATGCAGGAACAGTAACTCTCTTTTTATTCCGAGCCAGAGAGAAAGGTAAAAATTTCACTTTGCAGAATGAAAGAGGCTTACACAAATATGGCAAACCTGAGCATTCAGCTTTATACCTTAATCAATCTCCCCCCCACAAAAGCTTAGCAAAGCAAGGAGAACATGCTCTCTCAGCATATCTATCAACTTAGTCATTCTGTGTGCAACATACTTAATACTGATGCCACCTAAAACTGCCTGATCAGCATTTCTTTGACTCCTTCTTGTTACCCAGCAAGAAAAAATCATTATTGCCAATATTTAAAAATAATCCCTTCTTAGATTTCATGGCAAAAAAGTAATTTGACCCAATGTGCTTAGAAATTACGACGTCTGATTCACATTCTGCAGTTTGCTTGGATTAAATAAAGGTACTACACACCTATTGAGATTAATTATAAATCAGTCCAATATGTATGTGAGTGAGTTTCACTCCTTTAAGGCGCATTGATTGCTGATGCAGATGTTCAATTTGCACATGGACAGCTTACATACTCCCTATAGAAAAGTACTGCCAGTAATATGGGATGCTCTGAAGCAGCAGGATAAATAATCCAGGATGAATCATCCAGCATCAGTACCTGCCCTCACTGATGCCCTTGTGGCTGAATACAATCAAATCCTCCCAGTGATGTTTCAGCATCTAGTGTTAATTCTGCTCAGAAGTGTAGAAGCTTATTACTGCAGCAAAGATGAGAAAACTATATTAATACACTTTATATGTAAAGGAATTCTGGATGTGTCGATGTATTTTCTTTTTCAAATACCAGGTCATATTATACCCGTATTACTTTTTTAATTCATTTTTGATCACCATGCACCAGTGGGTGGGGAAAATAATTTTAACCAAAAGTATTGTGTTTCACCAAACCCACCTCTCATTAAGAATAGTATAGAAAACATCCCTGATAAAAGAGAAGTATATCGCAGTTCAGAGGCAAAATACATTTTAAATTATAATTCATGTTACGGGGTACTACCTGCCAAGCATTGTTGAGAGAATGTGAGTTTGATCACTGGCGCTGCCACAGCCACCTGTCAGGAGTCAAAACAAAAGTGACCTCAAGCTCTCAGAGTGGGCAGGAGACCGTCCATTCCCCACATAACTCAACACAGAGCCTGACACTAACACCAATACCAATACCAACACTGCAGGTGTCTGTTAGCTGACACCACAGAATTAGGGGTCAGCATTTTCCTTGAGCTGTCCAATAATGGAACGATGTAGTGGCACTTCTCATGGTTCAGAGGAAGCACATGCTAGCCTTCACCCTCCCAGCCTGAAAGCATTGTGCAAAACTGGAGATGTAAAAAAATGGGAGGGGCTATAAATTAAACTAGAGGGAAAAGGAAATACATTAATTTAAAGGGCAATATACCTTCTTCTGCTGTGAACCTCTGGAATCTGTAAATTTGATTAATGAATATCAATACATCATGAAATCACAGTTTTTCAAGGTTTTATATAATTTTGCTAAAATTTAGAAAATAAAATACACAGAATTCACAAATGTTACTATAGACATAGTAGTGCAATATCAACTGTACAACTGAACAAACTGTTTTTTGCATTTCTCTAATTGAAAAATTATTGTTTTTTATTAGATGAATATTACTGGGAGCAATAACAACAACAACAACAACAACAGACTGATGCAGATGGTTACTACAAATTAATTGGTTTTGTTCCAGTAAAAGAGGATCTAAAACTGCAGCTTTTGCATATTCACTCTCATCACTATGAAGTACATATAGTCACTGCCTTTGTTTTAAAGAATATGGATTTTACTAATCTAATGTGGCATAAAGCATATTATGTTCCATCCTGTACACCATTGCATGTAGTGTACAGTGCTAACTATCATGCCTGAGTCCAGTCAGGAGAGCCTGATTCATTATGTTGGGATGTATGCCAGAGGTTTTTCATTGATCACCTGGCCGTTAATCTTTCCTTGTCTACATGCAGACCTTAAGCACAGTGGCTTGAAGCCAGCTTCAAAACTGATGAATAAAGCAATTTTACTCTTCTGGGAGAACTGAGATTTTGTTGTGCTCCTGTAGTGTTTGGGTGGCATTGAGGTTTTCAGGATCTGAAAAATCCAGAAATACTGGGGTTGTGAAAAAGATGCATAGAGTGCACAAATAGCTTGAATAATGGCTTGCTGGAATGGACACCTAGCACCATAATACATGTCAAAGCCCACAGCAGTGCCCAAAACTACTAACCCTTCTCCATTAGATGATTAGAGGAGGATTGAAACGACCTGAGGAGGGAACGGATACAAAATAAAGTCCATAGTTCAGAACCGGGAACGCATGATGGATTGTGAGCAGTCCACATCCTGCTCCATTAACACATAATCATGCCATAAAGCATTCATTGGTCTAGAGTCAGTGGTTTAATGGGAACACTATGTTAACAGCTATACTAAAAAGCTTCTGCAGCAAAGTCCTCTGTGGCTGCTGCCAGCATGAAGCTGCGGATGGGATGTTTATGGTCAGTGGCTCAATAAGATGTTCATGCTAACAGCTATGCTAGCTGGCATAAAAAAGTAAAGTGATCCCTTATAGTCATGCGGGAACACCCCACAGCACACAGTGTGAACAATGTGAAATTCTTTTTCACCATTATCCCATTCACAGTAGCAGTGGGCTGTCACCCGGGGTGGGGTGGTTGCCATAAGTGTGGGGGGAGACAGCATGTTGCTCAAGAGTACCTTAGTGGTTCCACTAGCAGTCCTGGGATTCAAATCCACAAACTTCTGACCTTCTGATCTCAGGAGCAGCTACCTAGAATCTAGGCCACTAATTGCCTCTGTAGTAACCTTTCTTTTTGTTAGCAAAGCTACCAGTGGACTATATGGGCAGAACATATGATGCCGGTGGTTCAATAAGAATGCTAATTAGCTTTGGGATCAATGTATACCACAAGATAAGTGTACCACTGAAATGGGCGATAAGTTCTTTTAAACCAACTTAAAAAAAAATATCTACTCATTTTATCCAATATGAAACTTTATTTGTTAGCTACACTGGCTAAATAATGGCATATATATGCTAACACCATTTGCCCCATATAAGCCTTTACAATATTTAGCTTAATAATGGCTGGAGCCATTTTAAATATGTTATCATATCCCCAAATAAAACTGAAGCTCAAATTCATCAATACTAGTGTACATAACAATTATTGTTGACAAAATAAACACAGAACACTGTAGTAAATTTTTATAAACATTAGTTAAATATATCAACTTTCTTGGGAGCAACAGTCTCCATATATAGAAGTTTCATTACACATATACTTTAAGAACATTTGCATGTACTAAATAAATGATGATATTAATTAAACATGACCTTAGATAATGACTGATTCTAGGCACTTTTTGAACTCTATTTATTAAGAATAATAATTCCTTTGCAATGCAACTTTCCTAGCATTGTACCAACATTTTAGAGCATCAGCAAAAGCAATCAATACACAAAGCATCAAATTGCTGTGTCGAAAGTGTGTATGGAGTCAGATGCTTGATCTACTGGCCAAGACAATAATGGACCTCTATATCTGATACTGTCATGAAGCTGTGGATGGTTGTGTGGTTAATATGTATTAAGTCAGAGATTTGAAAAGAACACTGTGCTAAGAGACCTCTGCAGTGCAAGTTGCATGTAGGCCTATATTGGTTTAATAGGAGCCATATTTTACCAGCTGTGCTAACAGGCCTGTGCAACAAGCTGCTGTTATCAACAGCTACCGGATGGCTGTGTGGACAATACATTTGCAGTCAGGGTATGCTGAAAGGCTAGTGCTGCAAAGCCTTATACAGCTGAAGCTATCAATATTACAGCAGTCAGAGGCTGTTTGGACAGTATATATATCCCCCATGATCTGCATGTCAGTCCAGCCACCCAAGTGGCACAGATGCGACATTAATTATAATAAGTCTGCCTGGCCCTGTGCTGGGACTTCAAAGTGCCTAAACAGCAGTCTCGGAGGCCGGACAGCGGCTGACTTTGACTAATGAGGACCCATAAGGAGAGTAACATGGAGAGGGGCCCTAGGAGAGTGGCCTGTCAGGAAGAAAAAGCCCCACAACAATGAATCAATGGGAGGAAGTATTGTCAGAAGGAGAGGAAACATTAGAAAAACATTCTTCCTTCAAATATAACTTAGACCAGAATTATCCCTCGATCACTGGCTAGATTACAAGTGGCATCCCCAACATGGGAAGGCAAAAGATTAAACAGGTCTGTTCTCCAGAACGTTGTGTACGGCTGATGCAAAGCAGCTGCTAAGCGGCATCTCCCAGGTGGGCCCATATGGTAATGAGAGCCACAATTACTTAAGAAATCAATAAAGCAATTAGAGGGACAAATATAAACTCAGCTCATTTCATGGAATACCAGCACCACCTAGCCTTAATCACATTTATGTACTTTAGCCCAGCATAATATATTAAATTTTACTAGAGCTCAATTAATAAACTTTCTATCTATATTTTCTATGTACAATTACAACTACTGTAACAACAGAAATGAAAGAGAAAAATAACCTATCAGTATTCGTACTTTGCAGAAAACTACACTTGATTCTGGTGTATTTTATATTTAAAAGAAAAAAAAAAAAGTCTTCCAAGGACCTTGCATAGCTGGAACAGTAATTTCAGTGAGGCGCACAGACAACTTTTAATGAGGTGAATTTGATGATAAACTATTCTGGGCGCCCTTGAGCGATGGGTTTCTATTAGGCTTCTATGCAAACTGTACTTTGTAAACAAATGATTGTTTTTAGGGCCCCCATGGTGGCACAGTGGGTAGTGTTGTGCCTCACATCTCCAGGAATCAGGGTTCAAATTTGTGTTCTGGCCTTGTGTGTGTGTGTAACTTGTATGTTGTGGGTACATTTGATCCAGCGCGGAATAAGCTGTTACAAAAAGTGAGAGAGTTTATACATGGTTTTGTTTCATGATAATTCATGATTATTTATTTGTCACATGCATAGTCATAGAAGTATACAGAGAAATGTATCCAAATAGATCCTGGGAATATTTTTTACTTTGCCATGAAAGAAAAGCATAAAGGCAATCATATTTGGTCAAGCTGTTCAGCTCCATTTATTGGACTTTCGGGCAACGACTCGTGTACAAATGATTTTCTACACAAATATTGTATTAATTCTTTGTCATTTAGTCTTATTTACTTGTTGGTGCCCTCTGATGTCAATGTTATGGTATACTGGAAGGTAATACAGATAGTGGACAGGGCCCTCATAACCTGGCAGTTGTGTAACTTCAGTATACTAAAGAAAAATAACAGATTAAACAATATATACAATCAAACGAAAATAAACAGCGAATGATCAGTAACCATCACCATTTGGGTGAACCATTAGCACCTTCAGGTTATTATTATTAACAATTAAAATGATTGAGTTATTATTAGCCTGGGCAAAAGAAACATTGTTAAATGTTAACAATTCAATTAAATAATTACACTGGACATTGATGTATTTATCACTGTGGCCTTGATGTACACATTTTAATCAAGCAAATTGCTTTTTCAGGAAATAGATTCAAATAATTATCCACACTAAATGAATGAATGGTGTTTGAGAATGACCTTGCCGTACTGCTTATTGCACTGTACTGCGTTTATACTGTATGCATTTGTCTCCCACATGTGCCTGTAAAACGGTGCTTAATCCGCACCATAAATCACATTAAAGCCGGTAATTGGGGAAAGCGCATGAAAGATACCCTGAATGCAAGATGGAACACATCTTCAGGTTTTATCTGGTATTCAAGCTAATGAGATTCCCCTCATGAGAGGCCCTTTGTAATTACAATTATCACTAGAATAGCACTCTCAGAAACCTCCGCCTGACCCGCCAATTTGGTCCAAAACTCTCCTAAAAGTACTCCAAAGCACATAATTAAAGACACACTCTCAAAGGCTTTGAAGTTCCGCAAGACGTAACTAAGGGCATCACAGGTCAGCATCAATAAGGATTTGAAAATAAAGGACTGGAAATTTTATTCATTGGAAATTTTTGAAAAAAAAATCCTTTCAGGAATGGTAACAAATACATTATTTAGAGAATGAGATGGATGTATGAACGTTTCTGCTTTGATCTTTCCATGGTTTCGAAGACTGATGCATTAATATATTAATTATTAATTAGATAACAGTGTGATGACACTAAAGAGCCGATTTATTACATACACTTACCTTATATCTACACATATTTAATCAGCTATAATGATCAAATAGATGCACTTTGCATCTATTCAGTTTAAAATAATAAACTGTAGTGTAGCTGCTTCCCTGCATAATTTGCTCACCCCCTTTGCCCATTCATGACCCTCCCAGGACCACCAGTGCGCAGGGTGGCAGATCATGTCTCAGCACAACAGTGACACTACCATGGTTGTGCATCACACAGAGCAGAACTGCTAGAGTTTGTCACTGCTGGGCTGAGAATAGACCGCCAACTAAAAATATCCAGCATTAGTGTTAAGATACTGCTTTCCTCAGTATAGCTAACACAAACTGTGCAGCTCCTGATGGACTTTATTAACTTCACAAAAACAGCTGGTGGCCTAGTGCTTAAGGAGGTTTCCCTGCGATCAGAAGGTTGTGGGCTTAAATCCTAGGTCTGCCGGTGGCACCACTGAGGTACACTTGAGCAAGGACCCTTCCCATGCACTGGTCGCTGGGCGCTGTGTTTCTGCCATCTGCTTTACTTGGTGAGTGGATTAAATACAGAGAACAATTTCATGCTGTTCACACTTCGTGGCACCTTCCGTTAGTATACATTAGAGTTTAGATCGGGCCCAAAAAATGAGACCCGATCCAACCTGAGCCCGTGCACCTTGTGCTCGAGCCCAGCCCGGCCCGACACATGAACTGTAATTATCGGCCTGAGCCCGATTTAAACCCGACAATTTTAAAAAATACTTGTGATGATTAAAAAAATCAAATGCTTCATCACGGCCCGACCTGGTCCAGCCCGAGGACAGCGGGCTGTGTCGGGTTCAGGCAGAGAATCTGAACTCTAGTATACATGATAAACTAATAGCTAATAGGTTAGATGCACCAATCAGTGAAATAGTTTTGCTGAGAATGATTCACTGTTTAAATAATATCCACTCAATGGAGTGCTAGTGATACAGAGAAACAGACTGCAGAGTGCAACTTTATGGTCAATAGAACAAATACAACGAAGAAGTGGGCTTAATAAAGAGGGTCATTGGTGTCATTCATTATTAAACTTTGCTGTCCACCACTTTTTGTCTTTTTAACTGTAAAAAGTTTTTTTTTAAATAAATCCACCATGAAGGATTCTTGTTCTGCTGTGTACTAAAATGTTGACCACTAGCCTGCATTTGAGTGCAAATTACAGGAGCACAAAGAACACTAAAAACTTAATTTAAAAGCCAAAATTTAAAGGCCTACATTTGAAGCACATTTAAGCATTTTAATAACTGACCTGCAGCCATAAAAGAGAATGACTCAAGAAAGGGAAGCCAATGTAAAAAAAAAAAAAACTGGAGTAATGTCTATTGCTGACCTGTTCCAGGTTAAAACATTTGCATAAGCATTTTTAATGAGCTGTAAATGTTTAAAGGTTTTTTGGGAAGTCCCTTTAACAGACCATTACAGTAGCCAACCCTGGTGAAGATAAATGTATGGAGGAGTTCCTCTAGGGCCTGTTGGGACACCAAATATTCTAACCCTTTTATTAAGGTGATGGAAAGCTGTTTTAATTATCTCTTTCATATAATTAGAAAATGGGTGGTCTAGCTCTATTGCAGTGCCTGGATTTCAGACTTTGGACTTGGATATGAGTCATATGCTAATTTCAAGGCTTTCTCCTTTGTTCTACAAAAATATATCTTTGTGCTAATTTAGTTTGGCTTCATTCAATTATGTTTGTGATCCATACAGTGATACAGTGAGTCTTTTGAGCTGTCATCACCTGGTGAGAGAGCCTAGAATATCTGAGCATCATCTACATTAATATGATAGTCAATATTGTCATTGTGTAATATTAGCCCCAGAGGGAACATAAACAGACTAAACAGTAGGGAGCAGAGAACTGATCCCTGGGGGAATTAGATAGAAGTATCCTCTCAGATTCATAGCTGCTGACAAAGTAAATAAGACTTAAACCAATTAAGGACAGTTACAGAAAGTCATACTCAATTTTCCAACCTGTCTGTAAGTATCATATGATCCACAGTGGTACTAGAACCTTTCTTGTATGTCATTTAATCCCTTCATAAGAACTAGTGCTATGTAATCTTATTAAAAAAACAGTTTATGTGTACATACACACAAACATGTGTGTATATTATTTTTATATAATATTATGAATAGTGAACAGTTTTTTTATCTTATCCTGTTGTGTCATATAGTATTTTTTCTATTAGTGAAGTAGCTTCTAATTTTCTCTTTTGTTCTGTCCACTTTACTGCTGTTACAGTCAGGGGTGCCGCCAGGAATCTTGGGCCCCATGAAAGGTTAGAATTGATGTTATTATATCTGTTTTTTGGGGGGGAATTTGGGAAAGTACCTGAGGAAGTGAACAAGTAACTCAAATGGTTTCAAATCAGGAGATACAGGAAAAACACTGAGTTATTGTTGAAGGTAATCAGTTAAACACAGAGTT
The DNA here is from genome assembly GCA_037577295.1 of Ladigesia roloffi. NCBI lineage: Eukaryota > Metazoa > Chordata > Actinopteri > Characiformes > Alestidae > Ladigesia > Ladigesia roloffi. The sequence continues at coordinate 2,886,751 of JBBKCR010000034.1, read as the reverse complement.
GGGGGGATTTGGACAAGGGTTGCACTTAAGTAGCACAAACAAAGACATGTGAATTTGACTTTAGACTTGACCGTTAATGACTTGTCACTTCAGTCTGACTTGGGGTTTGTGACTTGTGAGTCCTAATTTGTAAACAATATTCACTTCATTAAATTATTTATATCTCGCATTCTATACAACCAACCCTCGTTTGCCATAATAGCCCCATGCCATCTGGAGCTATTAGCCAAAAATGGTTCACCTCGCCCCGGTGTCCCATTACATCTGACCAAGGTGATTGGTTTTTGGCTAATAAATCCGGACCGCCGAGGGCTATTATGGCAAATGAGGGTTCCTTGGAATAGTGTCACTGAGACCTATTTAACTGTGATGTTTCACATTCAGAGTACAAGATATATTGTTCATATTTAACATTTAGATTATTTAAGGCAAATCCTCCATGCCGATGAGGGGCACACAGGTAACAGCCTATCCCTTCTAAGTAACAGCCAGTTGTAATCACAGGGCTTGGCCAATTAGCATATCCTCTAAACTTTAAGAGCTCAAAAATCCCACACAAATTTGTTAAATTGTATTTACATACAGCGCTATTTAGTGTCGCCATTTATAAAAATGCTATGTTTTTAATCCACATTTAGATGCAACATTTAGATTTAAGATTTAACATTTATATATAGTTAGATGTATATATAACATTTAGATATAGATTTAACATGTAGATATAAGTTAATTAGATTTAAGATTTAGATTTAGATTTAAATATTAAATGTAACTTTGAACATTTATGTTGAAAGAAAATGTACCAAAAAACTCACTGCTTTTTTAAAAAACACATTTAGCTTAAAATGTGTGAAAATGATGTGAAAATTGCACTAAATGATAAAATAAATGGCAAAAATAAGCGGCACTACATTGACTTTGACTCGAGCACATAGTTTTGAGGCTTGGTAAAAATTACTTGTGAATATCTCTGGTTAGACATAATATAAACATGCATTACATATGAAATATGGTAAAACCCCTGGTGTATTGTTTAAGGAAGTGTCTGCTGAAGGATTCGACAGTTAGGACACAGCTTGGAACCCATTAAAGAGAGAAATGCAAAAAATCACGGCTATCAGGATCAGGTCAGTTTCATTAAATGAAGCCAATTGTGCTTTGGTTCCCAAACAATACCTTATGTGAACGGCTATCTGCCATTTAACCTAGAAATAGGAACTTTAATGAGAGGAAGTAGTCAATTACCTAACTACCTCTCCATGAGAGTGAGCAAGCAAATTGAAAACGATCCTCTCAAAGTACAAAATCATTTTCCCAATGCACTACACTTCCATTATCCCTAATTGAAATTTACACTGCCTTTCATGTATGTGTAGCTGCAAGGTAGGCAGGCCCGAGGTGGATCGATATTACACATTCTGTGCCATCACCCCAGGAATTACTAAATTAAAAGGAAGCAGAAGAAAAAAGAGGGAGTCAAACATCTGTAGACAAGTGTCTTCCTCCTGTCTTTATATAACTGCCTAGGCAAACTGATTATATTAGAGAATACAAACAGAGTTATGTTGAGCCATTGTGTTTATTTATTGTGCTTACTGTTTTGATGGTTCCTTATTCTGCTGAACCTTGTTCAGTAGAGCTTTTATAGGCTCAGACACTGATGTTGGATGAGAAGGCCTGGCACGCAATCTCCATTCCAGTTCATCCCAAAGTTGTTGGATGGGGTTCTTCAACACTGAAATCATCAAAACATGTCTTTATGGATTGGAGCACAGTCATGTTGGAAAGGAAAATTGTCTTTCCCAAACTTTGTCCACAAAGTTGGTCGCATGGCATTGTCCAAAATGGTTTGGTCTGTTGTAGCATTAAGATTGATCTTCAGTGAAGTAAGGGGCCTCTCCCAAACCCTGAAAAACATGTGTGTCCCAATAGCTTTGTCCATATAGTCCATGTACAATAAGCTATCAAAAATACTCCATAGACCAGGAAATATTGATACCACAATCAGCATATATTTTGTGCCATAAACAGGAAGTACTTAATTTAGTAACATAATTACTGAACCCGAAATGCAGATTTCACAGATACACAATTGTGGGGAGATTACACCTGAAATTGTTCAAATAAGACATAACATTTACTCTTTACTCCTTAAATTTAGAGACTGAGAGCTAATTGAATAATTGAGGCTTTTGCCTGCTAATCAGGGACAGAGTATGGGGGGTGTAAAAACAGTATAAAAATAATGACTGTGAATACATACTAAAATGCTTAAATGTTCGAGGTCATTGAGTTTCTAATAATATGTTAACATAATGCTTTGCTCTGTTAAGTCTAAATAACTAAAAATCTGTATGTTCGCTTTTACAGGTGATAAACAAATATTTTAAAGAGGATTGTTTTCATATTTGGTCATTGATAGGTAGAACCTACTGAAGTTCTACTAATGATAACCCAACAAGAACATGCTGTACGGCTAAAAACAGAACCTGGAGCTTCCTTGAAATGTTCATTAGCTGATCCAATGAAAATCTAATGAAGATAATGAAATGCATTGGGTCTTCTGAAAGAAAAGGATACACAGGACACTGGGGCCATCATTTTACAGTTAATTATTCATAACTCATAATTATTCATATTTTTGTCAACAATGCCAATAGGTTTGTGACTGTGAAGATGGCATGTGTGCACCTACTTTGATTATAGCATCTTTTAACTAGCTTATTACACTAAAGTGGGAGAGGATGGATTGGAGCACATGCCTGTGTGTTATTGTGAGGCTAGCTGGCTCGGGATGATGGGGCCTGAGAGAGCTCTGATAAAGTGAGGCTGGATCAGATTGTGCTGGACAAGCTGTAGGCTGCCTGCCCAGGAGAGTCCTTCACTAGAGGCATCTGCGGAGAGATAGCGGCTACTAACTAATGCCACAGGCCATGGCAACAGAAGGCAGCACAGACAGACCGGGGTCAGAGTCTTGGAGCTCCGTGAGAAACGTCCAAGGGATTTGTTTGGGCCTGTGACATCAGTAATATCAAGACAGTCATCCATTTAATACATTATTTTTTACATATAAATATTATGCTGTTTAAAGCAACACACGGTTGCCAGTGTATTCCTCATTGGTCAATCTTTAGGAAAAGACAGTGGAGATGAAAATGTGTGATCTCAGGAGATTTGATTCAGTTCATACAATGGAGCTACAATAGATGCACATTTGTAACTACAGAATATGTTCATACTGTAGACAATTTAACGAATACTATTTCAGACATTTTGATGGACAGAATTGCATTTAATACATTATTATTATTATTATTATTATTATTATTATTAAGGTAGGAATATCACCTCTTTTTTTATTTCTGAAACCAATACTGATCCTAAACCATGAGTTTCTGCTAATTCTGATTCTCCTTTCTTCATCAAATAAGTTCTTAGCAATAAATGTTTTAGGTTTTGGGTCAAGGTTTTTATATTTTATTTCTGAAATAGTGAACAATGTAGTGTGCAAATAATCATTTGAGACTAATCTTCACTGCTCACTTATGTTGTGTTGGATCTCATCAAAGTTTAGTAAAGATAAGATAATATTAGGTAAGATAAGATATGGCCCGTATAAACTGAACATCAAATCAGTGTACCCCTAGTTATGATCAACAGTTATTGTCTACTAATTTCCACAATCATTTTAACGGCCTGCTGTTTTTGCTATAAAATATAGTAATTTTTAACACATTTGATCACATAACATCTGCTAAGGAACCAATCAGACTGGCCAGTTACAGTGGAGAGGAGCTGGCTGAGGTTGTTAATTTGTGCTTAAAGGCACCACTTGAATGTAAAATAAGGTTCAGTCTAATAATTTCGATGCATCAGATACATGTGAGCTCCACCACAGCTAAGATCACATTTTGGTTGCAGCATTGAGGCAATCTTTTATGTCAGAATTAACTCTCAATATATCAGTAATCCAGTCTGAATGTCAGTAATCCAGCACAACTAAGTCTCCTCAACTGAGATAATGATACAACACATCTGTCTCTCATTGTATTTGGATCTTGATCTGATCTGACATGTCCACACGGTTCTAAACCGACAGTTTCTCTGTATGTTTGGTGGATTTAACAGCTATTAAATAATATGACCATTTATATATTACTTGAAAGTATCATTGCTGAAAGCTTTCATAAATGTACTGTTAGAGCAAGCTAAAAGCTTTAAAAGACACTGTTCTTTATATACCATTCTGTAATCAATCATATGTAATCAATCGTTTTAAACACTGATTCATTGATTCGTCAGTCTGTTTCACTGACATTCGAGCTGAGGACAAATTCTAAAGCACTTTGGTTGAACTTTAAGTCAGTGCCAGGGAAATGGGCTCATAGATCTGGCCTTGAAATTATGGCCCTCCACAAAATACATAATCTATAGAGCACGGAGAAACACTAAGAAGTAAACATTTGAAGATTTATTCACACTCTCAGATGCTTCCATGGCAGTCAATCATTGGAATTCATGGCGTGTGCTGTGGGAAAGTGCTTAGAAACAAGCTTGCAGCCTCCATAAAGATTAGGAAAGGAAACATTTGAAGAAGTTTAACCTCTTTTAGTCCAGAAAACAGCTGGTCCTGACCTCCAATCAGTGCTTTCATTGTATCATAATTTGCATTCTATGTTAATGGCAATTGCTTACTAAATGCCACAATCAGCCCATTTGATCCTTAATAAGTCTTTATTTGGATGCACTGGTTCCACCTCACTTTTATATTTTGCTCTCATTAGCAAATGACAGAGCTAGAGGTTACAAGTCATTTTCTTTAGGGAATAGGCCAGGGCTCCCCAGTCTCATCTCACACACCGAATCAACTCATAAACTAATTAAAAACCTCCTCACTGACTGTGGCAGGTGGTTGTCAGGTTTGGAGAGCAGAGAAAACACAAAAATGTGCAAATGGGTTCATCAGGACTGGGATTGGGAACCAATATAAGATCTCTAATTGAAATTTAGTAACACAGGATCAGGTTGTCACATTTTTTTTCATTTTAAGTGTTTTATTTGGTGGGCTAATGTTCTTGTCATTGTATTACACAACATTGTTTTGCATATATTTCTTTTTTTCTATTGTTTTTTTCTATTGTCGTTTATTGTTTTATTGTTTCTTGTTGCAGCAAGCATGCCAATTACACGAGAATTTCCTCCTGCATAAATACATTTCTTTTCTATCTTCTTATCTTATGTGATGTAATTTCTTGTTCCAGATGTAGACGTGGTAGTCTGCAATTTCTCAAATTTTGTGTGTCTTGGAATAATAATTTAAAAACATTTAATCAGAAATCATACCATAAACGTGATGCTTAAACCGCATAGTGGATATTTTATTTGACATTTTCAGAAGCTGTGCAGTGAATAAACCAAGCAGTGATTAACAGGGATGACATAAACAACTGGTCAGCTGCCATGTACTGAATGTACTGTATGTTGCATTAAAGTTGATTAGGTGGTGGTGTCCTAAAGCATAGGATACTTGCCTCTGGAACAGAAGTCATGGGTTCAAATTCAACCTTCAGCACCCCACCACTGTGAGCAAGACCCTCAACCCCAACTTGCTCTAGGGATACTGTCCCTGAAGTTAGGGAATGGAAGTCTCTGTGGAGAAATCAGCTGCTAAATGCTGTAAATGTAAATGATTTACTGAAGAAACTCACAGATGTGGTTGTCTGTACATAGTCAGATTTTCAGTCAGGCAGATTATGTGGACAGTACAATGCTGATGTTCTGCTAGAAGAGGAAAGTATTCTGTGAGACTTTGATTGATTGAGACCATCATAAAATGTAATTCCCACCAGCTGCACACTGAATCTGAGACCTGTAAAAAGAGGCCAAACTAAAAAGTGCTTGGTTAACCCCAAACTTTTGGTTTATTTGATGTGTTTGATAGTAATTCTCTTACACCATTCATTCTCTCTCCCGCACGCACACACACACACACACACACACACACACACACACACACACACACACACACACACACACACACACACACAC
>JBBKCR010000034.1:2835489-2858416 GCA_037577295.1 Ladigesia roloffi | reverse complement strand
TGTCTGTCTGTCTGTCTGTCTGTCTGTCTGTCTGTCTGTCTATCTATCTATCTATCTATCTATCTATCTATCTATCTGGTTCTCTACAGAGATGTTAAAGAGTTGTTGCAATATTTTGATGGAGTGGAATTTACTGATATGTAAATGGCCAGTGTGCCAGCCTTGGTGGGATGTGTCTTTTGCTGTGTGTGTGTTTGTGTGTGTGTGTTTGTGTGTAATGTTTAGGGAGTGCTGGTGTTCTGAACCGGCATGACCCTGCTGCGTGGATCCCTTCAAGGAAAAGCCTCCACCTGTGGAGACAGCTGGATGAAGAAGGCTAAATTTAGCGGGGCGTCTGCAGCTCAGGGTCTGCGAGCGCCAGCGTCTCCCCGGCCTGTCACACTGTCTCTCTTCATTAGATGGAGGAGAGCTGGGGGAGCATGGGAAAGTCAAACAATCATTTAAACAAGAACGTGACTCTATTCCGACACTGCTTCCACATTTTTTCCCCTTCTGCTGCTGAGGGGGAACCCGGCACAATGGCAGAATCACATCCCCATTCAGAGTGTGTCAGGCACTGATTTGCGTATTCTTTTCATGTCACTGAGGCAATAATGACAAAAATTCCCTCTTTTCGAGCAGCACGTCGGTTCCCCACTGTGGCAGGCTTTGGTAGGGGCTATCCACGCTGACACATTGGCTCCAATTTCAATATTTGGCCTTTTTTTGTTGCATTCATCGTCTCTTCACGATCAGCTTGAAAAGATTTGTTTAGCGCATTTTGCTTTGGCCTTGGAGATCAATTGAGATTGGAACTGCCGCATTTGCATAAAATCTTCACCTACACATGAAGGGGTGAGAGAGAGACGTAGATATCTGTGAATGTTTGGGCAAAAACAAAACACTTTAGCTCAGGCTGGTGAATGAAAAGACTTGTGACAGGGCTCTTGAGAGAATTCTGGCGTTGAATGGTGAGCTGAGTGCTCTGGGCTCTTTTGCATTGTGCTATGCCATTAAAAAATCAAGCATTCATTTCTTGAAGCTTCTCCAAGACAAACAGGCCATCGGCCAACATTTCAACAAAAATAGTCTTTAAAAGAATACGACTACATTTTCAACCTAATCCGATCTACACTTTCTGCAGCAATAGTTTTCAATGTGTTTGGAAATAACAGCAAGCTTGTTCACGCTAAACATGCTTATAATAGATCCCAATGGGAAGGGTTTTCTGCGTTTGCCCATTATTTTTTTATTACAGGGATTTTTCAAGAGAGGCACAGAAATCTCTTATATATTTCTTTCTATGTTCTTTTCAAGATTATTTTTTGTAGAATATGTACGTCTCTTATAGGTACAGCAGAAAGAGAGTAAGTTGAAAAGTTTTTCTCCATGACAGATCTGTAACTGACCAGTCAGCCAGGGAATGAAATCATTATCAAACAAAGGCACGATATCCGTCTCTCCCTCCGAAAGAAACAAAGGGAAGCAGCTGAGAACACTCTATGGCAAACCCTTCAAACTTTCACAAGAATGGAAATATTCCAGCAGACACATTAACAATGGAGTGAGCGGAAAGTCCTCCAGGACGGACTTAATTAATGAAAGTAATTAAGTGTCTTTTATCTTAAAGAAGGACAAATGGTGTTTCCGTAGTCTCTCCTAAAAATGGCCCACTGAAATAATGGAAAGAAGTCTGTTGGGGAATTTTAAGTGATAATATGTCCTAATTTGGCAAACAAGTCAGTGGCACTGGATGACTTTATTACCTTCTGCAGCTCCATCTCAGCATGTCTGTTCCCCGGGCGAAAGCTGGAGAATGCCGCTCAGACTTTCTGCTGCCTGGAGCATGCCGAAGTCTGTGGATAAGACAGCTTAACGTCATAATTTAAGTTTCTACCTCAGGAAGATTTCAGGTGCTTCCATAAAACTCATGTGTTGTACTCCACTTGCGTTGGTTGCACTGGAACATCATGTTTTTGTGAAAGACTGCATGGACCTGAATTTTCAGAAAGGGGCTTTCATCTGTCAGAAAAAACTGAATTTACTAAACCTTAAATGAAATAGCACATATCCTGCATTTCTATTGTATGTTTATCATCTATACTGCAATTTTCAGTTTCTGTATCGGACAAGTCATAATGAAACTTTACGTACTCTGTCCCTTACGGCTTGAAACGATCCTTATAAATTCAGAATGAATGGTTGGATTTTGTGACATCACAAAAACTGTGAATACCTGAAATAGACTGGCAACATAAACAAAGCAAATAAATTATATTTCAGTCAGTCAGACATGATCACTTTCTAGGAAAAGAACTTATTCCATTATCGTGACACATCAAGTATAATCAGCAATACGATTATGAAATATATATTTAAACCACACTGTTACACGCATGCAGACAGTGTCATGATTGTGGGGCTTAGGTTTCTGATAATGGCAGTGAAAATCACATCAGCACTAAGTACATAACATTTTCTCCAGACCTCGCTAACGAGAGGACATTACTCATGCATGGTTTACATTATGAGTCAGTGTGAAAACTGGCACTGAGATCTTGCAGCTCTCTGTGAGTCTGTAGGAGGACTGAGCCGTAAAGCAGCTCTGAAAAGCCTCTCGCTGAGGCGTCATTAGCAGCATCAACACACCGCCAGAGTCTGACACATGTCATGGACGCTGGAGCCTTTCTGAGCATGGCACTAACACAGAGCTAACCAGCTTCAGTTACAAGCTAAACTGCTCGAGGTACATTTCAGAACACATTTCTCTCAACAGATGCTCGTGCATGAGTCTTTTCAGTCTTTGCCATGGTTATCAGTGAAAAGCGTTAGGTAGGGGTGTGACCCAACCTTCTGTGGAAACATCATGAAATGTAAAAAACTTTGATTGGCGTCTTGGAAGTTTGGTTTTTAGAGCAACTTGTAAAATATAAGGCATCACTGCAAAAATGTTCAGTTTCTCAGGTTTTATCTTTTTTAGGTGCAAGTATTAAACTGAACAGCTTTGCCTTAAATTTTAAGAACTGGTGACAATATTTATCCTAATTTACAAATTAAAATACTGTTCTTTAAAGCATTTTAAAGAAAATGACAAAACATCAAAATCAGAGAAATTATGCAATGTTTATGTCAGCTGGTAGGCCTGAATGTGGGACTAGAGAGGTGAGCTAAGAGTGTAGCGTGTTAGATGAGCCCAGTCGCGGAGACAAACGAGAGAGCTGGTACCCACGCGCTTTGTTCTGAGAACGCTCCAACTGGAGAAGAGATTCCCACCAAGGAATCCTCGTTCTCGTACGCACACAGATAGGGTTTGAGTAGGGGAGTTGAATGGGGTGATAAGTACTCACGGTACCGTGTTACAAGAGAGTTAGAGTGATGCGTGTGCATCGGTAGAACCCTAATGTCTGGGTGCCACCTGATTTCCTGTTTATATAGCCCTGGCGTGCGTTACGTCCGAGTACCCGTGACATCACGCTTCCTGGTGCATACGACAGTTTACAGAACTTGAATAATTCAGAGAAAACAAATTTGACATACTTCTAGTAGTGTTTTACTATTCAACTGGTCACATTGCGAGAGGAGACTATTGATTACAGCAGTGATTTTTAAACTTGTCCTCATTAAATAAAATGTGATTCAGGTGATCACTAATCAGTTCCTCATAAAGCGGAATGAATTGCTTGTGCAGGAATTTAACAAACACAGGCATGGTATGGTTATCATACTCATAGAGATGCTGATTGCAGTGCTGTAATGTATTTCCGGAGCTGCATTTAATTGAATCTTGACATAATTGGTTATATTGGAATGTACCATTCAAAACAGGAACTGCTGGTTTGTCCTATTTTATAAGGCACTTTTCCCCTGATTTTTCTCTAATTCAGTTATTGATGCAAACAGAGAGTCTTGATGTGAAATGATCCATTGTACAGAAACTTTACCGTGATTTCTGCTAAATACACCTACCAGTGGAATGTGAGTGAGTGTCTTTTGAGGATATAGGTGTAATGCTGATTGCGAAATCGTGGTAAATCTGAAAGATGCCATGAAAGAAATGTTTCCACCATTTTATTTGTCCAAAACCACACATTCTTGTAAACGTATTTCTAACTAAACTCCTATTTTAACTTCTTGAGAAAATGCTGGTTACTGTCTGGTTCCTTTCACCTCCACTGTCAGCAATATTCTTGAATGGGGCACTTCACTCCAATCAAACCACTCTGGATGGTTTGTATACAGCTTAATCATTTCATTATGCAGACGTTTTGAAAAAGTGATGGAACTATTTTTTAACCTATGAATGGCTCATGTGAAAGACTGGCCTGAAAATCATAAATAGGGAATTGAAGGGATAGTGGCCTTGCTTTGCTTTGTGGACTGTAGAGGATTCTCATTTGACTGGTCATTTTGGTGGGTGAATACGTTGCATTTCCCTGCATAGAAGATTTCTCTGGCTTTCAATTTCTCATCAGAGGTGAAAAGCAAAGAAAGGTCTGAGCCCGTGGAGGGGATGGTGTCAGGTGACACTTAAAAGGGAAAGCCATCTGCAGGCAGAGATATATGACCCAGTGGCTAAGTAATGGACTTGTGTGTGAACAGTCCCCATAGGCCTCCCTAATGCCTTGTTAAGAATCTGTTGATCCTATTTCGTCCCACTTTATTGCCACTAACATGATGATATTATATTACAGACAGGAACAAATAACCGCATGGCGACAGAGTAAGATGGCTTCGTATGTTATATGGTGGGCTCCATTTCCCCCAGAAGAGAGGTTTTTAGAGCCATTTGTGCTGTATTTACAGTACGCTGACCAGAAATGGGGCGGAAAAAGGGCTAACATGAGCTGGGAACATGGCTAGAGTACACTGTGACATGTTGAATGAGCTTCGCACCACATTCCTCCTCGTGAGTGTGTGTTTGCAATCACGGCATATTGTTTGTGAAATTGTAGCTCACAGGCTAATGATGGGATTAGGAGAAACACATTGTGTTTGCATGTGATGTTTTGTCTCCTTACAGTTTATTGCTTTAAAATTAGCATTGGAAGTCGAAAATTAAAGTGCTGGTCTCTGCAGATGATGTTGCTTTTCAGAATGCAGTTTCTAAAATGTTGTGCCTGTTAGAAAAAGACATAGTGTAATCATTTTATGGTTTGTATATCTGTATGTGTATGTGTGTATGTGTATATGTTTAAAATAATCCTAGTAATATTACAATAAACATTACTATTATTTTTATCATTATTGTTGTTGTTGCTGTTTGTAAAGATTTTACAGTGGTTGTAATTGTCTTCTTTTTAGTTTTTATGAGTAGCGTTATACTTGTTGTCAACCTCACATTACTAACAAACCCTTGGAGTTGTTTTTACATAATGTGTTTCTTTTACAAGTGATTTTATTCGTAGTTATTGAAGGCACTTTGAAATTACAAAACGGCTACAGGATGGAGGACACGTTCAGAAGCTTTCATTCATTTTGGGCAAATAGTTCATCATAAAATTATATGCAAAAGTTTGGCGTCCTGGGAATTTTCTTAGTAAGAATATGTGCATAAGCATACAAAAAAACACTTAATGTACAGTTACACATTTGAGTAGAGAAAAATTTGACTTGTGCAAAAGTTCCAGCATATTACACTCAAAATAACTCGAAACTGTTAAAAAACAGAAATGATTAGAAAAAGCCATTTGAAGTCATTTCCATGAGGAGACTCCTACTTTCACTTTCATTTAATCTTTTAATAAATATCTGATATGCTTATACTTTTCCAATAGTTATGCGACACACTCAAGAAACAAGTGTGTACAAAAGCAGACCCCGTCAAAATAAAGGACAAATAAATCAGCTTGCCATTGTATGCAGCATGATTTTGAATGCATCATATTAAGATCATGCTAAAATATAGTTTGGTTGCAAAATTGACACCTTTAGATTGTCCCTCCTCCAGGATGAGTCGTTGCCTTGTGCCCTTGGTCCCAGAAATAAGCTCCGGGTACCCACGAACCTAGTGAGGATTAAATGGGTACAGAAAATGAATGAATGAATGTACTTGTTCAGCTCAGACATGTCTGAAGTTTACTTCCATACTTCTGTCAGTACACTTTGTAAGAATCATCACACACAGTTCTCACACAAACCTGTGTTGTTGAGTAATCTAAAATAGACTTGCAGATGTGGTTTCTGGTGTCTCTATTATGCACTATTATCTTGTGACGTGGTTTGAGGCAAATGTGGAATGATTTAGGCCTCCCTTACTATTAAATGACTTGTTAACTACACTGGAATAGAGGCTTCAGTGCAAAACTGGAGAGGCAAATTTCAGACACAAGACACATATTAGCTGGAAATGTGGGATGTATTTTTCTGGGAGCTCTATCCCTTTAATGCTAAAAGAGCTCCCCTCCTGCGCTCACAGACCTATGGCCTTGTTTCCATTATAGATCAAGGCTTTCCTCACCTCAGCTGGTGGATAATGGCTATGCTCGGCTCTAAATCTGAAGCGACAAGCCAGCGGTGTTGGGCAGCGAGAGGCCGGCCGGAGACAGTTGAGTGACAGGGACATGGACCTGTCAGTGCTGTGTGTCCTACAAACCCCCTCTCAAGGAGACACATCAATCTAGCCAATGGAGGCAGCGAGGAGAATTAATTAGGGATTCATTGGGCTTAAATGATCTAAAGCAGGTAGAAGAAAGGGTGGCTTTTGTGTGTGCTCGTTAGCTGTCTTTTCCCTCAGACAGCATCCTCTTTCAGCACTGCTGACATTGCTGGACAATTAGAGGGGCTTTTCCATCCCGGCTTAGACAAATCTTCACAACCAGGACCTCTCTCTGACACCTGAAAAACCGGTGCACACACGTCCTCCTTTTAAAAAGTGCAGTCGAGCCTGACATCAACTCAGTGGTTCTGGACTGATAGCTAATTTTGTGTGCAAACAGCAGAACCCATCGGTTTCGCAGCCAGTACCAGCATTAACAACATAGTGTTCAATATGAATTGAATTGTTCTCTTTGCATCAGGTGAACTACGAATGAAGAGAAGATATTTTATTACAGTTCAATGTTCATCCATGACCCCTGGAGGTGAGACAGAGGCCAAATGTCTTTGTCCTTCACTAGCATGTGAACTGACCTTCATAAATCAGGCTGTGGTTGTTTTAATAATAGATACACGCCTGAAAATTCCCTTTTTGACTGCAGGGGAGAAGGAAGTAGGAGGGCCAATTGTTATGAAACATTTTTAGCTGAGATAATTAATTTTACAATAAAGATTACAATAAATGTATTGGAAAATAAAAACGAATTGTTTTTAAAGCATAATTTTACAGAAAATGACAAAACATCAAATAAGGAAAAATATGCAATGTTTACAGAACTTTAATAATTCAAAGAAAACAAATCTCTTGTTCACTCAAACAAAATAGCAATAATTACCTTTTGATGTACTTCTAGCAGTGTTTTTCCATCCAACTGGTCACTTTGCACGAGGAGAGTGTCGATTAAAGCAGTGTTTTTGTTCTTTTCTTCATTAAATTAGATGTGATTCAGTGATCACTAATCAGTACAGAATGAGCTGCTTGTGTAGGAATTTAACAGACATGGACATTGAATGGCTTTCACAATCCGAGAAATGCTGATTTTAAAAATTGCAGTGGTCTTTTCTTTTTTTTCCAGAGCTATATGTACATCAGTGGGTTTGATTAATCTTGATGGATTTTATTCCAATATTACTGTTATCTCTTCCCATTTCTTTTTAATTTCACCACATACATTGCTGTTATTAGGTTCATATCAATGCTATATTCCACATATGACCACATTTTCAACATTTTTCACAGACATCACCTATTGTTCTTTTCAGAAAATTGTTACATCCAGGAATTGTTACTAGACATGATTTTTGGAATGAAACTCTTGAAAGGGAAAAGCAGATGTCTGAAAAAGCAGTCGGGTATATTAAGCGATCAGCCAGTGAGGGTTTAGAGTGTGGAATATCAGGCGTTAAGTGCTCTAATTGCCTCCAGACAGACGCGCTGGCGCAGCAGTCAGGCAAGGCAAATGTATGTTAATAATGTGTGGGGCTGCTTGATTTCCCCTCATTTGCACTTGCAGCCAGGAATCATTGAGCTGAAATATTAGAGGATCTTAGCCATCCTTCTTCACAGACCACCAAAAGCAGGAATTATGGGCTTTCCGATGTGAAATGATCACTGCTATTAGTATGTTGAGCGTAATTGCTTGTGAGCCCAGCGCTGACTAAGGGGGGGTGTCGGTGTTTGGGGGGTGATACGACAGGCCGAATGGCTCTTTAAGCTATTGGACATCAGTCATCATTAACCCCTGCAGTCGGAGCACAAGGCTACGGCTGACCTCGTCACATCTGGCTCGCGGTGAGAGAAGCAAGCAGCCTGAGTGTCATCTGCATACTGACCGCTGTCTCTGGGGTGCAAAATGAATTGGTCACATCCATCTAGATGACTGGATGCTATAACAATTGCTGCACAACATCCAACACACCAAATCAATCCAGCCGGCTAGCGGACACATTTCTGAGGCTTACAAATGGAGGTCCATTAACAAACATGGCATATCTTTGTTTGACACTCCTTGTTAGTCCTTGTTAGCTCCTCAACACTCTTAAAAATGAAGGTTCTTCAGTCTTGGAAGGTCCTGGAAAAAAACATGTTTGTGTTCTACAATGTTTACAGTATGTGGATGCTCTTTAAACCTAAGGGTATGTGAAGGGTTATTCACACTTTTCATACATTTGACCACAACAGCCATTCTTTTAAGAACCATCCACTGAATGGTTTCATGGGTCCGTAGTTCACAAGTGGGGTCTGAGGACTCCCAAGGGCCAGGGGTCCCTAATTTTATTTAGCCCTTAGAGCGTTAGGGTTGGGTTAGGGTTTTCAGCAAAAAAAACCACAAAAAAATCATTCTAAAACCAGTGTTTGCTCTCCTACACATTAACTGTTGGCCACTCACTTTGCACTGAGACTAGCCTGAACATTCAAGTCAGTATTGTACTTTACTGGCATTTGTAATTTAAAAAAAGTATTGGTTATTATTACATGTTAATTAAATTACACATCACATATAGGATTACCAAATCTCAGCATCTGACACCTTCAGCATCAACACAAACTGTCGGAACTTTGTATAAGGAGTTGTTTTGATATATGATAATGATTTACCATTTGTTGTGCTGCCAGGACAGAACCACGCTGCTTATGTTGTAAGTGTTGAATAAAATGACATGGTTAGAGACACATTACATACAAAAGTAACAATACACATTTTTTAGGGTCCTGAGTTTCAAATAATCCTTTTCCTTTAAGGCAATTTTCATCAATAGCAGCAATACACTGTGAAAGGCAATACCATGCTTAATGACACGAACAGGTAACTAAGCCATGGCGTGCATGCATTAGTTACCTTGATGCAACCTCTGGGTAGCCCCCATCCAGACGGATCATCATTCTGTCTGATCTTGGCGGAAATGGTCAATAGGTGGTCAATAGGACCCTGGTGGTCATTAGGAATTTTGTTTCTATTCTTTTCCCTTTAAAGCAATAGCTGCACCAAACTGTACCTCACACCGAATGCAGTCAAGCCGCGGAGACATGTTTGAGCTCTGAAATGTACTTCTTTACTTTTGCACTGCGACAATGAGATTAGAGTAGCTACCAAGTAATGAAACCTTACAGTCACCAGCGTAGTACTGATAAGAAACTTTAAACACCAATCGTGTTTTGCAGTAAGCCATTTTGCTAAAGGGGAAAACAGTTTCTTAATAATTACATAATTAATAACATGCAGAGTGGTTTGGTGTGAAAAGTTGAATTCAGGAGAAACATACAATTGATACAAAATTTGTTCACAATTGAACCAGACATGCATTAAAGGATTTATACTTTTATACCATAATGTTAATGAATACACAGACTGATGCCTGATTAAACTGTTTTACAATAGAAGCAATGGATGTTTATTTTGTATTATTCGAAAACAATTCTGAAAACCTTTATAGTGGTGCACACCACTGCACACAGTGTGAAATCCCTTCTCTGCATTTAACCCATTCAGCAAGTGAAGAGGTGGGCTGCCACCAACGAGGGGCTCCCAGGGAGCAGAGTATGGCAAGGGTACCTTGTTCATGGGTACAGAAGTAGAGCCACTAGTAATCCTGGGATTCAACCACACAGCCTTCTGATCACAGGAGCAATTCCTAGGCTACAAACTTTAATGACTAGAATTGTCTACTTTCTGTATTTGTGTTGTAGATGTCGCAACCCCTGGTTCCTTTCACCACAAGTGTAAAAAATTCAATTTGGTAAGTTTCCACCCATTTGACACCAAACAAAGAATGAATACTCTTGTTTACATCTTGACAAGTGAATTACGCAGAAACCCCTTTAAGAATGGATCTCAGACTTTTCTTATTGGCAAAGAAGCTAGAAAGAAAGTCAGGGGAGTGACATATCTGGTTATACTTGTGTTTTAAATTCCAGCAAACCCCTGTTTTCAGAGCTGATATTAAACTGTCCCCTTTTTATTTGGCTGCTGAAATGATTCAGTGTGGTTATCGTCTGCGACTGCCCATAGTCATTTGACCTTTCGAGTCTGTGCATCTTTCTAATTCACTGTAACTGTGCTGAGACTCTGCGGTGCCGCTTATCATTCCTGCAGCAGCTCATTGTGGAATTTATTTTATTTTTTTACTATCGCTCCAAAGTTATGGATCAAAGTCACTCGGCTGCTCGTTGCTCTTTGGTCTGAATACCAATCAATTACACGCGTGGCTAGTGTTTCGTTTTCCCTCCCAGTTCTTTTCCCCCTTTTTGTTCACCCCTATCCTTTCTTTAAAGCATACTGTTTTAAGCTTCAAGGAGGATCCACTGCAGTTCAGAGAAATGGCAGAAAGAGAAAGAGGGAGGAAGAGAGAGAGAGAGAGAGAGAGAGAGAGAGAGAGAGAGAGAGAGAGGGAGAAAAGAGGAAAAAAAAAGGAGGAAAGGGAAAATCCCAGATGGCTCAACAGACGGTTTTGTGTGTTGCAGACAAAACAGAAGCGCCGATGTGTCTTGGAGGAGTATGAATCGAGAGCCATGCGGTAGTCAGACTCCAAAAAAAAAACAAAAAAAGAAAAAAGAAAAAAAAGGATGTTTCTCATGGGATTTTGGGAAATGATATGAACACATACATCATCTGTTATTGGAAACCATGGCTTTCTAGATGAATATGCATCATGCTCAGAAAGTTCCTATTTGTTGGCTCGGTCCGGTCGCCTGCAAGATCAAGAGTGTGCACAAAATGCGCAGATGCCATTTTTCAAAGGGGGCCTCAATTCCTCCGAGATTAGGTCGAAAAGGAAGTAGGTTAGTCATAGCTTTAAAAAAAAAAACACCCTGCTTACTCAACCCACACACCGCCTTTCAGCTGTACTTTATGAGCTCTTTTGATCATCATTTTATTCAGATTACTCTTTAAGACACTGCAAATGTATGTAATGTGTAATGTGTACAGCACCATACCAAAGTCTGAAGAGTTTCCAGTCATATTAAACATATTTTTGCTGAAGATAAACTTATTTATGTTATGCTGCTACAGTACATTTTCAGTCACAATCATTTTTATAATCCTTTAGATAGTGTAAATTTGTAAAATTAATGAGAAGGAAAATGGAGAAAAGACGGTAGCGGTAGAACATTCAGAATGAAATTAGCTCCTAAAATCAGGTTCAAAGTTCATCATATTTGAAACATCTCAAGGCAGATTATCTGATAAGAAATTAAGATATACAGAGAATTAGTGTATATTATCACTGCTTTCTCTAACTATGAATAGCAAATGATGACATTTAAAATACTGAATAAAGTCTATTGAGATGTCTACACTATGTAAAGGATTATAAAAAATGATTATGACTGAAAATGTATTGTAATTTACTTTTGACAGTTCTCCTGGCTAGCGGAAGAACTTTCAAAGACTCTCATTATCACTCCAGTCCCAATACCTGATCAGTTGGTGTGCATGCATGTGTGACCATTATAAAAACTAAAACCTTGGTATTATTCCTGATAAAAATCTGCATTTGCTGCTATGTTGTAGTTTAGACAGTGTATCAAAACTTTGGGGACTTTTATATTTTGCTTTTTCTTTGACAGCTTACTAAAAGAATAAGCAGATTTATGCAGATAAACAAAATATACTCCTCATTAAGATGCCCACGTTCATCAGGACACAAATCTTTCAGGTGTTTAAACCATCTTAAAGTTGAAAGACTTTCATGTAAATGTACTGTTTTGGGGGAAAAAAAAACTTAGATTCTCTTAGGACCATGCTTTATAAGTTCCTTCAACTTCATCATCTTTCATCATCATCTTTCACAGAACTGTTAATGATTCTCCAATGGTGTCTCTGCAGAGAATGCTGTGTGCATTTCTCTCTCTAATTTAAAGAGGGCGTGCTGGCAAAACACATTTACATTAACCAAAGTGTCTCCTGGGGGCGTTTAAGTCTGTCCCTCCGGCAGTGGAGATGACATTTGGAGAACATGTCTCTTCGGCTTGGTGAGCAAACCCCTAGCTTGATTACACACTAATTGAACAGCGACGAATGAAAAATTTATTAAGCTCGCCTTCCGCTTAAAAGTGCACACTTAAAGCGTGAGAATTCGATCCACAGATATCCTTCTCAAGCCAACGCCTAAGTGCATTCCTGAAAGGTCAGCCCGTGTCACCAGATCAGCAAGCGTTTTGCAGTCGACGCCTCGCTCAATAATTAATGGGAATCGAGGGGGATTTGATGCCGACTAACTGCGGTACATAGTAATTTGTTGTGAGATGCCGCTGGATGGGATGGAGATTACACTGAAAAGAAATGGAATGACTTGAATGGTTGTTAATTACTGTTGACTTGAGAGGAATCAAGATTTCGGGTTAATACTGCGAGTCCTGACATGGATCTTCAGAATAAATTACACTGAGGAAGACAGTGAAGGTGGTCCATTAATGAGGCTTGCGTTTGTTTTGTTGATTCGTTGCCTGTAGAGTGTTTCTTCAAAGCCTCCCAATGAAATGTTCAATGTCACCTTCAAGAACACACAGCACTGCTGTCAAAAGGAAATCTCGTCATTTTTGTTTTATTTTTTGCCATTTTACACGACATGAAAATGCCCAATGTGAATTAAATCACATGCACAAGTCAAGATATATGGATCGACAGAAACGATCCAGAATTATTTGGAATGAAACCGTTACACTAAAGAGCTTCAAAGAGCTCATGTCAGGGAAAAAACTATTTTTCTCACTTTCTGATGACCCTGTTCTCATCAGGCACAGGAGAGCAGTCATCTTTCACATGTTTCAATCCTAGGTTTTTGTTGGGTTTTTTTGTTTGTTTGTTAGAATGATTTATAATTGTTAGAATAATGAATTATAACTCCAAATGATAGATCACAATTTTGTCTTAATTACCCAAAATCATGGAATTAAATAGCTGATGTTGGATTTTGACATAAAAGTGGTCCATGAAGCTGGAAGCTGAGTTTTTTGCCTTTATGAAACACTTCACACTGAAGTTTTCTGTCACCTAGAGCCTTATCACATACATCGTATTAGCCAACACACTCATACAGGTAGTTTCAGTTTCACATACTTATAGACAGTATTAGTACGTATTACACAGCTCTGGAAAAAGAGCACTGCAAATTATTTTGGAATCAGCATCTCTCTGAGTATGACAATCATTCCTTGCCAGTGTTTGTTAAATTCCTGCACAAGCACCTCATTCTGTTTTATGAGGTACTGATTAGATTACCTTACACACATCTTATTTAATGAGGAAAAGTACAAAACACAGCTGCAATCAACACTCTCCTCTCACGTGAGAAGTGTAAAAGTGTGGTAAGTGTGTTAAATATGTTGGACAGAGTGTTTAATAGACTTTTTAGTAATCCAGTGAAAACTCAGTATGACAGGAAACACATTTCTTACTCCTATAGTCATACAGTTACAATCCTGGGCCTCTGTGACCCTGCCTCTCCTCTGAGCAGGCAGGGCTGCTTCTTTCACCTGAGAAAATAACACACTGAAACATGCCACATGAACAGTGAAACATAACCATCATTTGTCACAATACTGAACATATCACCAAGTCATTATTCCACCTCACCTGTGACCCCCCTTCTCCACCTGCCTCAACTCCTCGGTGTAACCTACCTGTGGGGATTGCTGACAAAACTGACAGGGATGCACACACATTTATATTTATATTTATATTTATATTTATCAGCCTTAACTGGATAACAAAAATAGCCTATTCTTTCATTCTAAGTTTCTATAGAATCAGGGGTTAGAAAATGACAAATAAATTAAATAAAAATGTTGAATATGAGTCTTTCTAATTTTCAATTCAGATTTTGTTATGGGTAGCGATGATAGGCAGCCAGTTCCAAAAAAATCAGTGTGACTGTGAATATTGTGGAGACTTTGAGACTGCCGGTGTTGCAGTTTGTGAAAATGGCATTAAATCATTGACCCTAACATGTCCTGCACCACCGCGGTGTGTCTGCGGCGGAGCTCATTTGCTGCTGTTCCAGTGCAGTGGCTCTGGGTGCCTGAGCGAGTTTCAGAGGTGGAGGTGGAGCGCACAGCATGGAGAAACTGCTGGGATGAAAATTCATGGGCTTCCCAAGGCGTAACCCATGACTGGACGCAGTTAGAGGCTGCTGTGTTTGGGTGCAGATGGCAGCTATCCATCCTGCAAACCCTCTACCTCATTTAGAACGGAAGACTTTAGTTTCTGCCAAAGAGTCCGAGACATGCACCGAGTTCCCTATCAACCAGCAATCAAACCGTGTCAGTCATGTCAAAGCTCTGGACATTTCATGTCTGATGAGGACCAGAACTGTTATAAGCACTCACTGCCTTCGTGGTTCGCTTCAAATAAATGGTCTGGCCTTGATCACACCCACTTTCAGATACTCCCTCTCTCTCCTTCACTGACTCTCCTGACACTGACCTTCAACTTGTCCAGACAGAAACATTGGTTCCTTTGCTGGTTTGACTCACCAGCAGTAAAAGCTATGTTACACAGTGTGCTATTTTTAATCTGATAATGTTTATAAATTACAAGATAATAGATTAACACATGAATACATTTACAGTGTGGGTTTTTTTTCCTGCTGGGATGTTTCCCACTGAAATGTATTGAAATGTTCAGATTTTATAAATGCAACTAAATTGTAATCATACAAATCAGTATGTTCACTTAATTAAAAAACCCCTATGTTTATTCAGCCGTATGCAGTTAAGCCCTGCCAATTCACAGTGAAGTTATAAAGAGTGTTTCCTCGAAGACTGCTTATGGAAAGCCAATCAGAAGAGAGCTCATTTACATTGTCCAGACTTCAAAACCCAGCAACAAAAAAAGATTGTTCAAAAATAGATGAAAATTGGCAATGACGAAATTAAATGGAGCCGTTTTTGATACACACACAAACACACACACACACAATGAATGTAAAGAAAAATTTCATATGACAGGTATTGTTTATCCTTTCATTTTAATTCCAAGCTGTAAGTATTTTTACATGAAAACACATCTCATTTTATTAATCTATTTGTGAGGTAACCGAAACCATTTTTTGTAAATGTTAACATATTTGAAGCGTCCAAACTATTTTTGGAGCCATATGTCTATTTTGTTTTTGTTTTTTTTGTCATTACATATATGTGGTCTTGAAGTTTTCCCTTTATTCTTTCACATGCATTAAAATGTGATTGTATACTCAGAAATATTGATCCCAAATGGTAGTGTAAATTTAAAAATAAATAAATGGATAAGCAAGTAAGTAAGAAAATAAATAAATGAATAGATAGATGGACACACCGGCAGACAGAGACAGAGAGACAGACACACAGATAGGTAGATAGATAGATATTTGTGTTCAGGAATTCCCGTCACATGCTTGTGTTCCGGTGCAGACACTCTGCTTCCATCCCCACCCCCCAGGTCAGAAGCTCGCGTACAGGAGTAGATACTGAGTAGATACTTTCACGAGTTTTCATGCAGCCACCATGAAATACAATTTAATCAAAATACGTGCTCCGATCACGATTTAGGGCTTTTGTCCGTGCTAGGACAACGCTTCTCTTTTTCATGCTAGGACAACGCTTCACAACCCGAAAAGAAGGAGAGAAATAATGAGTTGATTCCTTACCTTAACCTAACCCTAAACCTAACCTTTACCATAAACTCAGATACTGGTGATTTAACACAGTGCCCATGAAAATACTTCGGGTAGTATAGCATTGCCCTAGCACAAAAAGTGAAGCATTGTCCTAGCAGGAAAAAAGCCCTTGATTGTGATCGGAGCACGTATTTTGATTACATTGTGTTCCGTGACCCCCCCCCCAAGTCAAACACTCGAGTTCAGGTGTAGATTCAGGGAGCGGCGTACAGAGCCTGCACACTGCATTAGGAATTTTACCCGAATACAAATGCAAAAATGAATACAAACACTCTTCCCTTTAACAAGTACAAATGCACACCCCTAGTGCATTTGGATAACCTGCTAAAACCAGGGAATGGAAAAGGTCAAATACTGATGCAGTTTTAACATATAAGCAGCTGACCTTTATACATATAATATAATATAAAAAGTAAATTAATTCGTATTTGATGACGTCCGTTTGTTCTACCTTTTGAATGATCTCTTGTATTATGGATGAATGTCCAGAATGAACATATAAACCACAATTTTCTCACTTCATGGTCTGTCATCTGATGTGTGTGTTTGTGTATGTGTGCATGTGTGTGTGTGTGTGTGGGTGCGTGTGTGTGGGCATGCCAAGGCTGGCACAGTCAGTAGATGAGAATGCATTTTTATCAAATGTGCTAAAAATGACCAACCAACGGGCACAATTTGGACAAATTTGTGAAGGAGCCGCCACAACAACAGCAGTGTGTGTGAGTGTTGGTGAGTGTGTTTGGGAGGGGGTTGGTAGTGGCAGAGCAGCCGGATGGTACAGCCGCATCCAAGTGGTTCTGGGCTCTGAATAACGAGATGTCAAGCTTTTACTTTACCAAGGGTCTGGGCTTCACGCCTCATCCATTCGTGTCATAGCGTCGAGCCATCAGGGGAGAACGCAGCCAGACAAAGCCCAGCCACCACTGATTAATGGCCCCCAAGAAGCCTGTCTGAGAAGGGTAGTGGGGGGTCACTAAACAGCCCCTCTGGGTCCAGATGAATACACAATTGAGAATAATGACTGCCGCCATTTTGAAGGAAATCATGGCCCCTGGTTTTATGGGAGAGGATGCTTTGCCATTTTGATGACCCCCCCTCCCACACCCCCATCACAATCCAATCCTTGTAACCCCCCCAAACCTTTTCCCTCTGTACTCTGGTGGTAATGCCAGCTGCTGGCACATCTTGGCAAAAGTCATTAGTGAGGGAGGGCCATCGGTCAACTTTTATGACAGCAGTGTATAATGAGAAGCACTACAGGCGCTCTGCTACAGAATGTGATTGGGTAACCTTTTTGCTAATGGCTGCTGGCTGTTCAGATATACACTATTTCTTGACCAGTGAACCATAAGTCTCCTACACCCTTAAAAATGAAGCCTTCTAAATGGTTCTTCCAAACAATTCTGGCAAAAAAGTTTCTTAACAATAGATTCTTAGTTCTTTAAACCATGTTTTTTATATGCACATATCTAACTGACAAAGAGTTGGAAAATTTATTGAAAATAAACCTGTAGGAGATAAAAAATTGTTATTTGAAGGTAACATTTTGTGTGCATTAGCATTTGTGAATTTTAACATGCAAAGATTAGTAAAAATTAATTAGTCTTCCAGTAATTGACACAGTTAATATTGAAGCAGCGAGGGCCCACAGTGTCATTCATGTGAAGCATCACTTTTATGAAGCATCAATAGCTAAATTAGTGCTAATATTGCCTCCTTGTGAAGGATATAAACCTGCTAAATTTGTGTGAGTGAACTACAAACCAGGTATGTGTAGTTTTTCACATTTAATAAAACTTTATAGACCCCAAATCATTTTTGTAACAAATAAGTTTGCCTCAGTATGATGTTATTGAAACCTAAGCCTACAAAATTTGTCCTAGTACCTACTGGAGCAGTATTATTCTGCTCTGTAACTATCATCTTGGAATCAGGTGAAAGTCAGTAATGATCTAAGGTACTTTTATCAACAACAGCAAAATCTGCTAATAAATGTGTTTAATGTCTGTAACCACTTAATCCTCGCTAGGGACACGAGTACCCAGAGCCTATCCAGGGGTTTATGAGGCAGGGACTTTTATGTTTAATAATTATGTATTTGTGACTTCTGGCAACTCTTCATGGCAGACCACTTCAAGCATTCATAATGTTAGATAGAGCTCACGCTGGCAAGAAATGTGTTTAAAGCTCTAAATGACTGAATGTTTCATTGAACATCTGTCTATCTTCCAACACATGATGTAAGATCTGCAGAGCGCTCCGCAAATTACATAAACAGTGGGCATGATCACCTGTTTAGTAAGAACTTTGAGCTGCTGCCTGTATAAAAATATGTTTTAGGAATACATATATAACATTTGTTTAATGTTTAATATTAAAAGTAAAATGAATGTATGTATTCATTATATTATTATTATTATTAATAACACAGAGCATGTAAATATATATACAGTCTTTGTGCTATGTTCTTCTATTGTTCTGTCCACTGCTATATCACTGCAAATTTCCCATCCATGGGGCTAATACATTATCTTATCTTATCTTACTTGTGCTACTCCCTGGTAGTTTTGGGGGTCCTACTAGCTTATACCTCTTATATGCAAAGCCCCAGTGCTACTCTTGCGACTCTTGTCCAGACAAGGAGAAACAATGGATATATGTTACCAAAATGACAATTTAAAATTGGCTGACCATTATGGCAAAACGTAAATTGACCATGGGTGATGGTTGGGGGATGGATGCTTAATAGAAGCAAGGCTGTGAAGTGAGTTACACTCATGGTGTCAAATTAACACTTCAGCACTATAACAGCCCCTCTTTCTCCATTGTGCTGGTGGAGTCATGGCTCTTGCAGGAGCGCCCGAGCGTGTTTTATTGATGAACTGTTTTCACCAGTAGCCTCGCCTTTTTCAGGATAATTTACTTAATGCACAGTGATCTATGTCAACGGGTTTTCCATCCCTCGCCTAATCCAACATGTTGTCTGTGCATAATTATCTTACCATTGATGAATTTCACCAGGAAAGACTCTCATGAAGAGCGGTTCCAGCTGACGACAGCTTTTCAGGACTGCTGAGGGAAGCACATCACTTATTTTTTATTTATTTCTTTCTTTTTTTTTTGACCAGCAGGACTGTAATTACAGCACATCTGAAAACATGGACATCCAGCTGAACGGATCAAATTTAATTTAATCATCTTTGGCATCACACTCTCAACCAGCATCCTTACTTCTACCACTGGGTTACAATCACTCCAGGTTCATCCCCACATGAGCACAACTAAAATACCACCTGCATTCTTATGAGGTACAATTAAAAAAGAGTTTTACAGTATAATGGGGCTAATATCATGGAAAATGTGTTTTGTGTTTCTACATAAAAAAGTTAATATGGTGCATTGTTTCAAAATGTATCATTTACTCCAATTAGCGTATGGTCCACAGATGCCTGTTTAGCAGCCAAAAAGATACATGGATATACAAACATTTTTTCTGAATAATGATAAATCCTGTTCGGCCTGTAGCAGCTTAGATCCACCAGTTCATGATACAGGCTTACAGACACACAGACTTCACAATTTTAAGGAGCAGGCACGCATGCAAACACACACAAACACACACACACAAACACACACACACACACACACAGACACACACAGATATATATATAATAAAGGCACAGTAGAAAAGACAGCCTGCTTAATGAAATATTAAATCTGTTTTTCTATTGCAGAAAAATGTGTCCTTTTTAAAAAAAGGCAATAGGTACATTTTCAGAACATGAAAAAAGGTTTTCTTTCAAGTTTTAAGTTGTAGAACGAGTGCACATTTGAAATTCAGACTGAATCACTTTACCACTTAATTCCAGAAAATGATACAACATATAACATTTCTATTTAAGATCTATTTACAATGTTCTAACGTCTTCAAGGGCAGGTTATGCCATACAGTGTGGGTATTATTGAAAACATAATTTAAAACATTATTTACAGTATTCATATTTCTCTCATTCCTTTCATATGTATTAATAGATAAATTAAAAACCTTTATTTTAATTAGGACAGAGAAGTCCATTTTCTATGATATGGGCCCTTTAATGCAAAGTGTTTTAGGACTTAGCATTAGCATAACGACAATGTGTTGACTCAGATGTTGAGAGTGACAGGTCACGAACCTTCACACTGAGGGGATTTGCGATGCTTCGGTACGACACGTCCTTTTGGCCTCTCATTATATCTGCAAAAAAGAGCCTCGCTCCCTGCGGAACTGCAGTGCTTCTATATACTTCACTCAAGGGCTGTACTGGTACACTGGCGCTATGAGTGTGTGTGTGTGTGTGTGTGTGTGTGTGCATAGTGGTGGGAGATAGTCCCCCCGGCCTTCTCCCCCTCAGCCTGCTAGAAGACTTCAAGGCTGATCTCTATTAGCTTATTTTGATGTTTTTATCCTTCCGTGATTGGGAGCCATTCTCGACAACCAAAACAGACAGGTTCCTGTGAAGGCTTGGAGAGCTCTTTCGGGCCCTCTCAAAGGAACACGCTTCAATAAAACATTACACCTCTGCTGCCTCTGACTGGCTGCGGCAGCTCAGCCCCCCACACCCCCCTGTAAGTTTACACTCATCTGAACATCAGCAGTGCTGCTCAGTGGAGCTCTAAGTGAAGGTTCGCACGCAAACATGGCTCCCATCGAAGTTACCTCGGGCAAAAGTGCCTCCATCATCGACGAAATTAAACATTACGCCATGTCCCTGGCGATTAGCTCTTGGATCTGATTCGACTGTGCTGCATGTTTTTTTAATGAGGCGCAGTCGTCCTTTTTCTAGCCCCCCCCCATCCATTCTGCTCCCACGGCAACGCGAGCCTGTCACTTCTGCTGAAGGCGGAATGGGCCGGAGATGTACGCTGGATGGATTGTTGATACAGCTCTAGATTTCTGTTGGAGAAGCAAAGCAATGAAAACAAAAACTTTGGTCACGGACATGGCAAGAGAGGAAAGGCAGAGAGAGAGGAAGGGGAAAAGAGAGTGGCATAGAAACAGGGAGGAAGGGATATGCTCACAGATCAGCCATAACATTAAAACCACCTGCCGAATAATGTATTGGTCCTCCTCATGCCACCAAAACAGGCCTGAGTCTTTGAGGATCCATACCTGCAGTGCAAAGAAGTTGTTATGGTATGTGTTGATGTTCATGCAGTCAGACATCTTGCTGAGCTTTGTGTGGTAGTCTTGTGTTGTGCTGAACCAATTGTATTGTAATTTAATGGACACATGATATTAATAGTCGCTACTGGGGTTTTAAAAATGGCATCACACACAAATGCCTATAGAAATGACCATATTTTAGAATAGAAACAGAGAAAAGCAAAAGATCTTTTAACCCAGGTGAACTTTCAGGAGAGTCTCTGCCCACAAGTGGGTGGGGTCAGGAGTGGGGTCAAGAGAGTAGTGGTGCCCTGGGCAAAAACGAAGCAAATTGTGAGCATGTAGGAAATCAGCCAGTGCTTTTAGACTACTTACTTTTTTATTTGTTGAAATCAGATTTTACTAATCTGAGTTAAGTCTTGTAAACTGTGAAGTGGGGCCTCCAAAGTATCAGATTTTCAGTACGATCCACAGAAACAGGAAGGAGATCTAGGAACTTGGAAGTCAATTCAACATGCTGAAGACTTCGTAATGTTCCCCAAACTATTGTTTAACTTTTTTTGCAGTGTGGCAGGGCACATTATCCTGTGCACTGCTAGAATGAAATTGCTTCAGAAATTTGTTACACAGTAGCTTTTGGTGAAATCGGATCAGACAGCCTAGTTTTTGCTCCTCACTCACAGAAATAAGCTTTGGGCACCCATCACCCTCTTGCCAGATCATTGGTTGTCCTTTCTTGGACTGCTTTAGGTTTGTACACACCACGGCATACTGGGACAACAAAGGACCTGACCCAGACATCTAGTCTTCACATTCTGGCCCATGTCAAAGTTTCTCAGATACACACATTTCCCCAGGTCTTCTACTTCCAATACTTCAGAACTGACTGACCACTTGCTGCCAAATATATTCCACCCACTGACAGGTGCCACTGTAACGAGATAATCAATATTATTCACTTCACCTGTCAGGTTTTACATACTTATGTGCATGTAAGTGTCTGTATATATGTATATATTTAGGGATAAGTAGCAGAAAGCTAATGGAAGAGAGATGTGTTGGAGAGTGTGACAGGAGGAGAGACTGGAAAAGAAAGATCAAGTTAGAAATAGATTGAGATATAGAGAGGAGGAGAGAGAAAGAGAGAGGAGCAGAGCGCAAAACAGTGGGAGATAGAGGAGGAGCAAGAGGAAGAGGCATGAGGAGATAAAAAAGGACCATGGAGGGATAAAGAAAGGCAGTAGAAAGAAAGGCAATCGTTCATCCATGATCACACCCCTGCACACTGTGTGAACAGCACAAAATTCCCTTCTCTGCATTTAACCCATTCACCATTCAGCCATGAACATGTCGCCCGGGGAGCAGTGTTTGGGTACGGTACCGGGGAGCAGTGTGTGGGTACGGTACCATGCTCAGGGTTCTTTTGAGGTACCTAGCGATCTGGAGGATGGACCCACGCCTTTCTGATTCAGAACTTTATAAATAGATAGATAGATAGATAGATAGATAGATAGATAGATAGATAGATAGATAGATAGATAGATAGATAGA
>JBBKCR010000034.1:2819424-2830964 GCA_037577295.1 Ladigesia roloffi | reverse complement strand
CACACACACACACACACACACACACACACACACATACACACACACATCCAGACCCGATAAGCTTTGCTTTGGAGATGAGAATTCTATGGAAAGCCAAAGAGAGCTTAGCAATGCAAGCACCAGATTTATCACTGATTGATGTAATACATTCTGTCTGCAAATAAATCGCTTTCATAATCAAAATCTCATAAAATCTCGCAAATGTTTTACAACTTGTGATAAGGCCATCTAGAGTTTAGATGAAGTCAACATTTGATGATGAATGGACAAGGATCCAAATTACCTGGAATAATTACCTGGAATGACATTAATGTACAATAAATGATAAAAATTGTTTTCCTTGTATTATAAAGTCCAGCACAGTGTGGTGAATTCCCTGCTCAAATGCAACTGGATAATTTCACCTGGTGATTGCTGGGTTTAGTGAAAGGATTTGAGGAGAGGAATTGCCAGTACGGGGAACCGACCCTCCTGGGTTGGAACTGGACTCCACTGTATTTGTACAATGGGAACCCTTAAGGCCATCAAGACCTAGTGATTGTCTGGAAAGTAAATCTGTAATTTTGTATTTATTTCTTTAATAGAATCGTTGTACTTGAACTCTGTAAGTGTTGTAGGAACTCAGTTCTGGAAAACATATATGAGACACATATATACTCATATTTTTAAATCAGCATCTGTATAAGTGTAACAGCCACTCAATGCCGGTGTCTGTTACATTCCTTCACAAGCACCTCACTCTGATTTATGAGATATTGACCACCTGAATTGAATATTATTTAATGAGGAAAAGTATAAAAACACTGCTGTGTTCAACACTCTCCTGAGTTAGATGGCAAAACACTACTAGAAGTGAAAATGACCACTGTGTCATATGTGAACGCACAACAGAACATAGTGCGAACAGCATGAAATTCTTCCTCTTTCACTAAGAGAAGCAGCGGGCAGGAACACAGCGCCTGGGGAGAAGCATGTGGGGATGTTACCTGACTTAGGGTATCTCAGAGGTGCCACTAGCATTCAATTAATCAGACCCACAACTTCTTGATTGCAGGGCAGATGCCTTAATCACTAGGCCACAACCCAGTATCTCAAGGGTAATGATTTTGTGTAAGACTGAAGATTTGTTTTTCTTCAAAGTTCCGTAAACACTGCATCATTTCTCTTATTTTGATGATCTCTTATTTTGATCATTTCCTTTCAAATGATCCTATAAAGAACAATATGTTATTGTTATATTAAGAGAAATATATGTTCAGTTCAATATTTGCACCTATAGAGATAAAACCTGAGAAACTGAACATTTTTGTAGTGATCTCTTATTTTTTTCTGGAGCTGTATGTTAATTGTTATGATTCGGGTAGAAACAAATTGTTCAAATCATCAAATTGCAATGATCGAATCAGGATTAGCTTCCCATGGTGTTTAGACAGATCCAACTAAGGAAGCACTGGATAGAGCTTTTCAACATTGTTGAATATAATTGCTTTTGTATTTCTTACTTTTAATGTCCATAATGAAATCACATTTCTGAATGAATAATGAGAAAAAAGACAGAAAAGCACTGCATGAAATCCAACTCCTGATATATTTTATTTTCTCTCCCACAACACAGACATTGTTTATGCAAGATTAAGAAGTTATGTCAGATTTTCAAATACTTGATGGAAGACATCCAGCCAAATAAACACAAAATGGAATTGTATTTTCTACCATGTTTTATTTCCAGACACCATGTCAGAGAACTTGATTCAAGGGCTCATAGCAAAACATTTTCAGTGTTTTCATAATGTAGCTGGCTGAAGTGGAGGTAATTTTTCTGAAGTTGTAGAGAAAACAAAAGCATGTTTTCAGTCACGAACAGTTGAACATGATGGATAGCTCATTGGTTAATTTAAGTTCTTCATGTGATGGCCTCTCAAAACAGAATGTGTTTGAATCTCTGGACACTAAAGGCAACAATTACACATTAAAGTATATGGCAGCACTCGTCCATCTCAAAAGTCTTTAGTGAAAGTAGCATGTTACCCTCCCCCCACCTATACTACAACATCACATGCCCTTCCCATGGTCCACTTCAACACCTCTCCAGTATAACCGGACCACAGTTGAGGCCACTGTTCGAGCATTCACATTGGGCTCAGGCATTCCAGTTTGCGACCAATTTCCTCCCGCTTGTATAATAGGTGGCAGTTAGAAGTGTGTGTGTATGTGTATGTGAGTGTGTGTGTGTGTGTGTGTGTGTGTGTGTGTGTTAGGAGGGGGGGTTAGTCATTGATGGTCTATTTGCTTGAGCGTCACGTCCAGTTTGCTCCCTATCCATGTGTACCCCCTACCCCACACACCCCATACAGCCTTCAACCGTTGGCACAATTGTATCTCTCTGGCTAGCACTGTCAGTCAAGTGCCACGGGCAGATGGTGAAGAATGGACAGAGAGAAAAAGAGGAGGCCAGTCTTTTTCAGGCTGCTGTGGCCAAGTCTGAAGCTCCACTGACCCTGACACCACACACAGCGCCTCATGGTATAGAGGGCGTATGGAGACAGACAGCGCGGTGTACTCTATTCATACACAGCCACACACACACACACACACACACATACACGCTGATGTGGGAAAAGAAATGGAGAATCCAGTTGACTCCAGCTGCAATTAAAATCTTGAAAAAAAAGGAAAAAAAAAAACTTTAGTACTGAGCCCCAGTCTGTCACCTGTCATTGGTTTTTATACTATGATAAAATGTGCAACAATATTTACACAGATCTAGACACAGCTAAAAATATATCACCATATCACAGTTCCAGGTCTTATTAAAAATAACACGTGCTTCTCAATGTGTTTTAGGACACAGTATAGTTTAACTGTGAACTGTATGTAAAATGGACAAAACCTCAGAGTGGCTTTTTCAACAAATGATGAATATACGTTTCTAAGACCTAAAACAAAATATATTTGGGCATTTTGTTCTTTTTAGGAGAAGCTCTGCATGATGTCTGACACCTTGAGCATCAACACAAACTCCATGTAGGGAGTTATTTGACTGTATGACAATCATTTACATTTTTTTGGTCTTCCAGCATTGATCTGTGTTTAGATTCTAAAGGTTAAAACTAACTGCTGCTCTCTTCCAACTTGATTGGACAGGTCAACATGCTTGGAGGAGAACACTAAACTCCAATTCTGTTGTCAGCTAACATCTGCAATGGAAGCATTGAAATGAGTGATAATTGATCAGTGAAGACCAGGTCAGTTGTGCTCAATGCTTTGGCAGCTGTGGGAGCTCTCAGGCTGAGAAATTTTTTGGAGACCTAATTTTATGTAAATAATTTTATGCCCGGGTGACGGCTGAGTTCTACTGTAGGACCTGGTCAAAGCCCTCACCCCACACTTTCAGCAACTACAATGCAAACTGTAAGATTATGTTGCAGTAGTTTGTGATTCTTCTGTGAAGGTTTGGGTTCATAACGAGTTAATTGGGAACTAATTAAAGGAAGATTTAACCTAAAATTTATTACAGGAGTCAAGATAGTTTAATCATATGGGTACATGTGCTTAGGTGGCTTCAAGCATGAATGGGTTGATAGGGTCCTACAGAAGTCTCAGTGGTTTGTGACCCATCACAAAGGATCCTATTTATTCTACTGAAAAGTCTTCTCACGTTTTTTCTTTGACAGCGGGTATCATATTCTCAAGAGCACACAATGCTCCCCATCCCAAAAAACCTAAATGCCCACCACACTGGAAAAAGCAATGAACTGAATTTGCTTGACTTTAATGTGTTCATTGTGTCTAGTGTCTACATTAATTAAATGTATTTTACCTACACTAATTTGTCATCCAGTTTATTGAAAAAAACATCCAGTTTATTTGGCAATAACTAGAGATGTGGTATATGTGATACACATTTTTAATCAAAATGTATTACTCATTGTTTGATTTATTACTGGAGTGAACCAGTGCATTTTTTACATCCCTTAATTCATTCATTTTTTATTTTGCTGTATTTGTATCC
Source organism: Ladigesia roloffi (assembly GCA_037577295.1). Classification (NCBI taxonomy): domain Eukaryota; kingdom Metazoa; phylum Chordata; class Actinopteri; order Characiformes; family Alestidae; genus Ladigesia; species Ladigesia roloffi. The sequence goes on along the minus strand of JBBKCR010000034.1, from coordinate 2,826,952 downwards.
AGATGGCAATGGAGACCAATCATTGCAAAATAGCATTTATGTGTGTACACAAATCATACTTTAAAACCTTAACGAATATTTAGTAGCGTTAGTCATCTCATTGGCTGCTGAGTCACTGGTGAGTCATGGTGGACTTTGTCAGAATAAAGAGGAACATTAAAGTCTTTGTGAAGTAAATTTCTTTATCATTTAATGAAGTTGCTGGATTACGTTAATTCTGACAGGTGCAGGCCAGACAGAGGCTCTAAAATGGAGCACAGTGAGCTCATAAAGCTTTTGGAATGGACTGTGACCTGAAATAGGACAGGTATTTTTCATAAAATTATCAGTTTCCGACAGTACCCCAGATACAGTCAATCAGTCAGGACATTAGACTTGAGGCTAGTGTAGCAAACTTTATAGTGGGAGCTTGGACCATTATATATTTTCCCTAGTTTGTGTTGATTCTGAAATGTTAGATGGCATGCAGTGCTTTGTTTGGTGTCATTTAAATATAAAATATTGGCATTTAAAAAACATGTAATAAAAATTACTACTACTGGGGGTTTGAAAATGGCATCATATGCAAATGCCCATTGAGAAAATAAACATTTCTTTTATTTTAGGCCTTAGAAATAAACAACAGTGCAATGCTGAAGAAAGTTCATGGTCGGTTAAAAAGTTTGAGTTTGGTTTTTTGCTGAACATGATACAAAGCTAAACAGCTAGTTTCCAGGAAATGAGAGCATCATAGGAGTTCATACATACCGCCTCTTATCAGCAATGGGGGAGTTGTGGGTTCTGTCACCAACTATCACTTACATGTGGTACATAATGTCTCACAACAAAGCGTCTTTTCCTTACACATACTGACATTAACTCTTTATTGACATCCTTGAACTCTGAATGACTTTGAACTCCTCCTTTTTTTTAATTTTCGAGGCGTTTCGAAAGACGCAAATGTAATGTGGGGTTGAACACTGGCAAAGATGCTTTGATTTAGTTGTAACATGTGGAGAACAAGCTTAGAAGAGGCTTGATGAAATCCGACAGTGGAAGTGTGCAAGATTGCGAGGATGTAACCACTCTTCTCACTCCCCTTTTATTGTAGCCTTCTTTTGTCAGTCCATTAAAATTCACTTCTTTCTTTCTCTCCCTCAAGACCAAAATAAATAAAACACTGTTATCTCCATCCACTCCACGTCCAAGTGCAGGACATTTTCACTGGGCGGGGGAAATTTGCATTCCATTTGCATTCAGTGCTGTTAACTTTATTAAGATGTTTCTTGCAAAGATAAAAATCTACAGCAAAACCAGCTCAGCACTTATTTTCCCCTCATTATCTTTTTTGACAATCCCGTGGATTTCCATCTCTTAGATCTATAATTATCTCCAGACTGCCATGCCTGAGAATGTAGGCCCATACGCAATTGTGCACTGAGGCAGAATTCATTGTTAACAACAGCTAATATAATCACTGGCCATCTGTGTGTGAGTGTGTGTGTGTGTATGTGTGTGTGTGTGTGTTTAGCAAGCAAGTAAAGTGTTCTCACAAGTGTTCTCACACAAATGGATGGGGGGTTCTATGATGAATTTTGTGATATCACCTGGACTAATTTAGCATTAGCATTTAATTTTAGACCAGGAGGATCCCAGAAAGACAAAGATAGCAAAACAGCACCTAACAAACTTCCTAAGATTCTGAATGTGCTTAGACAGTTACCCACTTTTTGCAGTAATTTTATATTTGACCATAAAAATATCCTTTGACTATAATTGAGTTCAGAAAGAAGGATGTTGGGCTACAGCTCAGGACAGACAGTTTTGTTCGGCAACAGTTGAGTTCAGACAGAGTTTTATTGGACTAAAGTTGAGGTCAGACAGAGTCTGTTGAGCTGCAGTTAAGTTCATACAGAGTCCTGTTGGGCTGCAGTTGGACGAAGACAGGTTTTAGCAGAGTTACTGTAGGACTTTCAAAAGATTTCATCAGATTCAGGCAAAATTGTCAGGGCTGAATTGAGTTTTCATTACACGTGCATAACATTTCCAATGTTTCTTTTCCATATCTATCATTGTTTTGCCTTCAGACCTTAAAAGAGGCAAGTGAGAATCTGGCGTCAGCCAGCGTCGATTAATAAAGCAGCCCGATTAACTTTGTGTGGGTAAACACACTTTGTAACCTACACTTACAGCTCTCTGACGGATCAATAATTCATCGGAGGCGATGATTCTTTCATGAGACTAGCTGCACATTATTCATGCTGCACTGTGAAAAGTAGGACACATATAGAACTAAGCGCCGGTGCACGACGGAAATGGCGGGAAAACTCAGCCGTTAATAGACAGTAGGTATGTGGGTGTGCGTGTGTGTGTGTGTGTGTGTGTTTTGGGGAGCTGGTGTGTTGCTTTGTTGAAATCTGACAGACTTTGGAATTAGCATGTTAGCAACTTTCAGGTGGACGTGCTGAGACTTATCTAGTGGGTCTGGAGGAGTCACGGCGGGCCTGAATTTCGAACACAAGCACAGAATAGAGAAGAGGAATGTTCCTGCTGGGAAATGAAGACATCTTCCAGTGCTAAATAAGTGTTCAGCCAGCAGTTTTCCTCGCTGGGTCTTTAGCTCAAGGGCAGAGTGTGTTCTGGAAGGTAACAGCTAACACAATGTGCTGCGAGAAGCGAATCTTAGAAGAGAGTTCAGCAGGAGTGTGTGTATGTGTGTGTGCGTGCATGTGTGTGTGTGTGTGTGTAAGAGAGAGAGAGTGTGTGGGAGAGGGGTAGAGAAGGGAGAGTGGCTGGAAATGATGTCTTCAGGCTTTAACAAGTGTCAGAATCCATTTGGTTGTGGAGTTTAGCCCGTGGAATCTGCGGAGAGGATGTTAATTAAAAGACGTGGAACAGGGAAGACCATCGGAGGGGCAAACTTTAATGTCCTCCTTGGGTCCACCAAATTCAGAGGTTATGACACAGGGGGAACCTTCCGGAAAACACTTTCTGCTTCAAATTCCAAAGGCGCTCATTTCATGGACCGGTTTGTAAATGTAGAGGTGGACCCCCGTGGTCTGCATTACAATGACCGAGCGTGAAAACAATGCTCGCAAATATACTGGTCAGAATGTGCATCTTGGGATCTCTGGGGGGAAAAGGGATAAAATAATGGCCTGCCCAGTTTTGACAATGACATACTACAGTTGCCCAAGTTATGTATGATCAACAGCCAGCCGTCTGACAAGGCACTGAAGCCTTGGGCAGGAATTAATGGAGAGGGTGATTACTTGTGCTGCTGGGTTAGTTTAGGATACACAGAGAGATCCAGTACTCCTTCCCAAAATTTAGCATGGAACAGGCAAAAAAAGCATACTGTATTATTTAGCGACATAACCAAACATGAATACAATATTCAACAACCTCAGTTTCAGTCTGTGGCAAATAACAACTTGTTTTAAATGACATAAATTATGCCAGAAAAGAAACCACAGATTTTAATATCACCTGGACCAAAGTCTGTGTACTAAAGAGAAGCATGAAACATTCATTTGGTAGCAGCTTTTCGTGCAATCATGTTTGCTTTCTTTTTCCAAATATGTTTAAAGATTCTAATATCTAGGTAAATGAGCAGTAAATTTCAGACTTACAGAAAATACAGTACAATATGTTTATTTACATTATTCCAATTCAGTTCCCTGAGAAAACAGTTTTGTTAACAAGAAAGTGTGTACATGACCTTTTAATGCATTTACATTGTATTACAGTTCGTTACTAATTTAAAGGTTCTATACTAATGCGAAGCTTCTTCACGCACACATCTCATTATGTAGTGGTTCTTTTGTGGATCAGGCATTCAAAGGTCCTTTAAAAAGCCTAAAATGGTTATTCTATGGCATCATACAAAGATAGGGATGAGCGAGTACAGCATTATCTGTATCTGTATCTGTAAACCAGAGGAATTATCTGTATCTGTATCTAAACTCGGATTGACCGGGCCTATCCCAGAAGTGGGCAGAGTTTAACCAGGAAGTTGGTCAGTTGTCTTGAAATGGGTGGGGCTTTAACCAGTATTTTATTATAAGCATGCAATTTATATGTGTTGATCATAAATTGATCAAAACTAATTACATGACAGCATCAACATTGAGCTTCAGATCAGTGGTTTTGATTACAATAACAAACTATATACAGAACATTGTTTTGCAACAATGAATACAACACATGAGGTTGCAATTATGATGTAAAATGTAATGAACAAGAGTTTTCATCTCAATATAACTTTTTTTTGTTTCAATTTGTTTCAAGTGTGTGTGTTTGTGTGTGTAGCATAATTTGTAATATTATTTATACCACTTTTTTTTTTTTTATAAAATACAGCAAGAAAATTTCACTGGTTGGAGACAGCAGATAGTTAAAAAAAAACTCCGGCAGAGAGAGAGGGAGAGAAAGAGAGAGAGGGAGGGAGGGAGAGAGAGGGAGAGAGAGAGGGAGAGAGTGAGCTGCCCTAGAACTGCTCCTGTCCCCCTTTATGGCCCCCCTGCTCTGAACAGCCAAATATTTAAATATATCTATATTTTTAATCTCGACATGCCCTGGCTCAAAAAATGAAACTAACGCTATGTGTGTTCATCACGGACTACTTAAAGCACTATGTTCGCGCTGACACAGGCGGGCTGACAGACGCCACTGCACAGAACGCAGAAACAGTCAGCCATCCAATGAGAATTTTTATTCAATATGAGTACAGATATTGACTCGTATTACTCGTATGATACTCATACTCGTCAAAAGTGCTTTATCTGTACCGGATACTCATTTCAGCCGAGTATCCGGCTCATCCCTACAAAGAACCCTCTCTGGGAGCCGCTTTCTTTAAGAGTGCACTGCTGCTGAATACCCCCTTACAGGACACAAAACAGAAATGCCAACCCAGCTGAAATGCCTTGTTTTTAGATATTACTAGGATCTTGATCATTTTCCAGATGTGTGCACTTTATTTTGACAGTAATTTCTACAGTATATATCCTTTTTTTCTGTTGGGTCACATTTCCAACATCAGTCACAATTTGGTGGCTTTTCTCCTGTTATTAAAGCCTTTTTTTCTATTGCACCTGGTGTGTATGAACAGTGAAATTTGAGACACTCTGTTGCATATGGAAATGTGCCATTTTGGCTAGAATCAAGACATGCACTCAATGTTTATTGACTTCTAGTAAGAGGTATTATGGCGGGGTCTGTTATTGGGGTTAACGACACAGTGCAGAGTTTCAGATAGAATCTCATGCTGCATTATAAGCTACACTTTAGCAAGAAAATGTAAAAAAATAAAAATGCTGACATGGTTTTTAGAAGTGATGCTTCAGAAGAACCACTTTTGGCTCCTTAAAGAACCTTTCAGCTGATGACTCTTCGGATGATAATCATTCTTGTAAATGAGATGTGAAGATCCATCCTATATGAGCATCCAAATGTATTAAAATTACTACTACTACTATCTAAAGGCTTTTCCTAGAGCTCTACATTCAAGGCAAGTACCATTATTTGTTAATCATTGTTCAAAGTAAGAAATGTTCCCTTCAAGCAGGGCTTTAAATTAATGGCTGGACAGAGGTCCATGTAGGGCTGTACAATCAAAAGGACAGCGTGACCTTCTACGTCCACAGCAGTGAAACCTCTCTCTCTCTCTCTCTTTCTCCCTCTCTCACTTTCACTCTCTCGCACACACACACACACACACACACTATGGAGGGCTTACACAGCAGCAGAAGTGTGGCTGTTCCGGGGGGATTTGAGCCCAGAGGAAGTGGCAACAGAAACAAGCTCTGCTACTGGCAGGCAAGAGGCATGTTTCACAGGTGGAAAACACAAAAGATAAATTTGTTTGCATGTTGGGAATAAACCCAAGTCCGCACATTCTTCCTCCACTGTCCCCCGTGGTCCTCTGGGTGGTCTATTCTTAGCACCTCTGGACATCTATCAGGGACCTGTTGGTCCTTTGTATACATAATAGTTCACCATGAAGACCTGGGACACACACCGTAAACCGTAATAAAAGAGTAATTGCTCACATTAAGGAAAACTGAATAGAAACACTATTAACAAGTGATTGAAAACGTCCGCATCTGTCACCTCTTCATACAGTTTATAAATGGTATCCAGGCTGGAAAATATCGCCCACTTTAATTATTTTCATTCTTTATGGTTGTGATGTCACAACCATTAGTATTGTTACATATGACACCCCCCCACCCCCCCACCCCCAACACCATTCATCCAAAAGAAGAGACACAGTGATAAAGAGTATGTTTTGAATGCTGCATAACACAGGTCTACCAAAACCAAGAGAGGATATTAACATAAATTATTCTTACAAGTGCAGTAACAATGGTTAGTATATATATATATATATAGTTATTTTTACCATTTATTATTGAATACAAGAATATAACTTAGGCTACAATAGTCATGACATTTTTATCACTGACTAAACCAAGCCTATGAATTAGGTTACAGTATATGACAATTGAAAGTTTTGATAAACTACGTCTCCCAGCTCTTTCTCACACACTTCAGCCACAGCGCTGAGACTCCGCCCCTCTGGAGGTCTGGATGGAGACTACTTCCAGCCCAATTTCCCCTCTCCTGCTGCCTCTAGCTCGACCAACAGCTCTCCGACAGACACTATAACCAAGTTCACCACTGTCACACACTTTACCGATGGGCAAAGTGTTGAAATAAATGTGTGTTTGTGGTTCGTGATCACTTTCGTCTTGCATGGCCATGCAGCTGCACTCCAAAGTTGAACCGGTAGACGTGCGGGCGTCTTTTCCAAAAGAAACATATTCCCCATCAGAGTCAGAATTGGCAAAAAACATTCACATGACATCACGGCACAACTTTTTATTAGCCATTTTTTTCTTCCAAATCTCACACTCTTCCTCGCGCACTATGAACTGAACTGCGCTCTGCTGTGATTTGGGACTCCGTTCCTCTGCTGGTTTTGGAAACTTTAAACGTGAAGATGAGGTAAAGCGTTAATTGCGTTAAAAATATTAATGCGAGAAAGAGAGAGAGAGAGAGAGAGAGTAATTTAACAGTACCAGGTTATCCTGTGCAGTTAATCACTATAAATCATAATGAAAAAGAAAATAACAACAACAACAAAAATACATATGTTTCCGTGCTTTGTGGTCCTGCACCCTTAAACTGCTGCAACAAATTTCTGCTCTACATGACTTGAGTGATGATGGAAAGTGACATTCTGTGGTCTTTATTTGACCATGCGCATTATTTATATACGAGAAGTAGACCTCAGTTGGTGGGAATTGGAAATGTATTAGTCCTCTGCTGGGACACTCAGTTGGCCATCATCCTTAGCCATTAATGCAGTTACAAGAGTCTTGTTTGGGAGACAACACTTTAACAATGTTGTACTGCAACAATCAAGTCTAGTGTAATATCATGTAGAAGCACTCACTACTACACTGGGGGGGCTGAGAGCTAGGGGTCTGCAGGGCTGGGGGCTGTGGAAAGAGTGCAGGTTTATTATGATCATGTTACCATT
>JBBKCR010000034.1:2801628-2814580 GCA_037577295.1 Ladigesia roloffi | reverse complement strand
TTTCTGACCTCAGAAAAGATTACAGAGTTCTCTCCCTTTGAGTTCACCTGCTCTCGCGAGTTATACTTCCCTCACTTAATGAGAGAGAGAGACAGAGAGAGATGGATGAATGAATGAAGTTAACCCTGTACATAAGTTTAACTGTCCTGTTATATAAATAGTAATCAACCTTTTAAACTTGGGTTGATTTTTGCAGACTGTTTGATAACAGATATATACACAAACATACTCTTTTGTATTTCTATATTAAAAAACGTAAAAAAAAAACAAACCTTTCTCTCCTGCCTCATATGGTTCTCTTTTTAACTATGCAATCCATGTTTCGACACAGATGCCCGATTTTATGGCTGAAGGTTATGTTTGCCTTTCGCACATCACCCAGCTGCTGGGTTTGACTGTAGCCATCAAGAGAATACACTCAGAGCAACTATAAATTAACACCTGCTGAAATCTGCGGCACCGTGCCACTACTCACCTAGAATGAAATAACCCTTACTGTATATTGCATCAGATTTGGGGATGCAGTGCCTTTCTGAAATTTTTTATATATAGACAAGTTTCTCCGTGTTAATTGCGTGTATAGGAGGACCTCCACGGAAATCTACTTAGGAGAATGTTGTAAGTGGGGTTAGCTTGCTTATTGGTTTGAGATGGATGTGTTAATTAAAACTTGGCTGTAATTAAGGCCTCATATTGTCTTGGTGCAGCTATGTTCACAGCGTGATCTGAGATGCATTCTAGGAAAAGACACACAAATTCATTGACTAAACCACAGGTGGATTTCCAGATTGTTCAGATATGGTCTGTATCCTTCAAATTGTAAAGTCTGTGGTCTTGGAACAAATCCACAATTGACAAATTGCACTACTGAGCAAGCAATCAGGGGTAGTACATTTAAATTATGGGTGAATTTAGAATGAAACAGAGGGATTCATAGAAGGAACACATGTACAGTTTGTATAACTTAGTTCATTTTGGCCCTTTCAACAGCCAGAGCCACAACACACTATAATAATTCACTCAGTTCGCATTGATTTCCATGTAATTGCTGAATTATAAGCCTTTAAATGAAAATAAAATGAAGGATAATGTCTTGTCAATAACCTATAAAACGTATGATTATTTCACACCTTCTTTCTTTTCAAATTGAGTTGTTGCGTATTTTGCAGTTCAAATGGAATGACATAACAACCCGTTTACTGAAATTCTGTATTGAGTGGCTTTGGGCTGATGCAAGAGCAATGATCAAAACACCACAGAAAGGAGGCTTGTTTATTGTGCAGTAAATGCCCATAGGCAAAAACAGTTCGACATAAAATACATGGCAAAAGTCTTCGACCTAATAGGTGATATGAAAGTTAGAATTAAAAACTGTTTAGATGTGCAGTAAGTGTTTTTTTGGCATTAATATTACTAAACATACAAAATAATAAAAACAATGTAAGAATACAAAAAATAAATTAAAATAGGAGCTGCTGATGGAATTTTAAATATGCAAACAATGGCTAGAGGAACCGTGGAGAAATCTGGAACCGATCCTGTGTTCTTCTCACCAGCTCACAAAAATTACTTTTTTACAAACAAAATAAATCTTGATAGTTTTACTGCTTTCACGTTCATTTGGATTCATTGTAATGTTAACTTTGCAGAAAGATACTTCATCACACACTGAGTAAAATAACAATTAGATTTTACGCTAGACTATAATACCAAAAAATTGTAACACTAGTGGAAATTTTTGTGCTACATGGATCCATTTTTCAAAAAGTTAATTTAAAAGAAGAGTTCATGGCTGCTAAAATATGTTATCAAAAGCAAAACACAGTATAAGCAGCACTGCACTGCAGCTAGTGGCGCTGTCTTCGACATAACCAGTGTACTTATATAAACATATCATACACTCTCCATTTATTCCAAATAAATCAAGTAAGAGAGCATATACCCCTACAGTTCATGTTTAGTTGTTGTTGCTATTGGAAGAACAATAGATCCCATGAACAGACTGATTTGTCCTCCCTCACCCATCTGAGCACTGAGTGTTTTAACTCCAGCAGAAATGGAAGAATAAGTGTTGAGTCTGTGCAGATGAACTTGGCTCTCACATTCATGTGTTGTGTTGCTAGCCTAAGGCACAAACAGAGCAAGGGTGAAAGTCACTGGCAGAACCAATGAAAATCTCCATTTCAGCTCAATTCCAAAATCTCCATTTTGATACTACCTACATAAACATTGTTGCAGACCAAGAACACGCCTTCTTGGCAACAATATTTCCTAATGACAGTGGCCCCTTTCAGGAATGCGTTAAAGAACATGACAAAGAAATCAAAGTGTTGACTTGGTCAACAAAATCTCCAGATCAGTTTGATTGAGTGTCTTTGGAATATGCTGGACAAACTACACTGAACTTTAAAGACTTAAAGGACCTGTTCCAAATGTATTGGTGCATATACCACACACATTTAGAGGTCTTGTTGAGTCCATGCCTTGATGAGTCAGAGCTGTTGAGGTAGCAAAAAAGGCGACAATGTTCTGATGAATTTATTTATAAACACACACTCAGTCACACACATGGGTATATACTAGTGCTGTCAAGCAATTAAATTGTTTTATCTAATTAATTACATGGTGTTGCGATTAATTAATCTAATTAATCAAATTTAATCGCACATACATAACAAGAAGCAGTTTTTTTTTTTACCATTTTTTATTGAATACAAGCCTTAAACTACAATGGTCATGCCATTTTTAGCACTGACTGAACCAAACCTATGAATTAGGTTACAGTATATGAAAGTTGTAAGTTTTGATAAACTACGTCTCCCAGCTCTTAAACACACACACTCCGGCCACAGCGCTGAGACTCGCTGGAGGTCTGGATGGAGAAAGCTAGTGCGGCTACTTCCAGCTTAATTTTCTCCTCTCTCAACACCCCCACTTTTGCTAAAATGTGATTCCATGCCTCCATATTTGTCAGATTATATTGTATTAACTTTGCATCCCTATCTCAGAACTCCCCACTTTTGTAAAGCTTGATATTCCCCTGACTGAACTGAACTGCGCTCTCTGGCTGCTCACGCAGCAGTGATCTGAGACCCGTTTTCACTGCAAGTTTTGACCAGGAAGATGATGTAAAGCATTAATTGCATTTAAAATATTAATGCGTATTTTTTTCTGTGATTAATTAATCGAATTATCGCGTTAAATTAATACATATATATAAACCAATATTTGCTTAAATACCGCTTCCTTTCCATCCATAATGAGAAAAAAGCTTCGGTGGGAAAAGAGTCGGAAGGGGTTTTGTATTATTACAGCCCTGTATATATATATATATATATGTGTGTGTGTATGTGTGTGTGTGTGTGTGTGTGTGTGTGTGTGTGTGTGTGTGTGTGTGTTAGAACGTTTTGCTTCTGTTATTGCTGCTGACCACCAAGGGTTAAAACCATTGGGTGAGGATCCTCTTTTCAAGTGTAGCAGATAAAAGAAACAACAGTAAAATGAGAAGAAAAAAAACATTTTAAACCATGTAGTAAAAGAAATGTTTAGTTCATCACACACTTACTTTGTGTAATATGAAACAATGCTCAAACAGAAACATACTTTCCTCAGGAAGGTTGCAGGTAGATTACAGCATACGCACGACCCACCGTTTCTTTATCAACCTTGGAACCAAACAATGAGACCAATGTCTATGACATGTTCAGCGTTGTGGTGGCAGGTCGTCTGCCCCGTGCCTGATGACATGAGCGGCCAGACTGGGGTGGCGGACAGGTGGGTGATGAGGGGGCCCCGGCAGCCTGGGAACATGCAGAGCACGGCGAGCGTCTGCCTGGTGACCTGAATGATCAAAAAGAAGAAGAGGAAAAAAGCAGTGGGTAGGGGAATGAGAGTGAAGAGTGTGATCTTCTCCCTCTGCCTGACACACATCTCTATCCTCGAGCTGTCAGTAGCATGTATAAAATGAACACTAGTAAAGCACTGCAGCAAGAGTCGCTCAATGTATCTCTTTTACTAAAATAATATTGTACTTTATAAAAGTAATGTAGCAGGGTTAGCGTTGAGCATCCTGACCAAACCTCAACCAATCCAGAAGAAGATGTCTTGATGAATCAAAGCAACAAATATAAGTAATTTTCGTCAAAGCAATGCACAACAGCTGGCCTATCCATGCTCAGCCTGTAAAGTTACTGTTTCTGAGATACTGTTACAGGGTTGGATAAGCTTTGCAGTGTTATTATTATATTCACAAAGAAGAAATAACTGTATTGTGACTGAGGTAAATACAGCATAGTAACAAATATGTCATTGATGTTTCCTGCTTCTTAAATGAGATCCAGCTTGGTAGCATTTACGATGTAGAAACTAATTTTCTTTTTGATTAAAGTTTTTTAATCAGAGGATTTGACTATTTCCCTCAGGTTTCTCCTCAGTTTATTTAGGAATGGTAAATTTTACCTACTAGATAGATCTCCTCTAAGCACGTAATGCCTTTAATGCCTTTGGTGTGTAGATGTACGATGGTGTTTGTGAAGGAGTGTAGATGTATGGTGGTGTGTGTGAAAGTGTGTAGATGTATGATGTTGTGTGTGAAGGTGTGTACATGTATGATGGTGTGTGTGATGGTGTTTAGATATATGATGGTGTGTGTGTGTTTGTGTGAAAGTGTGTAGATGTGTGATGGTGTGTATGAAAGTGTGTAGATGTATGATGGTGTGTGTGAAAGAGTGTAGATGTATGATGGTGTGTGTAAAGGTATGTAGATGTTTAGTGGACCAAAAGAATCAACACAATTTTTTCAACATTGTTAACTTTTATCTGGGAACAGCCGTAACACTGGGCTAACTGGCCCAGCATAGCTGGGGATCAAACATGTGATCATTACCAATATCAGCACCAATGCATAGACAGATGCACCACATGAATAAATAAAATGTCACTATTATTGCTATTAGAATTAAGTAATTAATATACTTAAGTAATCATTTCAATATACTTGTCAAATTTAAATTGTTTGTACTTGTTTTGTGTTTTTCTTTCTTTCTTTATTTTATTTTATTTTATTTTAATTGAACAAAATGTGTAACCTTGCAAAATGAAACTGCCCACAGCTATGCTAAGTTGCCTTTGAAGACCAGCACCACTGTTTCATAACAGCACTTTCACTCTCATTATATTTTAGATTCTTTTTACTTGAGAAACTTGATACTCTACCCAAACTTTCACTGAAGTATAGTGCCTCCATCGTCCTTTCTCCCCTGGAAAAAAAACACATCTGAGGGTTGTATACGGACGTGTCCTATATTGCCACAGGAGATTAAGGTTTCAATGAGTTTTAATGTGATGAAGATTGGTAGAAACTGCAGCTGTTTTCAAAATAAGTGCAATATGTAAGTCTGTCCCTACTCTCCATGTCTCACTCCAACTAGATCTGAACTGGAGTGGTTCTGTGATTTCCCATCACAGGGCAAACATAAAGATTAGGAAGCCCCTCTGTGTAACAGGATTAAACTCATTACCGCTGTTGAGGCTCTTCAGCGCAAGCGCAGGGCCAGTGGTACAAGAAACTTAACCACTCGTAGGCGCAAACATGGAGCAACAGACGGCCTCTCCATCTGAACAACCCCCTCCTCCCCTTTGATTAAGAAGATTTGTGGTTCGGACAGCTGGGTTAGGCAGAGCATGGCTGAAACCAGCCTTGCTTAGCGCAAACTGCAGACCACAATCAGGTACAGCATTCTTATGAGCCAGATGAACAGGAAATACCTGTATCCTAATGTCTGGAGACATTCATAACTAATGACTTTTTCAAGTGGCACTTTAATGGAGCTCTTAATTAAGAGAGAGAGGGAATGCATGCGGAGAATGCAGCTGTAAAATCTGCATCGTAATGACTTACTGCCATTGCAAATTAGCCCTGCTAAGAAATATGCACTTTATATTAGCAGCAGCATACTAAGCTACAAGATCAAGTGAAAAGAAATAACAATCTCTAAAGAGAACCAACTTAAAAACAGCATTTTATTACATTAGGAATTCAAAATATAGAAAAAAATATATACAATGCGTAACAACTTTTGGATGTACCACATTTTGACAATAATGTTACATTTAGAACAGTCAAAAACACTTATGTATATGTAAATAATGATTCAATGTTTCATATAAACATAAAAGCAAACAATGATTAAAAACAAATCTCAAATATATTTGATGAATTGGCTTTTAGTGTAATATAAGTAATGTGTCATATTTCGTTAATTCTCCACAATGAAAGCCATAAGCAATATTTGTATTACTTGATTTTGTGAGTATTATTGCAGTGCAGGATTTCACAAATGTACTTTTGTAGTTACAAACATTGTTCCTAACAGTAACTGTGTCATAACCTGTATTAACCTTTTAAAACAGTTTGCTTATTCTGTACATTGGAATCAGTCATTTATTCTGGGTGTATTTGGAAATTTTAAAAAGGCTTCTACTAATTATTTAACATCCTACAGTACTAGCATCATTTGTGATACATAAAATTTGATTTATTTTACTGAATATAAACATAACATACACTTCTGAATGTTTTGTATCTACATACATCACCATCTAGTTAAAGGAGTATTGACAGGCATTGGCAGACAATGAGTGATGTCTTGCTTCATTATCTCTGTTGGTCCTGCCCTGCACATGTTGTTAAAAAGTCTGTGCGTGTTAATTAGGGACAAGGCCAGCCTCACTAACTCCCTTTCATGTTAATGGATGTCAGAGTGACCCCTGACACAAAACATTTGTTTTAGTGGATCAAGGGGCTTAACAGGGTCCTCCACACTTCCCCTAAAAGCCCATTTGACGAGGCTTAGAAAGCTGGGAAACTGTTCCCGATATGTGCAGCAAAAGCGAAACACTGGGTTCGATGTGGCAGTGAGGGGCACGATGTGTGAAGCAATGGTGTTCGACAGCTTTGATAGCATTAGGGTTGCAAACTTTGCAGACACTGCTTAACTCTAGCAGACCATGGGTGGTTAAGCCTTCACAAAAATCCAATCAGTAAAAAGGGTTTTGGCGAATTGGCTTTGATAGCAGGGATGTGTCTACTAGTTTTGTAGAACTTTCAGGATTCAGTAAAACAACAGGCAGCTAGAAAGAGTAATAAACCCCCAAATAAATAGTAATAAGTAATAAACCCACCAAAAAGAAAACAGGAATCGCTGCTTGACATTGATTTCTGGTTTATTGGGCCACAGATGCAGCTGGTTTTTCGTGACAGCAGGGTGTGGAAGGCAAGGACAGAGCTGCTCTTGTGGCAGATCCAATGCAGGTCACATAATCACCATATGTTAGCATTTCATGGTGTTACCTCAGCTACTGCTAACCGGAAGATGGGACCTATTAAACAGGCCAATATTTCACGCAACTCAGCTTCGACCTTAAAAATACAGGTGCTTTGGATTAATGTTTCTTTTGGTGAAACATCATTGTTAAAGTTAATAATGTGTGTGTGTGTGTGTATATATATATCCTTACAAAAATATTTTTTGGTTGGCAAATGAGATGTTACAAAATATGCATAAATCTGAACAATTAAAAAAAAAATCACCCACTGGATGAGGTTTGTTTGAGAAAATCTTTTGCAAAATCCGAAGTTTTTGTCATTTGAAGAAGATGGACTGTTATTATAAATGGCTTTCTTTGCTAATATTACTAGCACAAGATCTAGCATTAATCCATATTTGGGTAGTCGGAAATCCACTGATAAAATCGAAATATATTTTGGAATGGACATTTCAAATTTCAAAGTCCTGAACGTGAAGTTCCGAAACTGAATGTGAATGGGGACCAAAACAAATATTTGGAATAAAAAGTATAGGCCTTATAACTGCATTACCCAGTGAATAATGAGACAACAAGCACTGTGTGTGGGAATGCGGTTTTACGAACAAGGTAACACATTAGTACTACTAGTGTTAGTGAATTAATTATTGTGTCAGATACTGAATTCTACCAATAATTAAATGTGCAAGAATGCAAATACATATGAGGGAAGGTAAAACAATCATAAATCATTGTTCCAAAATTGGATAAAACAACTATACAAATATAAAGAATAACAGGATAAAAAATGTGCAGTATATCAGATAGGGAATAAATGAAGAGAATGTTACAGTGTGGGTTTATGGGGATGGAGGGCAGTTCAAGTGTGTGTGTGTGCAGTTCAGTTAAGTACACAAACAGTGCAATAAAATGTATAATTATTTGAGAAGTATCTTTATTTATATTTATTTATAGATTAAGTGAATTCTATTGCTTTTAATTGCTCGGTTGTCCTCTGAAAACTGCAAATGCACTTCAGTCCAAAATGTCCCCAATAAGAGAGAGATACATTCTAAGATAGAGTTCATGGTAGAGTTTCAAAAGCCCCTCAGACCGGGCTTGTTTTTCACGCCCGATGAAAAGAAGGGCAACAATGAGGACATCAATCAGCATTATTCACCACTGCCACACTGTCAGCCTCTTTGTATAGAAAGAACAAAATCTGGCAATGGCCAGTGACCAGTTGGCCCAATCTGGTTAATGTTTATGGAAAAAAGAGACAAAATCGCTTTGTGGCAGCAAAATGCTCGACAGAATTATTGAGCTGGTGGACACAAAACACACACTGGACCTTTCAGTGGCTGCCCTTCTGCGCTGGAAAAAAAAGTAGTCCAGCGGCTTCTTACTGGGCCTTTAAGACCATCTAGGTCATTTCAAGCTTTCTAAAACAGACCAAGGGAGAGGCAGTGTCCTCAAATTCATTTCTGAATAAACATTCATTTTAATTTAAATACATAGAGGGACGGGGCAGCACATGTGAAATCCACCTTCAGCACAACTGGTCCAGTGTTTTTAGGAGCAGTTCGCCACCTGTGGTTCTCTACAGACCTCTCCGCTGCATAACTTCTCTGGAGGGTGGCATACCAATGCTAAAAGTAATTGTAGAAAGACAATAGCAGTAAAAAAAACCTCCTTTTTTCTCCCCTCTTGCACATTTGGCTGAAGCAGTTAGGCCACGCTTTAGCAGCTTATCAGTAGTGACAGCCCAGTTGTAGCTGCCTACACCGAGTCTTCCTTCTGCCCAAGGTGACATGGACCCCGCTGATTCAGGGCGTGCAGTGCTTCGTCTTGGGCTGTGGTCCGTGACAAATCCGGCCCATCTTTTCATTAGGCTGAAGTCTGGGTTTGCTTACTTCTTTTTTTGAAATGCCTAACGCTCCCAGCTTTGAAGTTCAATGGAAGTGGCTCAGACTGACCTGCAGGTGGACTGTACCCCTTGTCAAAATCGGGGTGAAATAAGGGTAGGATTACTTTAGAGAGCTTTTCTACTCAATATCTCATAATGCCTGTACATAAACTTTTTGGTCTGGCGGTGGTTCTACATTTCTAAGTTTCTATGTGTATTTTGTGGATCTAACTTCAGTAAAGGTCCACCAAAAACAGCTGTTTAGAGAGTGATCCAGTGGAAGGTTCTTCTTTGTCTTAGCTCCAAAAACTTCCAATCAGTTTTTTACATTTACAGAATTTAGCATATGCTTTGCTCCAAAGCACCATACATACATTTTGGACACTTTGTAGTATGTTTATGGCATTTAGCAGATGCTCTTATCTGGAGCGACATACATCAGTGCTTAAGTAGTCCACATCTGTTATTAATCCCAGACAACACCTGCTTTTAACCAGGCTACTGCCAGCTACGTTACACACATTTGCAACCCTGTCAATTCGAAAAATAGGCAAAGGTTACTACACAAATAAGGAAGAACAAGTAGAGGCAAATGCAGCATTAAGAGTCCTACCTAAAACTACTACTATTTACTAGTAGTTATTAGTATTCTGCCAAAATTGGGAACTGAATGCTACTCAGAAGGCAGCAACGTAATCCACCACCCTAACCTACCTAGCACTACACTTAACTATACAACTAAACTACAAATCCTTTCGATTCATTTCAGGGAAGCATGCAAAGTTGCTGCTAAATTTTCAGTTCACGTGCTAACAGAGAGATGCTCCTATGATGCTTAATTTTTTAGGGCCCACTCCCCTCCCTCCTGTCGCCGCTGATGTCTGAGGACAAAGCCGCTGCTGTGATCCTTTAGCTTGTCAGCTTCAAACTCGGGAGTTCAAATGGGAAGCAGCGATTCCTGCTGGCTGGTGTGTTCCTCCTCCAGCGTCTGGTGAATGAGCACAAGCTTTGAAGAGCGTGGGAGGTGTCGAGAGGGCAAGGAGCGGGAATATGTAGCATCATCACTCAGATGAAAGAGCCTGAGCAGCGCTGCTCAACTGGAGGCAGAGGCGGGAGCAAAGGCAAAACACCTTTAAAGCGGGAGCACTGTTTCTGGATCAGTTTTGATTTTTAATGCATGCATTTGCTTCAGAACTGTGCGGTCAAGGGAAGACCTGATTCTCAGAATGTTTGCCTTGGTATCAAAATGCACCGTGTGTTCAACAGCCAAACTTGCCGGGCTGTTGTTTCAGATCATCAGACCACTCGGCTACTTATGACAACAAAAATCACCACGATATGATCAGATGATGTAAATTAGCAGATTAATAATACCAAATGATAGATCAGAATCAGAAAAAACAAAATTATCCAGGAGGAAACTTTGAATTATGCGCTATTAATTTATCTTTAAATAGACCACCTCACAGAATTTTTGGTGATTCTAATAAAAAATGTCTCTATTATTGTTGTTTATTGCATATTTATTATTTTATTACACAATATTAAAATAGCAATTATCTTTTAAAATGGCTAGCATTTCTTGATGAATGGATCCAATAAAAATAGTACTAAATAATAAATACAAAGATTTTTTTTTGGCTCATTTTGTTCATATGGGTTTTCCTTCTGATATGCTTGTATGGATATGTTCTGACAGACATCATCTCCTACCCAAATCATTAAAAGCTCTACCTTTCTAATGAAAGACTTCTAAAGACCTCACTTAGCTGGGACAACTGTGGTGAATTGGGCTTAAAGGGCCCATAATACTCATTTTTCATGCATTTAATTTTCATTTGCATTTGGGCAGTTTTATGTAGGTAAAGAAGGTTATTCCTTCATTTTTCCACTTAACTGATTTTATGCTACCATTTTCCAATTTCTGTCTTTAAATCTGAAATGCTTTTACTATGCCTTTGCAATTGATGTATGCAAATGATCCCTGCTCTGATTAGCTGCTGTGTGCTGTGCCTTATTCAGAAAGCAGTCTTGAATGGCACACTCCTTGTTACTTCTGTGCTGATTGGTGATCCAATATCCCATAAAGTGTAAACCTATATTTTTTGACATAATTAGGATTTAAACTCCAGGTTGGTGAACACTGGACTGGGCTGAGTGGCCAGCCAAACAAATTAAAACGACTTCATGAAGACGATGAAGTGCTTGGTGTAGCAATATACTAGCATGAAATGTCTCTCTAAAATATATATTATATAAATCTATAAAATGCACGCCATCGTTGAAAATACTCGAACCATCAAACTCAGATCAGAGGGGATTCGTTTGACAGCTTCTTTTCCACTCTCCCCACCCGTTTTCAGACATGTCCCGGCTTTTTTCTCTAGGATTGGTTAGTGGTTCACAAAGAACAAGATTGTTCGCCAATCAATGCAAAATACTGGACTCTGCTAGCCAATCCCAGCGCAGGAAAGGCGGGGCTTTTAAGAATACGGGTGGGGAAGAAAAAAACAACGCTCGCGAGCTTCAGACCGACCTGCTCGTCTCTCGGTGTTCACATGTTCCTCCGGTTCCACAGAGTTCTGGTCAGAAACGCTCATGTCTTGGAAAACGCCTCACACGGGAAGGATTCGGTACTGAACCTGAACTTCAGTACGCCTGTCTCGATACGAATTTGAACAATTTTCCCTCTCAGTGCTCCGTCCTCCCGAGAGCATGGTTCCTCCGTGGAGTTTCATCACAAAAGTGTGGATTCTCCTCTCCAGCTTCTCAATGCTGGGGACCCTGTGCATTCCCAGCAACGAAGGTAAGAAACAAACGTTTTTAAAAGATAAATTGTTTAAATGTACACTAAAAAGTGGCTGGACACATTTGTCTGCAGTAGTTTGGCATGTGCGTGTCTCTACTAGAAGGTCCTCATTTAGTTGCTGTCATTTCAAATGCTGCATTATTTTTGACCCGGTGCTGAAATGTGGCTGTAATTCTCTCCTTATCCTGAACTCTTCATCATGAGTCCTTCGGACAGTGACAGTGGCTTATAAGAGGCAGATAACATCTACCTGTCACCACCCCCTTGCCCCCGAACACACACAGCACTGTGGCACCCCTCTTTATTTACATGTGATTACATTTGACCACTTGTGTCACTGCATGTTATCTCCATATGACTTGAAATGAACCCTGACAGGCATTAGTGCCTGGCTCTCAGACCCCTCTGAAGAGTGATAAGTGCTAATCATGCTTGAGAAACTGGTGTTAAAACTGCCACCCTCGTTTAGTAGAGCTTCTGTGTGTATCAGTCTTGGAATAACACCAGTCAAGCACACGGTAATCATTGTATCTATTATTTAGTCAAGCAAGCAGTCGTTCAGTCAATCAAAGGGTCAAAGCTGATTCTTGCGTTAAGATGGAAGGCATAGCATAACATGCACTATACATTACATTCAAAGGTATATACTGATATATAAATTACATATGGAGGTGCAAAATAGTAGAGTCTAGATCAGGGTCCTACAGGTAATGAAGAGTGTGCGAGTTTATTCAGCTCTGCAGGTATTCAGTCAGTTTTGCTTGGTGGAAAACTCTGCTTTTGCTTTATCTCTCTCTCTCTCTCTCTCTCTCTCTTTCTCTTTATGTTGAACTTGTAAAGTTGGGGGTCAGATCAACTAGTCACACAGAAGTCTGAGTGGTTTCAGCTGTCAGGAAATCTGAAAATCTGAAATCTTTGAGATTCATTTCTGA
>JBBKCR010000034.1:2731872-2746938 GCA_037577295.1 Ladigesia roloffi | reverse complement strand
CTGTATTTTGCCTTTACCCGTTTTTGACCCTTTTCTGGATTCTTGGATTTACCCTTTTTGCCTGTGGACTTTATTCTAGTTGCCTGTACTTTGTATTCATGGTTTTTGACACTTTGCTTCGTTTTGGATTTTGCCTCTATCTTCGTGGACTTTATTAAAGAAAATTCTTATTTTTGTATTTCTGCGTTTGGGTCCATTTCTGTTAGCGTTAAATGTTCTTCTTAAATATCTCATATCTCTGTTTTTTGTTACACTAATTTTTCCTTCTTTTAATGACTTTATTCATTTAAGTTGGAATTATTTTCCCCTCTATACCCCCAGGTGCTCCCTATCGCTCAGCCCTCTTGCTTGTTTGGACCCCCCACTCATGTTATTGTTTTCTGTCATCACAAATATAGATCAAAATTCCACTTGCCTGCCTTAAGGCTCATTGAGAATCAATAACTCAAAGGAACTGTGTCTCCAGCTTGACTGAAAGTCAAACATTTAACAGGCTGCCAGACCGTTTAAGTGGCCAGGGCCACCCTCTACAAAGCAGCTTTTTTTCCCTTCTTGCCTGCAGATCGGGTTGCCAAGTATTCAGTTTCAGGCTTTTAAGATAGGAATGATTATAGTTTTGTCTGAGAAAAAGGGGGGATACAGTTACCCTTTGTTTTGAAGGAGGGAGAAGGCTGTTCTTTGCTGCCCTAAACGGCATGCTGTTGCAGCGGGGCTACTGTATCGGCACCTCGGGGATCATTTTGACATGCTTAAATACTCTTTATCTCACGGTTACAGTCTGACACTTCTGTTCCTGAATACACAGCTGGCTCAGATTTCGGCATTTCACTTGCAGACAGGCGGCACTTTTTGTGTGTGGAGACACAGGATAGGGCTCTGTTAAGGCAGAAAGAACCGTAATTAAAGGTTGCTGAGAGCAGGCAGTGAAAAATGTAACCCTTAAAAGTCATAAGTGTTATTTGTTTTGTATCATTATTTTAATGTAATTGCTTAATTAAAAGACAATTAGAATATTTCTTGGAACACCAATTTGGCTCCTGACTTCTCACCACACTCCAACCATCATTCTGCTGGTGTCCAGTCCCACCAGCAGCTCCTGATTTAATTTAATGAAGTACATATTGGATAAAATAGGAACTAACATGAACATCAAATCACACTTTGTGTTTATTGTCCTGTCACTGTTTTAATCCAGTGTATTTACTGCCCAGATAAATGGCTTTAAATTGTAACAGAGTGCCAAATTGAATTTCATAGCAAATTACCAAAATTTAAATTTGATTTACCCTCTGGAAAACAGATTTCTGCATATCTGCTGTACTTACGAATACAAATGAAATATAGATGTAATTATTACACTATGCTTTTATTTTTTTTCTGGCAACCATCATGGATCCTAAGGGTTAGAACAGCTTAGACGGTATGTCTCCTAGTGCATTGGTTCTCAAATCAGTCCTCAGGGACTCTACAGATGGTCTGGAGTTTTGCTTCAACCTATCTTGAAAGACATAGGTGTCGGGCAAACATTTGGACCATCTGGGGTTCCCAAGGACTCCTACAGTGAAATGTGTGTACATTTGATCCAAACTACCCCATGGTTAAGACCATGCATGCTGATATATAGACACTTTTATCCAAAATGTAACCTTGTGTGATCAGAATGCACATAAAAAAAGCATCAAAGACCTCCATTTGCTTTGGTATGGTGTGTTGACCAGACAGCCCAGGCAAGACCAGACATAATATTTCTCTTTTGGTCCAGTGTATGGATAAAACAATTTTATGCTTGACATAGCAAATGCAGTCCTTAGTCTGTGATGAGAGGTTTGTGAAGAAAGGGAGATTATTACCAGACACCGTGTTCTCTTATATGTGGTAAATGGATTGTGTAAACAGTAAACTGTGTCATCCCCCTAAGCCACTTTTAAAGCCAGTTTCATCTCTCATCAAACAGCTGAGATAAAAGTATGTGTCGAGGCTTCCCAACCGATTGTATTTCTGTTCAAGCTTTGGAATATTTCACATTCCACCGTTTGCCTTTCTTGAGAAAACAGGAATCAAACGCAACTTTTTGACCATTAGCAATCAGCTATGTTTGACATTAGTCTCTCTTTAATTAAGAGTAGCTAATTGGGTCAACTTTAACATTTTACGGCAAATATGACACTGTCTGCCATTTCTCCCTATTGCATCACACCTTTCATTACATCCTGTATTTTTTCTCTTGAACAATGAACAAAGGCTTTTTTTTTTTATCTTCATTTCAGCTCCATCTCCGATCACAGTGGTTAAGAAAGGGAAGACGGCGAAGAACAGCATCTCTGTGTCCTGGCAGGAACCGGACAGGCCCAACGGCATTATCCTGGAGTACGAGATCAAGTACTTTGAAAAGGTGATCAGTGCAACACACACCTGAGACTAGACAACATACAGAAGAGGACTGAACCACTGCATTTATCAACTGAATTCTAGTTTAGCACCATCGATGCTGTTCATGGAATGATTCTTAGGAACAATTGCAAGGGCGGTAGCAGCCTAATGGGTGAACCCAATGATCCAAAAATTTGCCCCCCTCATGATTATAATTTGCTCTGGATAAAAGTGTCTGCCAAATGCCACTTTAGATTAATTTTTTGCTTTGCAAACAGTCTTTGTTTAATGAACTACAGTGCTGCAGTGAATAATAGTTTGTGATACTACTACTGGTAAATTGCATTTTGTAGTTGCTTTTGTGAGCTAGTCCTAATAACACATCATAATAATTGTAAAGTCACTCCACTGCATTATAAAATATCTTTGTTTTGAATGGATATTTAAACTCTGAACTCATTTTGAATCAGTAGTAATGAGATACTGTTGTTCCAGAGAGACTGTCCACTGTAATTAGGGAGTGGCTGTTGGTTTGAATTAAAAGCATATGCTAAATGCTGTAAATATAAAAATTTATTGCGTGATATACAGACAAAAACAGGTTTCTAATGTGTTTAAATGTATCTTCTAGTTGCATAAAGAAAGAAAACTGAAAAAAAAATACTGGATACTGAAGATGCTCATCAAGTTAGGGAGTACTTTGAAGTAAAGGGATGGTGGAATACTAGTGATGATGAAAAGCCATAATGGGAAATATGTCTAGATGAAGAATTCAACTAGGGATGAGAGACAGAAGACAGAAGTGAAAAATTCAGGGAAGGGAGGCTGTGTGAAAACTATTATATGGTAGTGTGAGGTTGTCATCAAGGAAAGAGGAGTATTCTGTATTTATATTCATATTTTGGTGAGTGTAAGTGCAGGAGCATTTCTTTTTAACTGGAAGATTGTTTTTCTTAAAATGTGTCTTTAAAAGAGAGACCTGATCAGATTTCTGTTCTGGAGGACATTAAGGGAGCACTGACCTCATTGTGTTAATGGAAGTGTTTAGTGCAGTATGACTCCGGTGGCTGGTGCAGAGATGTCTCCCCTTTAGCCACAAAAGCTCACAAAAAGGCTGAAACTGAAGCTGCTGGTGCTCGTCTCGGATTGCCCCTCACGCAGAGGCTTTGGCCGGCGCACTATTTAAAGGAAAATCTCACAGAAAGTGGCTGAGCTCCTGCACAAACTCAGCACAGTGGCCTGGCCTGGGAAACACTGATATGAGGCACATTAAACAAGAAAAGTGCCCCCATGCTCTAATGGACAAAGTCTTACCACACAGCCTCTCCACCGCAGCATGAAAGTGATCCTGACCTGTAACCCCCTAACCCCTCTCTTTCTTTTCTTTCTTTCTTTCCTTTCTTTCTTCCTTTCCCAATTTCTTTCTTTCTCCCTTACTCAATTTCTTTCTTTCTTTCTTTCTTTCTTTCTTTCTTTCTTTCTTTCTTTCTTTCTCTATTTCTTTGTTTATTTCTTTCTCTTTCAATTTCTATCTTGCACTCTTGATTCTTTCTTGATTATTTTCTTTCTTTCTTTATTTCTCAAATTCTGCCTTTCTTGATTTGTTTCTTTTTAAATTTCTTTCTTCCTTGATTCTTTTTTCCTGCTCAATTTCTTTCGTTGTTGTTTTTCTTGATTTGTTTCTTTTTACTTTCTTTGCTTCTTGTCTCTTATTCTCTCCCTATTTTTTATTTTTTTTGTATTGAAGGATCAGGAGACGAGTTACACCATCATAAAGTCAAAGGAGACGGAGGTAGTGGCGGATGGACTGAAGCCGTCCTCTGCCTACATCTTCCAGATCAGAGCGCGCACCTCCGCCGGATATGGCGGCTTCAGCCGGCGCTTCGAATTTGAAACCAGCCCTTACTGTGAGTCAATAAAGCCCTTTAATACCCCATTCAGGATACAGTCAGACTTATTGTGGTTCATTGTGGTTCATATGTCATTAATGTGAACCTAAATGACTTGAGTGAATCCTTACAAGTCATTTTAAGAGAATAATTTATGTTCATGTACAACAACAATAAATGAAGGCCAGGTGACCCTGAATCAAAGTTATTAAAACATATTAGCTCCCTAGAAGAGGGTTATGCACAAATGATGCCTTCCTTTTTATTTATCTTGTTTTAAGAGTAGATTTGTGGGATTTGATATAAAAATGGCACCTGATTGGTTAACTTATCTATCAGACTTATCTATTTTTATTTTACTAGATCAAGCTATAATAGAGATCTTGTTTTCTGGGTGCATTTTTATCCACTTGGCTTTCAGTGAGTATCGGCTAAGCAAATGAATAAAAAGCTCGTCTGAGCAGAGCTAAGCTGTGCTGAGGGGTGTGCAGCTGTGAGTGTGTGCTTCTCCTGATGTCTCCTGTCTCTGCAGTGTCTGCCTCCAGAGATCAGGGCCAGGTGCCTGTCATCGCCGTGGCGGTTACCGTGGGGATCATCCTGCTGGCGCTGGTCACCGGCTTCCTGCTCAGCGGCAGGTGAGAACGCAGCTTTTTCTCCTTCAGTGCATGAGCCTGTAGCATCAAAAACACACACACGCACACACACAAGGTCGATGCTGGGAAATCCACTGTCTCTTTACGAGTTCTTACAATAATAAAGTAAGTCAAAAATCACCATCTGTCATGATTAAACCACAGTGTTATTTTATATTTGTAATTATGTGACATTGATTCGAATTTGGTCACTAGATATTGAGTATACAGGGGGTCCTCGAGTTACAATGCAGTTCCTGCAAATAATTTTGGCATTAGTCAAAATACACCTTGGCCTAAGTCACTTCCATATCCTAACACTGTTGAAAAACCGTAACATTACATTACATTACTAAGTCACAGAAAAAGGAATAGGACATAAATATACTGTACCTATATTCCTATTGGGGAGCGCCAGCTTCCTCACTCTTACGCTACATTACTGCATATTCCTCCTCCACATGCAACTAGTTTGCCCACATAGTCCATAAGTTTGATGCTAAAAGCTTAAACCAAAACACTCAACATTTTTTAACATTTTTATAGGAGTGAGAGTCATAAACAGCCTATGTCGAGACAGTCGTACCAGAAGGACCCCTGTACAGCATTTACTTCACCATTTTTTATGTGATTGCCTGGAATCAAATAGAAAACATTGTAAAAAGCGAGCATATTATTAAAAAAAACACGAGCATATTATTAAATATAAAAGTGACTCTTTTCATAAGTATATCATTTATTACCTAATGTCAATATGATATTTTTTTAGTATGACTGGATATCTCTAGACCCAATATGTAATACATTGCCATTTCCTATTGCTGTTAAAATGCAATTATTTGATTCCAAATTCATAAGTTGATTCAGTTGTGTGTCACAACAGTTTTGTGCTGTTACTCAGCACGTGAAAGCATGAACAGAGAGGCACAGGATATTACATCACCGTAAGTAACAAGGCAACATTATTACATGGATTATACATTCCACTGGTTTTCATTTTCACTGCCTAGATGGGCGTTGATTAGCTTAGCTCTTGTAATTATCGTATGCTGCACTTCTTATTTAAGGTCGCCTCATATATTTAAATCAGCTAATATAATCTGTGGCAATGGATTTCTACACAAAAATCAATTTGGCTCCTGCATATTAGCTGGCTGAGGGGGCTGACAGAGGAGGTTATTGGCGTGCCCACATCCCGCCGTCTATTCATTAGATCCAGCTCAGTGGTGGGAAATGTGTGAGTCCCTGCTACTCCTCACCGTTCTTTCTCTGGCATGAGATTTGTCACCGACATCATAGTGCAACAAAGGCAGAGCAGGAAGAGACGCATCTGACAATATCCTGTCCTCCACATCCTGCCCCACTTTGCATCCCAGGCACAATACAAACAAAAGGAGATGTCTGCGTCCTGGGAACCAAATGGAGAAGCATGTGGTCTTGCAATGATTAGGAGTGACATTCTGATCAGAAACAGAGTGGGATATTTAAAAGATGTCCTGTGTTGTTGTAGTTACCTCTGTAAAAAAAAGAGTATCTTGAAATCACCAGCGTAGGAGATGCAAAAACAATTTAATCCGTTGAATTATGTTATATTTGCTTTCCTGATTACATGTCTATAGCTGGATCATGATGCAACAGTGTAGAGTTTGCATTTGAACTAGTTGTTGTAATATCACAGTTGTTACTCACCAAAAATGGTGGAAAGGAATGATACAAAATGAAAAACTCAATGATACCTGTCCACAAAACCAAAGATGCCTGCACTGGTCCTCAAAAGCATGAATGTAAATTATTTAGTTAAAAAAAATGGAAATACTTTCAAAAACAGGACTGTCTGAATGTCGCACAGATGGCAGATACTGATCTGGTTGCAGATAGGCTAAAATCAGAGATGTGATGGGGTGTGTGAGCCACCAAGTGAAGCAGCAGGCAGCCAGGAACACAGTGTGTGGGTACTTTGCTCAGTTGTGCCCCTACCAGTCCTGGAATTCAAAACCATAACCTTCTGATTACAGTGGTAACCAAAAGGACACCAACTGCCCCAATCATAAAAAAACATACAAATGCAGACATTAGTTTGGTTGTTTCCTGTTTTGAGAAAATAAAAGAAGTAACTTCTTGAAGGTTTATCATTTTACTAGTGATGGTCATGTTACACAAAAGAAAGAATAAGTGCATCATCTTTATTAGTTCTTGAGTAGTAGATAGTATCTTTTAAATGAAATGTTCTTAAGGATGAAGAGTACATTTATAATGGTCCTATATTTCTTTTCGTGTTTCTTCAATTTAGGAAATGGATAAAGATTCAGCTCCATTCCAATCCAATGGGGTATCGTGTCTTTGATTTAAAAATACCCTGCCCAACATTTACCTGGGCCTTATTACAGTTCCTTAGCTGCAGTCAGACATTTGGTACAAAATGTTGTGGATGGTGTATTATGATTGCCTTGTGTTTTTTTGTGAAAGTGCACAATATTCCTTTGGATATTACAGGAAATGTGTTTTTTACTTCACAGTGGGGAAAAATAAATTTTATTGTGAAACAAAACCAAAATGCAACTATTTTAACAAAGGGTAGATACTCAAAAAAGTACGTATGTCCAGTTATGAAGAACAATTTTAACACATTCCCCAATATATGTGCAAAAAGTGTTGTTTCTTACACAACAGATCCAACATTTGTTTTGTCACCATGCCAACAGTACCTTAGAAAACAAACACTGGTCAAGTGAGGCCATGTGAAAGTTGGGAGGACTCAAACATAAAGGCTCAAAAATCGGCTTTGGCATGTAATACATCAGTGATGTCTGATAATTTGTGAGAATAAGTCACATTCAAAGTGTGTGGAGTTGGCTAAATTTAGACTAAATAAATGATACTCCATTTTGCAACAGTTTGAATGAATTATTTTCAGTGTACATTGTGCAGGCGATTTCACACCCTCATTTCCTAAAGATTCTGAGGTCAAAGACTGACACCCCTATTGCTGATTGTAGAACTCCCGCCCTGCCAAAACTCAAAGCAAGGATAATTTAAGAAATGCTCTGTCACTAAAAAGGCCGTGACAAGAAAATACTGTTAGAATTACATTTTCTGTCTGAAGGACATGTCCTGTCTGTCCTCAACAACCTGCTCGGATGGCTGCTTGTCTTGCCTCGGCCGTCTGAGGCAGCACGGCCCTTATTTTCTCAGCCTCCATCCGTGAACCACACCAAAGCCTCTAATTTGACACTGACAAGTTCCAGCTGAGATTTACGCCTGGCATTGGAGAAAAAAATCCACCAAAACGACCAGGACTGGGCGGAATTCCTAATAAGCCTTCTCACTGCTGCCAGGGAGGCCCAATTGTTTAAGCAGGTGAAGTTATAGCACCTGAAGGACGGGACGCTTTGAAGCAATTACTCTTAAAGCTGTATTACTGTATCATTTCGACCCCAGCCTTTACAGGCCTGCGACCTTTAATGTCCCGGGGGCGGCTGGGAAACCCACACCAGCGCTGGAAAGCTATCAGAGTTGTTAATAGCCTTTTTTGCCCTCATGAGCGAACTACAAGGCTGAAATTGTGAGGCTGTTATGGCAGCCTGTCCGGAGCCGCAGCACCACACAGGTCAGTGGCTGTTAAAAAGCCTGTCAGGGATCTGGAACCCACACTGCTGCTGACAAGATCAGCCCAACTGCTCCTGGAACACTGATATCACACTTACTTGTTGTTTCAGTTAACCATTATGGAACTGGGAAGCC
The DNA here is from genome assembly GCA_037577295.1 of Ladigesia roloffi. NCBI lineage: Eukaryota > Metazoa > Chordata > Actinopteri > Characiformes > Alestidae > Ladigesia > Ladigesia roloffi. The sequence continues at coordinate 2,738,306 of JBBKCR010000034.1, read as the reverse complement.
CTCCTTACCATTACTTAACCAGTTATGTATACAACTGCCTATTACAGGATTGCCCTCAGAACAATTAGTTTACACATTCATATAACAACACTAAACATAGAGTCCTTCACAAAACTCTTCTGTGCAAACAGTTTAAAGCCATTTATCTGAGCAGAAAAGGACTTTCTGCCCCATATACAAGCATTAAATAATATCAGTATTTTTGTTTGTGCTGGAAACTTTTCATGCAATAAAGTGCTAAGATGAAAATAAACAGATATAACTAGATCATAAAAGCACTGAAACAATACATTCTGGATAAGGTTTATGAAAATGAGTGGCAACTAATCTCAGCTAAAGTCCAAGGAAACACCAAAGATTGGACATTTGTACACACACACACACTGAATGGAATGTAACTGTTGACGCAATTAAATATTTTCAGACCTTTCAGATTGAGATTAAATTGATTATTAATATGGATTACACTTTGACAGGACACCAAAGTACCAAGAAAAGCTCCAAACATTCCTAAAGCAAGCACATACCGTACATCTTTACTCTGCTCATATCTGTGTTTGAAATTTGGCTTAAATATTTGCACATTTTTGCAGAGTGCTTGATATTATCTTTCATATACGTCAGTCTTTGCTATATTTCAGTCTTCTGCCTTTTATTTTTCCTCAGGTTCATGAAGAATTATGTATGTATGTTTACAGAAAATGTTGCGAATAATACTCAAAAATATTTCATTCAGGCTAATTAAAAAATTACATAAAATGGTTTAGAATTGCTATATACGATTTTCAGTATAAAACTTACTTTAGCGAGCTGGATTGAGCTGTTATAGTCAGAAATTACAATGCTAAATTTAGCTTGATTACACTATGTCTGATTAATTCCAACAGAATGAGTTATAACAAGCAAACAGAATAGTTATAATATAATATTAATGATGGATTGATTGATGGATTGATTGAATTAATGAATGATGAATTTGACAGTAATTTAACATTTAATGTTCTTTAAAGCTTGTCCAACATCAAATTCTTGCTCTGAAAAAGTTTCATGCTTTGATGAATTTTTCCTTTGTTTTACTGGACAAAAATGGGCAACATCTGTTGTGAAAAACACCAAATGTCAAATTCAATTGAATTAATCTCAGTCTTTTACTGTGATTCTATCTCTAGCTGTCTCTCAGGGTCTCTCAGTGGATGTGTTAACATTAGCACTATTTTTCCCAACCTATCATGTGTCCCAGCATTGGAGCATCTACTGGCGAAGCAAGATCTCCAGATGTATCAGCACAGATCAAACTGTGACATTCTGGCACAGCTACACCTTGTGCTGATATTAGCAGGGTGGGACGGCATGAAAAAATATTTTAAGAGCCTGGACAGACTGTGTGTGATGTCTTGGGTTCAGCGATGGGGTGGGGGTCCAATTAGAAAGTGGAAGCAAAAAGCAGACGAGCTGAATGCGCCACTAAGCTAGTTTCTGATTCACCAGCCTCAGTCGGCTCAAAGCAGCGTGTCCTCCTCCCTGAGGCCAGAGAAAAGCAGCTAAATCCTACAGGATTACATGCACACACACACACACAAACACCCTGAATGCTTGCCCAAAATACCCACAAGAGAACAATCAAACAGCACCGTTCTGTTCTCTTAAGCCTAAACAGAGGTGGGAAAGGCCCCTGTTGCAGTGAAATGGGAAATGCCTTGTGCTGAAAGAAAGATCTGTGCTGGAGACTAATACTTCAATATGCTGCACATTTGGGACACTGGAGTGCTGTTGTCTAAACATCTCAACTGTTTGATAAGTGTAGTGCTGGCTAGTGCCGATAACATCTAATATGTTCTATAGCACAGTGTGATAGTATTGGATTTTATTTTAATTTGTATTAATAAGCTGCTGTTCAAATTATTAGTTTGAATTGAATGGTTTTGTTCAATTTATTCTCATAAATTGGACCAAAAAGAACACAGCACTCTGAACAGACAGAACCCATATTTCTGAATCACAATTTCTGTTTGTTTAGGCTGAAAATTGAAACAGTTGAAGCAACAATATATTTTAGTATATATATATTCATATATAATATTTTAAGTCTATATTTAATCTTCATATGTTCCTAAGCCTTGCTTGGATCAGTTTGATTGCTACAAAATTAAATTATATAAAAACACAGTGGCTCTACCTGTCTGAGACAGCATAGACAATCTGATCTGATCCGATTTAAATAAGCATGTTTTTGAACTTTTCAAACATTGAAATGGTGAAAATGTCACGCATAATGAAAAAAAGTGTGCAGCATTCAGCACTATTTCTTAAAGCAGATTGAAGTGTGTTCAGGCGGCTTTAATGTACTCTCAGGTATATTTCATCGACTCATCTGAGTTAATCACCTTGCAGATATTGTTCAACTTGCATGCTCTTGTTAAAGCAAAAGAAAAATAGATGCTCTTGCCCTTGTGAAGATAGATGTGAGTCAGTTGAAATAGTTTAGAAAAATCTCCTTTTGTGGGTTGGCAATTTAAGCCCTCCAATCTGGAGCCATCACTGTGTTGTCATAACACCGGCTCAAACATGTCCAAGCACTGTGGCAGGATGTTTGTCCTCTGAAAATGTACACACAGAACCTTGCTGCCCAGTGTATAGACTACTGCTTTGTGTTTGTGTGTGTGGGGGGTGGGGGTGCATTTTAGAGCCTGTACCGAGACCCAAATCAAGTCATTAATGTGCTGATCAGTCTGCCTGTCAATCTGTGTAATAGCCCTCCTTTCACTTTCCTGGGCTGATTCAATTAGCAGCTCCACATACACACGAGGAATAAGAATTGAAGTGAGAGGGGAAAAGAAAATGGGAGGAAGGGAAAGAAAGGCAGATGCTGAGTATCAGAACAATATTAAAGGTTGAATAGTTTGCAGGGATTAAATATTTGTGTATAATACAACCATGCTGTGTCTGTTAGCAGGGTTTGTTATTCCATTGACAAAGAGGGTAGCAATGGAACCTCACAGTAAGTAGGTCTTGGGTTCAATTGCCAGCCAGGGCAGTTGTTTGAGAATTCTTTCTGTGTTGAGGTTGCATGTTGCCTGCAGGGTTTTCCTCCAGGTACTCCAGTTTCCCCCCATAGTTTACAAATATGCGTGTGAGGTGAACAGGTAACGCTAAATTGCTCCCTGTGTGTGTGTCTGCCTTGTAATTGACTGGTGACCTGTCCAGGGTGTTTCTCTGGGATAGGCTCCAGCACCCCTGTGACCCTGTCTGAGGATAAGCAGTTCAGAAGCTGGATGGACGTATTCCATTAGAATTCAGTGGATTAGAGCAGGGCTGCTATTACTGGGTCAGTCACACCACAATTTTTACTGTCAAAATGTGAAAGTTCTATCATACGTGAAAACACCACAGCACGTACTGTGAACAGTGTGAAATCCTCTGCATTTAACCCATTCACCGAATAAAGCAGCGAGCAGCCAGGAACACAGCACCCGGGGAGTGTGTGGAGACGGTACCTTGCTCGAGGGTATTTCAGTGGTGCTTAGCAATATTGGGATTACTGATCCTGATCGCAGTGCAAATGCCCTAACCAATAGGCCACCAGCTGGCCGGATGTGGGTTCATACCGAGTTCAAATCACAGATCTTTACAGACTTGGAAACTGGAATACCTCCCCAGGAAAATCCAATCCATCCTGAATTTGGCTTAAACAAGACTTGCATAGATGTTCAGTAATAAGTGAATGTTGTTTCTGTTCCCAGGCGATGTGGCTACAGTAAGGCCAAGCAGGATCCAGAGGAGGAGAAGATGCACTTCCACAATGGCCACAGTAAGTCACCATACACACACACACACACACACACACACAGAGGGATGGGCACATTAGGGTTCATGCAGAGTTCAGCAGGAGTGTGTAGTCCTCTGGTTGGGCCACAGCAGTCAAAAGCAGGCCAAAGTGACATAATGACAGCTCTCCTTGAGCAGTTTTTTGTTCTGACAGGAAATCTCCTTCACTCAAGAAGAATAGGAAAGAGGAAAGTGAGTGCTTCTACTTTACATCACTGACACTTCTCATTACTGAAGAGTCCTTGCCAAGACACACTGCAGCACATATACACACTCAAACTAATTTGACTAATAGCAGTTTACACTAGGCCTGCGCAGTAAAGAGATATTTATTCCGATTGTGATAAATTATGTCACAGCGTGTTTTTTTGGAATTCAAGAACAAAGACCAACTACAAGGTTCTGTAGTTGGTACAGATTCTGTACATTAGGATTTTACGCATTTTCTTTCTTTGAGTTATTCGGATGCTTTTGTTTTCGTTGTGTTGCTTCATGTCTTCCCTTCTGTTTGTGATGTATATTGTAAATAACTAATGGAGAACTGAGCATGAACTGGTAGACAGAGGTCAACATCTATAGACGCCTTTGTCATTTCTTCGTCATTTAAGGGACTCACTTTAGTCAATGTTAGTCATTATGAAATATTCACACTGCGTATATTCACACAAGTGGATCACAAACAAGCACAAGTGTTAATGGCTGCTCATTTGTGCTGGAAACAGAGGCAGAATTCACAAAGCAGCTATTGGCTACATACATTAAATCTCCATCCTATTCATAAGAGTACACGGTTCCTCTGTCGAATTTCAGTGCAGTGCTCAGTATTTTCGGTTGTTGGTTATAAGGGGAGAACATGTCTCCCCAGAGAGCCGCATTAGACAGGCAGCTTACCCCCCCCTCTCGCTCAGCACCTGTAATGTTGTCTTACATAACCTGCTCAGAAAGCTACACAGCAGAAGGGATGAAATGTGACTCTCGTTCTTTTCCTGCTCTGTCTTTCCTCATAGTCAAATTCTCAGGAGTGCGTACCTACATTGATCCTCACACATACGAAGATCCCAACCAGGCTGTCCACGAGTTTGCTAAAGAGATTGATGTCTCCTGCATCACAATAGAGCGTGTGATAGGAGCCGGTGAGTAAGCTCCGCACGAAGGAATGAATAAATAAATAAATAAAAACACTGGAAACCTCAGGAAGAATTTCAATTAGGTTTTAGATGCAATGTTATTCTCTCGCTCAGAAAATGGAGATTTCCCATCGTTTCTTGTGTACACTGAACCTCTTTTGTTACTGTATTGCTGAGGATATACATACCATTAACCCTTCACAGCATTCTTCCAGTCTTGGCAACTATTGTATTAAAAGCAACAAAATAATAGGATGTCTAATGTTTTGATATTCAGGAATATTTATTTAGAGCTCAAACTGAAACTCCCAACAATATGTTGTAAAAAGCTGTATACTATTACTATATATATTCTATGCTTCAGAATATGAACTTTTCACTTCAACTCTCTCTGGATGAATATTTGAGAATTTGACTGAGAATGTTGTACATTACCCACTGTGCACAGCTTGTCTTGGAAATCCATTCCTTCCCAAAGAAATTAGTAAATTAACAGTTTACCTTTACTGTTACATATACAGTATATAAGCATTATTTCAGATTTCAGATTATATCCAACAGACCTGTTCTCACTTGGGAGATGCACATCTCTCTCTCTCTCTCTCTCTCTCTCTCTCTCTCCCCCCCCTGTTCTCCCTCCTTTGGGTGATTGACAGCGACTCTGTCTCCTGTTTGGCAGGTGAGTTCGGGGAGGTGTGCAGTGGGCCACTGAGGCTGCCGGGGAAGAGAGAGATCACCGTGGCCATCAAGACCCTGAAAGCAGGCTATACGGAGAAACAGAGACGAGACTTCCTCGCTGAGGCCAGCATTATGGGCCAATTTGATCACCCCAACATCATCCACCTGGAGGGCGTAGTGACTAAGAGTGAGTGCCCAGCATACAGATGCAGAACAAGCACAACGGCAGTGAATCTCCCTTACAGGATTTAAATACGTCCTCGGCGTTAATGTTATTAATGAGGACTCTGAATACGGACGAGCTTAATGAAAGTATAATATTAGTTTATGACTCAGTGAAGTGCTCCAGATTTATGCCAGCAGTGCACTTTTTTACTGTTTTACAGCAGCTTTGATGAACTGAGCCTCTTAGTCTTTATACTTTATGCACTTTCTCATAAAGACAAATACTCACACTAATGCTTTGGCTTTACTGTTCCTTTCGACTTCAAGGCAAGCCGGTCATGATCATAACAGAGTACATGGAGAATGGCTCTCTTGACACCTTTCTAAAGGTTTGTTCTTGCTTCTGATTTACAACAGATTATTTTATTTAATGCTTAATGTTTCTCTGATTTTTTTGTCTCCTGAATATTTATTTTGTATTGTTTTTATGCAAATCAATTATACTTTACTTTTCAATGGCCTGGAGTTTAATCTTGTCATATTAATGGTGTTTTCCTTAGTTTACATAATATTTTCTTTTGTGTAATAGAATAGGAATGCACCGATTGTTCATTTTTATGGAAGATTCCAAGCTCTTTC
>JBBKCR010000034.1:2711324-2722558 GCA_037577295.1 Ladigesia roloffi | reverse complement strand
CTGGCTGGGCACCAGAAAAAGATCCTCAACAGCATCCAGGAGATGCGAGTTCAGATGATGAACGCCACCATACCTGTCTGAGGCTGCCCTTACACCTGCTGAACCTACAGTAGTAGCCTAGCACTTTTTTACCATGGACACTTATTTATTGAATGGAACTATTGAAGGGAAAAAAACTTGATACCCAAGAACAACAATGGAGAGGAATGTCACAATGGCTGGACAAAACGTCCTGTACGTTTATGCACAGCTCCTCAGCGGACTGACAGCTTCAGCGGTTTGCAGAAGGACCGAATTGGACTTGACGGAAGTGTAAAATTTGGAAAAGTGTGGCACATCTCCAGGCAGGACCACTGACCAGGACCAATGTCAGGAGTCTCTGGGCCGAATGTATAGCACTTTTTCAAAACCTCATGCAACAATGTTATTACCTCCGGAAATACAACAAAACCTACAGTCTACCTAAGCTGGATTCCTCAACAACATCACTCGGAGCAAAGGCCATGCAGTAAGACTGAAAACCATATCGTTCGGTTGAAGGAAGAAGCGGACGTGTATTACAAAGCAATATTAGATTTCGAGCTCGATACTGTTTTCTTTTTTTTTTTTCATTTAATACGTGGAAAAAGCAATGGATAAGTATGTACAGCTTTTCATTTTGCACAACATATGTGTCTTAAGCTGGGGGGGTACATAAGAAGTGTGATGCTTCAAAAACAAAACTGTATTTCGTTCATTGTTGAAATAGTTTTTGTAAATAGTGTATAGTTAGATAAAACAAAGAGAAATAAATCCATCCATGTTCATGTGGGGTTTCATATACTTTTAGCTGGAAGACATAAGTAGACAATGTACAGTACATCCATCATGGAAAAAAAATGCTTATAGTGCTTTTCTGTCACTTATTGGTTTACAGCTGCTCCTTTAACAGCACTTGATGTTTGGATTCTGCAGGTGGTTGTACGACAGTGATACTTATTCATTTATATTTATTTTATTGTGCCCAGAAGTTTGAAATAGGAGGAAAATGATTTCATAACTCAAAGTTTAATTAGTCCCAAATGCAACAAACACATTACTGTAACACACATGTTTGAATTGAGTATGAATGAGTCATTGTTCAAAACCATACTCTCTCTGAATGTCAGTTAAAAGTGCAACTTGCCTTCTATTTTAATTCTGTAAGTTAATGCTGTAAAGTCGAGGCACAATGTGAGGAATTTCAATTAAAACAGGATTTATTTTAGACACTATCCCCTGAACGCTAAAAATAATACATGTCTTGATGTTTCATGAAACCAGAATGAATCAAATGACTTTCTGCTCTGAAAATCAACTTTATGATCTTTCCTACAAGATCTTCACAGTTTGAACCAGATTGAAACCAGAGCTGACCATCTCATTAAGCAACATCACAGGGTTCCTGAATGTCTGAGCCAATACTGCCTTCATATGGGACTCACTAAGTCATTCCTAGGCCATGTTTGGTGTTATAAATAGGGAAAACGTGGTCTTTTCTTCTGCAAGAAGTTACACGTGTATTATAAACAGTGCAGACATTCGCAGCTTTGTTGGTTTTATCTCACATTGTTTCTCAGTGCTTCCATTTATTAAAGTGCTGTGAGCCCTTTAGTTGACTAATTAGCAGACCTACCAGGTTAAGACAAATGGCAGAATGCTGTAAGAGTTTCTTGGTTGGTGTTTATACCGCACATCCTCCCACAACTCGCAGCAAAACAGAGTTATTTTTTCTATCTAATTTGCACCTTATAAACAGTAACTTGTGATGCAGTATTTTTTTTTCCTTTTTGGAATTAGGATCATGTGATGTTCCATTGTTGCCTCTTTGTGCAACATAACCTGAAATCACTTGTGGACCTTGACTGAAAATTGTTTGTTGCAAACATCTTGCATTGTTTGGGTGGAAGAACAAACTGAAACTCAGCAGACTTTGATATCAGATTATTGCTTGGAGTTCAGTCCAGTGCTGTCTTGGTTATTTTCCCTTAATCAGCACCATGGTTCTGTGGGGGCGCTACATTTGTACCCTGTTGTTTTCTACTGAATGTGTTTTCAGATATAGACTGATTTGTTTAGCAACTTTGTGTCCCTTTTTGACAGTTATGACCATTCTGGGAGTTTTTCCACTGCACATTACCAAAAAAAATGGCCCAAGCAAGAACCATTCTAATTCATTTTCCACCTGCTTGAGACACATGAACTGCCAAAAAGAATTCAGTTCATGATTCCTGATTTTATATGTACAGCTTCTGATTTACTTGCTTAGTCCTAGTTTAGCACTATGCTAACATCTACCAAAATAACTTAGTTTGGCCTTCTGTGTTCCTTGTACTCACACAAACGTCTACTGTCATTTGGAAACATATTTAGAATCACACCAAGCGTATATGTTTCTGTTAGAATCAAAAATACATTCTGCATTGGCTAGCATCAATGCTAATAACCTCATAAGTAGCTTCAGCTATGGTAGAAAACAATCATCAAAGTTATAATGTCAGTCACCACATCAAACATGCCAGTTTACATCATCTAGTTTAGATTCGGGTGATGTGATAGGTGACGTAAAAGTGCTTGATGACACCCTCTTCACCTTAAAAAGGGTTCACTTGTTCAGTGTTGATGAAAACAACAGCACACCTGTGAGGTCTTGGATCTTTTGGTAATTTTAGTATAAACCGGTGGAAAAAGGAAACTATTCTGTCACTAGTGGTTCCAGTGCTTTGTGTAAGGGAAAAATGTCTTCTTTATTTCTTCATTAAGGGTTCCATAAAAAAATTATTGTTTCAGACAATTCCATTTTCATTTCAGTACATCTGGACTGATCTTAGGGGTGTAACAAAACAGTCTGGTTTGGTTTGATAGATGATTCAGGACTTGGGATTCTATATGCTATTGATATATTTAACAAAATAACACTGAAAGCAATGTCAAATTTTGTCACAGTATTCATACAGAAACTTGAAAAAGACAAATGATGACCTTAATTCAGTTGTGGATAACTTGAATGTGCTTAATACAATACGAATTCTTCACAATGTATTTGTTACATGTCTATGATGCATATCGTCACATTTCGCAATGCGGGATCACAATAATTTGATACATGGTTACTGCCCTAACTGATTTGGTTGTAATATTAGCACTGCTCTAATTAGAAGTAATAGCACAGAAAAAAAGGCAATCTGAGGCACATGCCTTCAACTCTCTTCATTTTATTTGAGTTTACTTATAGAAAAGTATTTGTTTTCTTCAGTATTGCTATAAAACTAATTGGTTTTAACATTATAGACATTTAAACCAAGCTCTTAAGAGCACAGAATGTTTCTTAGTGTTAATGTGCGTGGAGTGATTGTGCTTCAGATTGTGAATTAATTTGAACCCCTGCAGTGGATTCTTGATTCCTGTGGGCACTACCATCACTTTTGTTGTAGAATAACGTTCTCCAATTCCAAAAATGGATGGAAATGAAATGAATAGCTGAGCAGTCCTCAGCCTCTGTCTGCTGGATCTGTATTTCTCAGTGGATTAAAACAGACAATTCATTTGATTTATTTACCTGTAAAGTGTTCTACAGACACACTTACAATAGAACCTGCCCACTTGCTTCAGAACCAGCCCATTGCCTCCTATATTTGACTGAATATTTTTTAAGAACAGGAAAATGCACTGAAACAAGGGTCCTTTAAGCAGTATGTATGTTTTAGAATACAAGAATGTTTTAGAATATTATAAGCAAGAGAGATTTGTTGAAAAGGGCCCACTACACACTGTACATGCGGTGTGGATTCAGTAACGGCAGAGCTTAATTACAGCCAAACATGAATAAAGGTTTTTTTAGAGCAGTTGAAGTTCAGGCAAGCCAAAAACACCCATCAGTCAATCTGTTGAATCAGATGTAGGGCTCCGTCGAACAACAGGCCCAGGACTTTAAAGAAGTAATGGGGCCTCCTGGGACTTTACTGGGAAACACTGGCATGGAAGAGATAAACATATTTGCAGATTTTTATTTATTTTATTTTTTTTCTGTGGAACAGAAACCACAGATGTATTCATGCAAATATATGCCTGGTGTGGAGATGTAATGTGGTAAGATACGTTTTCTCAGAATCATGATTTTTCGGATTCTCATGAGTCACAGCCGCTGAGAGTAGAATCATACTTGTTTCAATAACAAAAAAGGTAAAAGCACAGAAAAATAGGTGTTGTGATTGTCTACTCCCTTTTACTGTATGTGTGTTATGTTTGTGTAAATGTATTTTGTAGTGTAAAATATTAAATTTTATATTTTTTCTAAATAAATTGGAAGGAAAATCAACTTCGGGTTGATATATTTTATTTATTTGTGGTACCATGACAACAAAACAAGCCACTGAGCCTCTATTGCAGGGGTCCTCAGACTTTATGTTCATAGGTGGGAGTCTAATATCATGATATGGATAAAGGTCTGGGACGACCAGTGATAAGTAAATCTCTTTTATCAAATTTGCTCACAACGTACAACCAAAAGGAACGATGCTGTTGGCCTGTAATTGTTTCCTTGTGAACCTAATCCACTTCCACTTTTGACAGTAAAGTGTAATATGCAGTGCAGTTTTTTTAAAACAATGGGACATAAAACCTCCTTCTCTGGTGACACTTACAATGATGTAGGTATTTGCTCACTAGCCAATGTGGATGCAAAGCCTGAGAATTGCAGTCCGCCAACAAGCAACTGTGCTTTGGTTGTTCTCAGGCCAAGATCACTGTAAAAATCTAAAATATGTTACAATATAAAACGAATAATGTATTAAATCATACACTCAGCATTGCATCAATTCATTCCCAATGTGATGTGTGGACTGCATCCAGATCGATTTGCAGTTCAGTCCAGTTACAGGCCGGGGTCTGGACTGTATACAAAATAGATTATAAAGTATTCCCATGGGAAACTATAGGTGATATAGGATAATTCGAGAAAAAATTACATAGTTCCTCTGTATTTATGAAAGTTGTTTTTTAAAAACAGACGTCTAAATTGAATTTTGGTTCATTTTACACCTTTTAGTTAGTCATACTCTGTCCTAAACTACATGCAGGCGTCATCTTGATGAGGAGCTGGATGTGGCTTGAGGGGCTTAAGAAAGGATTAGAATTTTTTACGAAAAAGATTTGAGCATGGGCCACGGAACTTTTCAAATGAATTCATTTTGACCTCCCCACATTTTGGGTACCATGAGGAAACCCAAAGCTGTCAGGTTTACCTGTTGATATTTTTCTGGGTCATCTTCGTTTTTTTGGTGTTCTGGTTGGTGACGGTCAAATTTGTTTCCTTCATTTTGGGATTTATCTGTCCCGCCAACACCAGAGGGAGAATAACACCGATAATGCTGTTTTGATCTCTCAAATGTGATTTGACAATGAGGCACCAAGGATAATTGTGTCAAATTGAATTTCATAGTGCTGATGTAATTACCTTTCTGGAAAATGAAAGGAATTTACATTTCACAGGCTTTATGAGTTTACGTTCAGGTACGCAGGGCTTGACATATTCAACCGTCTCGAGCTAGGATACGCAAACGCCGGAATCTCTGTGCTCTGTGTAATTGAGTGACGTATTCACGCAACAGATCACTTACGGCGTTTGCGTAACCTACGCCAAAGAGCATACACAGGGGGCAGAGACGGTCATCTTTCAGAAGTAAAAAATGATATAAATACTGTTCAATTTCTCTCAAAAACCGATCCTTTCGTGTCTTAAGACATCAATGTGTTGTCACGAGCCACAGGGTGTAAACTGGACATGTCTGTGCATGTTTTTTTTATTTTGAAAGGTCTGACGCCCATTCACTTCCATTAAATGACTACCAGACTAAGGCTAAAGCTAATAATCTGCGTTTGTGTTCTGCTGAGGAAACAAAGCCCTGGGGGTAAGCAAATAAACATCAGATTTTCATTTTGGGGTGAACTATCCCTTTAAACTGCAAAGCGAGTCATTTTCAAGGCATTTTTCTACCCAAAGCATACAGCAGTTCATTACAGCATTCATTCAAATTACAAGGGATGTTTCAGCAAAGTCAGAACTGAGATCATTCACATACATCTTAAAGTCACAGTAACAAAAACAGCCTGTTTGATTCTAAGAGATTTAGGATAATTACTGAGCAAATGTATTCCAAATGTAAATCCTTTATTTCTTTTTATAAAAATCATAATGTCAGGTTTTTACCACTTTCTTCAGATGTTTTATTCTCATATACATATGTAACTGTCCATGTCTGACATCCTATTAACTGGTTGTATGGTGATGCATGTTCAATTTCAAGACTCGGTTTTGTTTTAACTTCACTAATTAACTGTTTCATCCAGCATTGCCTGTCACCTAATCGCTTGTTAAATATCTAACAATTGTCTTGCGATCCACTTAATAATTATAATTATAATTGTATTATGCAGCTTTTTGTAGGTCAGTAAAAAATGTACAGTTTCTAGTTATAAAAAGTGGTGAACATACTTTGAATTAGTTTTTTAACAAAGAAGTAAATATTATATGTATCCAGCCATGTCTTTATGGAGCTTTCTTTGTGTACTGGGACACCATCATGCTAGAACAGAATAAGTTCCTCCCTAAACTACATCCAGAAAGTTGGAAGCATGGCGTAGTCAAAAATGTATTGGTATCCTGAAGCATTAAGTTTGCCCTTCACTGGAAGTAAGAGCCCACCTGGATTTAGTGATTAAGAGGTGTGTACCAATATTTTTGCCCATATAGTGTACATACAAACATAGAGGATAGAGGATGCAGAAGATAGGACTAGGTGGAGACAGATGATTTGCTGTGGCGACCCCTGAAGGGAAAAGCCGAAAGAGGAAGAAGAAGTATACATACAAACATACTGCCAGTCAAAACTGAGATTTTGCTTTTATAATATTTAACACTTATTTTTAAATTCGCATTCCAGTAAATAACATTCCTCACCAAAATGTAGGACACTGGGCTGTTCAATGTATATTTATCCCTCTGATCATTTTGCCTGGCTGCTGTGATTGAATACCCATGGTACCTGTGGAGAATCCGTGCCAGGAGAAATAGGAGTGCGATGATTGGGACACTTTAATTCCTCTCACCGCCTCACCTTAATCGACCTGCGCTCCTCTCTCTCACTCTACACACCTACTATATATGTTAATGTCACCGCTCCTATATTTCACAGCATCACGGTTGTTTGTTATGGCACCAAATTTCATTTAACCCTTGCGCTCTCCTGGGAAATAGTGCCTCTAAACATCGCTCTGGGTGTTAATTATCAATCCATGCTTTTCCAACCTCTGGGGCACAATATATCGCCGCGGCCACGAAATTCCATATCAGCAATATAAAAAAACTGCTTCTGTACCATTTATCAGCCGCTGCTTCTCCTCGTGTGTGCGTGATTGTTCTTTTGAAGGCCTGTAGCTGCAGGCGGGGAAGGGCTGCAGAGACGCCGGTGGTGGTGGGAGTCCCCCAACAGCGCCGTTTGACTGGTAATGCAATTTCCTGTATGAAGGTGCCACTGGACTCCAGGTCCCGTGAGTCATTTACAAATCATTTCGATTTTAATCATTACGAATGACCTTCATCAGAGTCTCCTGCTCCAGCCAGAGTGGGGGGTGGATCGTACACACTACTCTGATATAAAGGACTCCATATTGCATATGTTTTAGCTCATTTTCAAGGGCTTTTCTTAGAAACTTGGCACGCAATCTAATTAGTTTAGTTGGTTACGGCCCTTTTCTGGGTTTTCACTCATTTGTCTCTGGTTAAAAGATACCGTCGAAATAATGGGTCAGAATAATTATACTTATATTTTATCGTAATTATATATACCCGTTCTTAATAGTTTTGGATATTGCCTGACACTGTTTCTATTGGGGGAGGGCGGGTGAAAGTTCCGTTTTTGTCTAGATACTGGCATATTTGATGCCTACATGAAAATGTGTATGTATGAATTCATGTATTTATTTATTAGCTTTATGCATGACAATGGGATTATTTGTCTTGTGGACTTTTATTAATTATTTTTCATCAAAGGTTTTGGAATATATCTATTTGTCTGCTTATCCTACTTTATTTGTTCTTTCTAAGTGTCTTGAGTTCATTCATGCATTCATTTATTAATTAATTAATTCATTAATTTATTTGTTTGTTCTTGTTTTAAATTTACCATATGGACAAAAGTATTGGGACTTCATTCTGAAGATTATATCAACAGGGACTTTACATTTAAATACAAAGGCTTGAATATGGAGTTAATCCCCCTTTGCAGCTATAACATGCTTCCAAATTTCTTGGAAAGTTTTCCAAGTTTTTGTAGTTTCCCTGGGAATTTGTGCCCAACTTATTCTGTGGAGCAATTAAGGTGTTGGACGAGAAGGCCCGGCTCACAATCTCAGTTCCATTCCATCCCATAAGTGTTGGATGGGGTTGAGGTCAGGACTCACTGTGGGCTAGTCAAGTTCTTCCAACTCATCCAAACATGTCTTGTTGAACCTTAATTTGTGGTACAGTCGTGCTGGAGTAGAAAAAGGCTTTCCTCAAAGTTATGTCCCAAAACTTTTGTCCATATAATGTAAATGAGTGGAAGAGTGTCATTTTTAAAATCTTTTAAAATTGCTGTAGTGTAAAGATTTTGTTTATTTTGTCTTTCGTTCCTGGCCAGGGAATTCAGGGAATTTGCTGAACAGCTTCCCGCATTTTTGTCAGTGGAGGGAAACTGTAATCCGCTGCTTGCAGTCTAGCTGCACTTCACTGGAAGCTTTCATGATATCCAGACTTGATGATGTCCTTCAGCTGGAAAGCGGTTCTGTAACAACATCACTGCAACTGGAAATCTTTCCAGTGTTAGTGATGTCTGATGTATCCTTTCATGATACGTCATCATTCCATCGAACCAATCACCAAGTAGCATCTTTGTGTGTCTGATATGTGTGCATGGAGCCATGCAGTACAATTATGCAGTCTGTTGCTGCAGGGTGGCTTCTTTATTCCTGCTTCAATCCTCCTGCGTATGTCCCTGTGCTCATTTCTGCTGCAGCGCAGGATCCCTATAACGCTGCCCTGACCTGCCCACTACCGTCTGAGGACCGCTTTCTGAGAGTTTATGATGTTGTGTGTTTTCTTCTATATTTGTGTTCTGAACCAAGCTGTAAAGCTATTTGTCCCTAAAGCCAGGTGTAAAAGTATGTATGTATACATTTATTGCTCTGTATGTTTATCTATTGATTTACCTATTTATAAAATTGTACTACAAAATCTTCGCATTAATCTAAACATTTATATTTCAATAGGATTTGTATAGTGTACACTTTTAAATTATACTGTTATGTTGTATAGTTTTTATTCAATTGATCATTCCAACTTTCTGCTCTTGCACTGGTTCTCTGTAAATATTTAAATGAATGCAAACAAACTATT
Source organism: Ladigesia roloffi (assembly GCA_037577295.1). NCBI lineage: Eukaryota > Metazoa > Chordata > Actinopteri > Characiformes > Alestidae > Ladigesia > Ladigesia roloffi. The sequence goes on along the minus strand of JBBKCR010000034.1, from coordinate 2,713,107 downwards.
TTATATTTGCGTAGTGTACATTTTTGCATTATACTGCTACATTGTATAGTTTTAAGCCTATTATTTATGCTGCTTTTTTGTGTCTCATCTGCTGCTGTAATAGTAATTTAAATAATAATAGTGATTTCATCTTATTGCATCTTTTCATATCTTTTTGTGTCTTATTGTATCGTACCGTATTGTATCTTATTGTATCATAATGTATCGTACTGTATCGTGTCTAAACAATTCGTACCGTATCGCGTCTTATCATATCGTACGGTATTGTACCTGTTCTTACCTTGTCTTATCTTGTCTTACCTAATCTTATCTTCTTTAAAACACACAAAATAAAACAATTAAATTTGACCTGTGCAAAGGTTATGCCACATACAAGTCATACATTTCCCATATCTTTAATTAGCGAATGAATAGAATGAATATTTACCAGAAATATATATGTTTGAATACCAGATGAGCCTATGCACTGACAAGGCATAAAAATCAGTGTGTGTGTACTTGTGTGTGTGTTTGTATCTGTGTGTGTGTGTGTTCTAGCCGAGAGTCATTGCGTGTGCCACTTGAGGAGAAATCCCTCAAGGTCTTGGGTGTTTTTAAAGCAGCGCTATGGTCACTGTAGGTGCGGGTGCTGTAAATTGCTATTGTCAGCAGGGGAGCTGACAGCGTTATTAGGTGTGCTTTCCTGGAGGTCGTCCAAGGTGAAATGAAATAGTAGTTAACCTGTGACATCCCCAAGCAAAGGCATATTAATAATGGCCGGTGCGCACAAGGCCGACCATTATTTCTTTCTAATGAGCACTGTCAGTGCCGCTCCATGGGCAAAGCCGGCGCTGGCTGGACTCTACTTAGATCGCGATCTATTTGTCATGCTGCGCTCCTGCTCATCTGCTGTACAACGTTAAAAGCCTGGACTGAAGTGTGTGTTTGAGCGCTTCTGTGTGTGTGTGTGCACAGCGCATCAGACAACCTAATCTAGCTTTAAAATATGACACGCTGTTTGGTCCCTTGAAACTGAGGCCTTGTTCAAGGTCGAAGCCACACAGATCCGAGAGGAGTTATGACATAATGCCCCTTCAGAACGAGACATCTCCCACTTTCTGTGTTTCATAAACTCTCGAGATTCATCAGTTCCATTCAGTTCAGCTCACTTTTATGGCCACTTCTCCACAAGGGCACAGAGACTTTTGACCCATCTTTTTTTGTGAACACAGGGCCAATGCCTTGCTGTGTTTGGATGCTAACATGCTACACTCTCCTGATGTGTTCATAATCAAAGCGTCAATTAAGTGTGTACTGCTTTACAATAAGATTAACAGTTTATAAATAATTTAGATCAGGTAGTTAATAAGTTGTAGACAGTTTAGTAACCAGCTATAAACAAGTTATAACAGTTGTCATATATCTCATTAGTTGGCTTATCTTGGTTCTGTCTCAGGCAGAATGTTAAATGGTCAACTTCACCAGGTATTTGTTAACATGCTACTACCACCAAAACACCTGATCTAGCCAAATATTGAGCCTGTATCAATGTATTACAGCTGTTATAACTTGTTTATTACAGCTTTCTAACCACTGATGAACTGTCTACAACCTTTTTAACAGCCTGATTATAAATCTGATTATATATTTATAAAGACTTTCAAGGTGGTCTTACTGTAAAGTAGTGCCATCAACTCTACTACCCAATTAGCAACCTAATCCTAAATCAGATTATAAATGTAAAAAAAATGTATAAGGGTGGCTGTGTTGTAAATTGGTACCATTAAATCTACCACCTAATTAA
>JBBKCR010000034.1:2697212-2711224 GCA_037577295.1 Ladigesia roloffi | reverse complement strand
CAGATTATAAATGTAAAAAAAATGTATAAGGGTGGCTGTGTTGTAAATTGGTACCATTAAATCTACCACCTAATTAAGAACCTAATTATAAATCAGATTATAAATTTATAAACATTTTATAAGGGTGGTCGTGTTGTAAAGTGGTACCATTAATTGCACTGAGACAAAGAGAAAACTGAAATCTCCATTTCAGCAGGGAGGCGAGACCTGCTTAATAGGAGTTCAGAGAAAAGTACTGCAGTTCACTAACCCTGTGAACCGTTTCCCTGCAATATCCACCTTTTTTAAATCACTTTTTATCACAGTTTTATCACTTTGTGAACTTCTGTACATCTCTTGGGTGGATCAGGCTGGATCAGATGGAACACTGACATCGTTTACAAGGGTGTTGAAATACTAGCGTGATACGTCATGATGAGCCTCACTTTTACTTAGCTGATCAGTGGCCTAGTTTTCTTTTTGTTGCCCTTTTTTTCAGTTTCTGTGTGTGGAGTAACTCCCGCTGTCATTCCAACAAAGATGCATAGCAGATGTCAGAATTAAACCTTTTATATGTAAAAATATGTGCTTGCAGAAGATGGAAAAACCCCACATCAGTTTAAGTTCACTGTAAAAATATTGTATGTATTGCTAATTATTTTTTGAGCATTTCTATTGGTCTATTTAATATTAAACAAAAACAACTATAAAATAATCATGGTCATCATCATCATCATCATAATACATTTTATTTATGGGCTCCCCTCAATATTAGGAGACCTTACAATACAATGTAAAACCAGACATACAGTAGTCTGCAACAGTGTAACCAGACATTTTAGTAACAGTAAAATACAGTGTCTAAAAACGAACTAGGCAATGCGTTATGAGATTACATAATATCTTAAAACAGTTTGTGGAGAATGGGTGAAAATTTATACCTGCTGTTTTCCAAAAACTGGTAGCTAGACTATATGGAAAAATGTATTGTGTTTTTCAGGGTTTGGGCTAGACCCTTACTTTCAGGGAAAGTCAGCAGAACAAGATATTGTGGACAACACTATGCATTCAACTTTGAACCTTTTTTATTCCCGCATGACTGTGTCCCAGTGAACAAAACAAGCTCCATAAAAACTAGGGCACACATTTCCACAGAATAACTTCACAATCTTGGCTTCTCAAGATGAATGGAAGCTGTTACAGTTGCATAGGAGGGACCAACGCCATATTAAAGTCCATGTATTTGAATGTAGTGTCATCCAAGTTCCTGTGGTGTGGGTGCAGTTCATTGTAATTTTTTCTATATACCCCTCCACAGAAAAAAAACAAAACTGCGAGGCTCAGGGCCCACGGTTTAAACATTTGTTAAACAGCAAATTCCAGACTTCAGATCTCACCTGATTAAATGCTGCATGATCGAATTTTAGAAAGAAAATCAATTTTGTCCTTGTACAAGCCGCACCGGATTATAAGCCGCATGTGTCTCACGTTGTCTTATGAGATATCTACACAATTTTTTAAAAACTTTTAAACATTATGTTAACATAAACAAATGCATATTGCACATGGTTTAATTTTTGAAACAGTGTCTAACACGGCTACCTTTAAATATACATACCTAACAGTAACACACACATTGGCCCCGATAATGCACACGGCGCACCGTGCTTTCGCCACTGGCACGACCCATCATTGCTATTTTGTGCGAGCGCATCGTTCATTTTTTCCATCAGAAATGTACGTTGTCATTATAATTGGTCCAGTGTTTTGAGCCTAAACACTCGTCACAGATGTGGCTGAGATATGCATAAAGCATATCAACCCGAAACGAGCCTATAAAATGTGTGCCTCCCCAAAGGTCTGTCCGCAAATCTGTGTCTGGCGCCCGATCAGGTTAAAAGGCTAAATGTTTTTGCCGTCATGAAAATAAGCATGCATTAGGTGCACAGTATTATTAGCCACAGGCTTCAAAATTTGGGAAAAAAGTAGCAGCTTGTAGTCCGGAATTCACGGTAATTATGTTTACACACAGTGTAAGTATAAGGATTACAATATAGTATATAAAAAGGCAAGAGTAAAGAAGACAACAAGAAGACAGTTTTTTTCTTAGGTACACCAGGGACAGTGCAAATGCTGTGAGGCAATTTGTAGACAGTGGATAGAATATATATTATATAAGCTTCTGTTACTTGTTAGTTACCAAACATTCTTGGTTGCTGGAGAACATTTATGGTAAGAATTAAATATTTAATATTTGGCAAAATCATCCCCACAGTGACCAGCATGTTGGTGAGTGTGTATAAGATGAGGGGTGGATCAGGGATGAGGATGAATTGCGGCTATGCAGGGATAGCAGTTACAGCAGCGAGCCACAGCGTGAGTTCACAAATGATCACCCTCATTATGCTGATGAGCAGGGGGACTGTTCAAAGCCTGCCAGCCTGAGGCCACTCTGTCATCCGTCCACTCCCTCAAGACGGGTGCGAGCTGCACTGCGACTGGGGAGGTGTGAGATGTAATGTTCCCCAATGATAAAACACAGTTATTCTTTAATATGGGATTAAAAACAGTTTCGGCTAAAATCCAGATTTCCAGCTGAGAGGTTTTGGCGTCTGCTCAGCTGGGTTCCAGCTATCTAATTGGAGGTGTAAGAGGCTATTATGAGTTTCTCAGACTTGGACAGTACTTGTAAGGTCACTGGACATGGATTAGTCATGGTCTGGCCAAAATCATCTGGCATAGACCAGAACAAAAACCGCAAGAAGGATTTTTACTTTCTTTTGATCCTGACCCAGCCCACTTACACTCTAGAAACTAGCCCTATTAACTATTATTGCACATTAGGATACATTATTATCTGACCCCGAAGCATGTCTGAAATCACACCATGTTCCGAGATGAGCGCACTACTTGGAGAAGATTTTGGTTCTGCTGATGCTGAAAACCTACTCATCTGAACCTTCTTAAAAGGTCTGAACTAACTCTCCCAATCCAGGCTTTCTTTACATTGGATTCAGAATAGTTTTTTTTTCTTCATTGAAACATTGGTTTGTGGGCAGCAAAACAAACATATATAATATATGGGCAAAAGTAGGGGGACGCCTGACAGTTACACCTACAGGGACTTTAATGATATTGTATTCAAATACACAAACTTTAATATGGAGTTGGTCTCATTATTGAAGTTTAACAGCTTCCACTGTTCTTGGGAGGCTTTCAACATAAATTTCTGTGGAAGATTGTGTCCATTCATTCTGTAGAACATTTATGAGGTCAATCACAGCCGTTGGACGAGAAAGTCTGGGTTCCAGTTGATCCAAAAGGTGCTTAATTGGGTTGAGGTCAGGGCTCGGTACGTGTCAGTCAAGTTCTTCCACATTAATCTCATCCAGCCACATCTTCATGGAGCTTTTTTTGCACTGGGACACTGTCAGTCTGGAATAGAACATTTCTTCTCTAAACTTGGTCCACAAAGTTGGAAGCATGATGTTGTTCACAATGTCTTGGTGTGCTGAATAATCAAAACTGACCTTTATTGTAAAAAATATCCATGTAGTGTATAAAGGCCAAAATTGACAATAGAGATGTCCTTTAAATAGATTCGAGACTTTATTTGTTTTTACACAGTCCAACATAATTTGGGGCCATAATTAAATCAGCAAATTAACATAATCTTGCAAATCATTTACATTCAGTTTATGCCTGAAATCTGTAACCCACACACCAAGCAGCTGCTGGTTTTCTTCCCTGCCAGGCCTGTAATGCAGCCACTTTCTGTTTCTGCTTGGCTTACTTATTTTTGCCTTCGGTCTTCTTCTGAGTAACACTGCTGAGAGGAGTTCATGGAACTGACTTGGCTGCTTCTCTTAGTTGTTGTCAGGGAAGGCCTAATGGTTTCTAGAAATATATTTAATGTGTTTCGTCTGTATCAGATAATTATCCTACATGCTTTATTTACATTCAGGGGTACTGTGATAAATGTCTTATTTCATTGTATAGTTCGGTTTAGAAACATGGTTAAGATCCTGCATCACATAATATTGTCCAATCAGGATTTAACACCTGTGGTATCTATGCAGATCTAGCCAGGTGGCCATTTATATTGAGGCCATCATGAGGCATCATATGGGTTACATTAATGACAAACATAAAATAAATTTCCAATCATCTTTGATTTACAATGGGTAAGTTCAGTTTCATTAAGAAAAATATCACTCTGGGCCTTCTATCACTCTGGGAGTTCTAGTTATTAAAAATACCATTGGAGATCTGGAACATTTTTTTTGCCTTGGTTTTGTAAGTGCTTTGGCATTTTCATCCTGCACTGAAGGTCACACTCTTCAGTCACAGTATGCCACTGAAGTTATAATTCTGCTACACAAAAAAAGTAGTGTCCAATTAAGACAATACTGACAAATGTTGTATCTCCACTCATAGCTCAATAACTCCATTTCACAATGTTCCAGATACTATTTAATATATTTGGAATCATGAACTGCCCTTTCTCCATACATTCCTCATTCAATTACTCTGATACAGACTTAACTTCGTCCCTTCTGTCCATAAGAATTCCATTACAAGATCTATTCTGTTTTAGTAGTTTCCGATAAAAAGTCGAATCAATGCAACCTCTACAGCACCTCGACTCCTCACGTCCCTGTGGTTATTCTCAGACTCAGAATCAGAAACCATTATTCATCCTGGAGGAAACTGCTTATGTTGTGACGGGGGGAGACATGGAGACAAGAACATTATACAATACGAATAAAAATGTGTAGAAAAAATGAAAATTCCCTATGCTCCGTAAAGCAAATGCTGGTAACAATTAAATTCACCTTCCTCGATGCTGAGAGAGCTACTGGTCATAGCCATAATTATCTGAAGGACTTCTTGTTGATAGCATTGTTTATGAACAGAGCTTAGAAAGTATCACTGTGAAGTGTTGCCTCACTGTGTAGTGACTGGTCTGATTTGTGATACTTTGAAGAAAACCCAAAACAATCATGTGTGTTCTCCGTTCATGTGTGTTCTTCAGTTAAATGGAGTAGATTCTTTTGCGAAAGATTCAAGATTCAACAGGGGTTTTCAAACACCCCCACCCCCTAAAAAGAGAGATTTTCATGCATGCAGCAACCCTGCTGCACGCCCAAACCCTGCCCCCACCTAAACTCTGCCCCATGCCCAAAACCCACCCCATGCCCATAACCCTGCCCGCACAACTGAACCCCGTGCCCACGCATCCCCCTCACATTAAAAATGCTTCCAACACTCCTGAAAACGGCTATTTTCAAGAAACTCAAAAAACGATGTATATTCTAAATAAATGAAAACTGCATCATCAAAATTTGTGTAACTATTTTTAACACTTTTCATTGGTTAATAATTACTACATTTTACAGAGTCATATGTACACTGTCCAATTGTACTGATTTATATATGTAAAAAAAAAAAACAAAGACTAAAAGAGGATTCTGCCAGACAGTGATGATATGTATAATTCTGTAAGAGTAAAGTGTGAAAGTAAATTCTTTTGAAATGAATAACATTGCACCATATGGATAATATTCCAGAGGAGTTTAGTGTGAAAGGGATGTAAACCTTCCCGAACAAATACTAGTGCACCATATGTACAATATTGCATAAGAGTTATGTGTGAAATCTTGCAGAATGAATAACGGTTCACCATATGTATATTATTGCATATTATTTCACAGCAGCCAGAACCATGCTGAGTAGGTGTAAATTGCATCTTATCAATTGAGTAACAGGACATAAATGTGCCTGGAGTGGCAGTAAACAGAAAAGAAAGTGCAGGTGCTAATTGAAAGTCCAGAGTGTAATAGGAGAAGTATTTAAAGTAGAAAGTGTGATAGTTCACTGGAGTGTGCTTAGTTAGGCAGGGACTAGACATTTGTGCCACTAACCTTGCCTATGGTTCTCCCATTCCTGGTTTTTGACTTGTGTTTTTGTCCTGCTTGAATGACTCATCTTGCCTTCATGTTATATTTTGCTCCTGGACTACCTGAACTATAATAGGAACTGAGACTTGAATAATTTTTGTTATCACATTTAGTCAAAGATTGGCCAATTTCTGTTTGATGCTCTAAATCTTCATATTTGATTAAAACCATAACTGCAGTGTAGTTACCTCCGAACATTATTACTCTTCGTGGTCATTTTTCTTTCTGTTTCTGTTTGAATGACTCTGATTTCTCAGCCTAATGATGACTGAAATTTCCCTGTTCTTCATATTTACAGTCAACCGCAACACAGCCCAGATGCCACATCTGGAATCAATTCTAGGCCATCTGTTAGCTTTCTTATATAACTAATGGGGAATAGAATACTAGCATAATTCTTACAGAATGAAAGCATAAACAAAATGATATCTGTTCACCGGACATAAGTAACATCACTATTTCACTCATTGAGAGGCCACCAGTGTAAACAACCTCAGAAAGAACCAAGTGAATAACCTAATGTATATATGGAAGGCCACCTGCTTTGTGTTTAAGACTGAGGAGTCTGATGTCTTAGTTTAGTGTCCATAGATTCGGAGATAATGTCATTTAGGAAACATGAAATAACCACTACTGGGATTTTACAATCAAATGAATATAAAGAACAAAAATGGCCAAACTCTCCTATTTTAGGTCTTAGAAACAAACAGAAATAATGGGAGAGCTTTCAGGAAAGTCTCCACCCACAGGTGGGTAGGGAAAACCAGAGGGAGGAAGTCCAGAGAGTGATCGAGGAGCGGCGCCCAAGCAAAAACACAACAAATACCCAGTGTATAGGAGAGCGAACATGAATTTGAGACTTTTTTCATTTTCATTTGCTGAAATCAGATTTTACTAATATGCTATTGTAAGGGTTTAATCGTAGAATGATGGAAAACTCACCTGGACTATAATCAATGAACTGTTCACACTTGATGCCCCTTTTAAGAGAAAAGCAAACTTAAAGACTTCATTTTCCATGAGGCCAAGTTTGAAAGAATATTCTGACTTTATGCAGCACCAAACCTTCATGTTCTTCTTACAGCTCTGAAGATTGACTTCCGAAAGCCCCAGTGAGCTGTGGAAAAGTCAGTGACACTTAACAAATAGTGTCTCTATGATTGTTCATCAGTGTTTCATCCATGAACCTCTGCCTAATTCACCTTGAATTGGGTGACAGTGAGGAATGCACACTGAGCGTGTTTCTGCCCCGAACAGGGAGGTTAACCTTTCATCACTCTCTGTATTTGTGCTGTTCTACAGCACAGCCTCTAATGACCATAATCGATCATCAGAAAAATGGTGGCACAGCCATAAAAACCTGAGGTGACTTTACTCTGCTAGGAAAACTCACATCACTTACTACCAAATCAACTCTCAAAGGCTAAAATTAATAACAGACAGGAAGCCATCAAACGAAGACATTATATAGAAAATACCAGGAAAAAACATTCAGTCATTTAAATTCATGAAGTTTAATGGCAAAATTAATAGCATGATTTTCTGTTTATTGGTTTATCTTTGGTGTGTATTTCTTTTGTGTGTGTACTGTGCAGTGCAATGCAGTATGGGGATTTTAAAATGTGGCATTACTGATTCTTTTTGGATTATTTCAACCCAACTGTGATGCATAGAAACGTAAATTTTAATTATATTAATACGTCAATAGATTTAACTAAACTATATATGTGTGTGTGTGTGTGTGTGTGTGTGTGTGTGTGTGTGTGTGTGTGTGTGTGTGTGTGTTTGTGATCATTTAAATATTATCCATCACATTATGATTATGCTTTTACTTTTAAGTGAGAGTCCTTCCTAAGCACATTTTCTGAAGAGTAAAAGAAGAGCTGTGGTTGAGATGTTGTTTTATGTAAGTGCTTCAGCATCTTTTTAAAAACTGTTCAGACTAAATGGAACCTCTTATCAGCTTCCTCAAGGCTGCAACACACCGAGGAACTTGTGTTTGAGTTTCTTCATGCCTTGTAAACAGCTTTAGTTTTCATTTGGCTGTATTCACATGCATTTTAACACATGCTGTACCCTAAGTAGACTGAAGCTTTGAACAAACTGAAGCTCAGTGGATCATTTAGCATTTCCTGCGCGACACAGATGCAACCCCTCGGTTATGTGCTGTGCCTATTAAGGGCTGCGATGTAATGGAATCTGGGGAAGTAGCAGTGGAACACAAAGCACCTGTGATAGGGATGCTATTATCTAGGTCTTGCTTCTGGCACCTCATGAAACATGGATGAGTTTCACCCATAAAAGACTCAATTTCCCTTTGATTTATACAAGAAATAAATTTCCAAAAGGTGAAAAGTCCAAAGGATGCATACTTTATGTTCTCTCCAGAGGGTAATGCATTTTAAATAAGCATCCCTAAAATAGAAAAAGAAGTGTCAAATCACTTGCAGAGGCAACAAAAAAAATTGTCCAGTTGCTAAACCGTCTTTGTGTTTTGTGGTCAGCAAACCGTTTGGGGATTTTAGCGAGTTATTTTTAGCACATCAAGTGCAAGTCCCAAAAATAGCTCTTGCCAAACATGCAGAGTCACCCAAACTAAATGGGGTGTAACATTCAAACCCACCAAAGGCATTCTAATACCAAAGACAGAACAGGTTCTTCCTGGGCTTCCAACAAAATTCCTTTCTGGATTTGTATCCAAAACGATACTTTGCTTATGCGTACCTGATTGGATCCAATACCAGTCTTGGGCTTTCTGATCACAGGGGCAACTCCTTAACATCTAGGCCACCCGCTGCCCATAACAGAATATTACTGTCCCACAATGGAGCTCAATAAGTTTGTTATGAGCTGAACTCTTGTGTTCTGTTTTTTACTTACGTACTTTATGTTTGATGTTAATTTGGCCTTTGCAGTTTTAACTCCCAGAAAATTGTATGAATTAAATTTGATGCCAAAGTTTGTGTAAGGTACTTTGTTTTTTTGTTGGCTACCTAACAACAGCACTTTAATCAAAACTTACATGTAAATGTCCCCACAGGAAAGATCTTGCGGAAAATTAGTTTCTCATGCCATGTGATCTATCAGTGATTCTCCCATGCCTGTTTGATGATTGCCCTAAAGCAGAGGTAAGTTTTTGAAGACTATTAAATGAATGCATATTACAGCGCCCTCAATTATCATTAAAAACAACCCAAACCAATGTGTTTCTGGTATGTTTTGTACAGCTAAGCTAGCCTGGGGTCAGATGGACCCCAAAGATCACTGATGCATGCAAAATATGTACAGGACATTAAAAACATATTATGTTAATTTTGTGTTTACCCATTTGCCCTCCTTAAATTAGGAAAAGTCATTTAATATGAAGAGAATGATGTCAGTTATTTATTTAGAGATGTTAAATGAGCTCAATTTGACCCAAAACATGGCAGGGTAAAAATAAGGGTGCCAGCTCTATGCATGATGCCATAGAGGTTTTGGGTTTCTTGAGGATCCTTCTTAAATAGAAGAAGTTTTAAAGTTTAAAGAACCTCCACACAGGGGCAGCTAGTGGCCTAGTGGTTAGAGAGTTGCCCCTGTGATCGGTAGCTACACACAAGTACAGAGGACATATTTTGCACTGTGGACACTGTAAGCTGCACTGTTTTGTGTTCATGTGTGAAAAAAATGGCAGATTGTAATATAAGTGTTCTTTAAAGACCTCTTTGACAATATGCGGACACATTTGAAAAATTATTAAAACGCACCCACCTCCCGGTAACTTTTGGAACTACCAGGCCATGGACTTGTATCATTTGGTACCAGGCTACACAGAAAGACAGAATTTTTTGATTGATTATTAGAGTTAGCAAGCTAGCAAAACTGACAAAAAAAAACATGAAACTGGTCCGTGGCGTTAAATGGTTGGGGGCCCGCTGGTCTATGGCATCTCTTGGTGAACCCCTCTGGCACCAGGAAGGCAGAAGCCCATTATGCAGGTATGGAATGAACACTGTTGCAGAACTCATGTAATGGAGTTTCACTTCTGAAAGGCACTGAGATCTTAACTGAAAAGTCAATCTCACTCCTGCATCTCTCTGAACTCCCAGTGGTTTCAGACCCGGTATCAAATTTATTTGCAGAGGCCAGCTCGCCCTTGTTAAGGCTTGACCCACAGAGCTTGTATGACACGTCAGTCATATTTCCCATGGTCTTCTGTTTCGATTTGGGTTGTTTTATGTGTGTCTCTTAGTTCTTTCAGTTTGCTTCTCAATTCTCTATTCAAGCTAAAGACATGTAAAGCTTGTTTTCTTCTTGGGGTACACCTTAACCACCTTTGTGGGAATGATGGATTGCACATTTATGATTGATGGATTCCAATGATGGATTCCATTTATGGAATCTGCTAGTTCTCCACTGTTACTCCCTTTCAATGTCTCCCAACTGGAGCAATCAAAGCAGACTCCCAGTTTTCGCTTCTAATCTCCACATTCTAACCTTTTTATTCTCAGGCATTCACTTTTCAGTTTAGCTGTATATGCTGTGATTAAGTGCACAACATTGTGGTCAGAATTAAATATTCATCGTTTAAATCAGACAGAAAAACACTATTAAGGCTTATATTAATTTAATTCAATATGTTCAATATTCTTTGTCTCATAGCTCCCAAACAGTCCTGATACGGCTTTGTCCAGTATTGACCACAATTTCCAAGCACAATAGATGACCCATTAAGGGAACTACTGTCATTGTCTGTTCTCACCGTCAGCTGTTGATAGATAAATAAGGACCGTCACTTGGGGTCTTAAACAAATTTAAGCATTCACTTCGTTTCTCAGGGGCTAATAATATGGTCTTTACCAGAATTCAAATCAAAATTAGAATCAGAAAAGTTTATTGATCCCAGAGGAAATTGCCTGGGTTACCACTGCACAGACACACAGAGACACAAACACGAGAACAATATAAAATATAACATAAAAATAACCATAAGATAAAACACCACTATATGCCCTATAACACACTATATGGACAAAGGTATTGAGACACCAGCCCATTACACCAACAGGGACTTCAGTAACGTTGCATTCAAATACTTAGACTTTAAAATGGTTTTCCTCCATTTGCACCAATATCTGCTTCCACTCTTCCTGGAAGGCTTTCAACAAGATTTTGGAGATTCTGTGGAAGTTTGTGCCAATTTATTCTGTAGAGTAATTATGGAATCAGGCACAGTAATCTCCATTCAAGGACATCCCAAAGGTTTTCGATGGGGTTGAGGTCAGGGCTCTTTGAGGGCCTTTCAATTTCTTCTATGCCGAACTCATCCAACCATGTCACCCATGCCTAGTCCTAACCCTTAAAAACAGGTGTGTCCCAATACTTTTGTCCATATAGTGTATGTACACAAATTGTGGCTGTCAGGGAGAGAGATGCATGTAAATACTATAAATAAACAAATTACTGCTCAAATTGTTTACTCATTTACTTTATATCTGTTCATTATATCAAGTTCATTATTACATTAATATCGACATACGTAGTTATCAGTGTTGGGCAGGTACCTTTAAAAAAGTAATTAGTTATAGTTACTAGTTACTTCTCACAAATAGTAACTGCGTTAGTAACTGAGTTACATCATTATGAAAGCAATTCATTACCAGGCAAAGTAATTAATGCATTACTTTAAAAATTTAATTAAGTATAACTATAAAATAAATATAAAACATTGTACACTAATCACAGATGCAGAGAGACGCTTTTCTCCTGGGCATAAGTTGCACGTCACATTAACATTTTTGCCTTTCACCTCAGCAAGGGAAAAGTAGTGCTTAAACTTCCAGTTTGCAAAAGCTACCTTTGACTGACCGTGTGTGAACACCCGCACTACTCTGCCTCTGATTGGAAAACCATAGAAATTTACTATCCAATCATCGCATTCTCAGTTACAACACGTGTATAGACACACCAATCATCATCACTGGTTATGTGTCCCGCTCCACCCTGAACACACACACACACACAGGGGCGAATCAAGCTTTCCAAAAGTGGGGGGGGTTCTAAGATAGGAACGCCAAGTTATAAATACAATTTAATCAATTTAACACAATATAATCCGACAAAAGTAAGATTATGGGGCCGAGAGAGATGCTGCTTGCATGAAAAACACTTCAGTGTTCTCAGTTGTAGTAACGCACATTTTATTTATAATAAAGTACTTCACTAATAAAGTATTTCAGTACCTAATGGTATATAATGATTATAATTTTTTCAGTTAGTATTACACTTCTCTAAAATTTTTTGCTCACCACTGTTTTGTTTACTGAATGACATCACTCATTCTGACTACACTGACATAAACATTGCTTTTATTCATCTGTTTACTTCATTTGCTTCATTCAGGTCCTTTATTCGAGCTAGAAAATGTTTTAGCCCATGCCAATTTTTAGGCAAAATGACAATCAGTGGATTCCAGTGTGAAGGATACATTCTTTTTTGTGACCATATAATGGAAATCTTGGGCTTTTCTTGTAAGAGAGTTTCAGGTTTGGGAACTTTATTAAAGTTTCAATATGTTCTAGGTCACTCCCAGTTATAGCACCACTCCCAAGATGGGTTTTTGTTTGTTCGTTTTGTCTCAGACTTGGGTTGAATTTTGTTGTATTTGTGATTGGACTTGTATTCATCTCATTAAATTGACTTTATGTCCTCACTCAAGTCCATCTATCATATAAAATCACATTATGTTGCTCTTGCCGATACACAGTAATTATTTGTTAAAAGCAACTGAACATTATCCTGAATGTTCTAGCAAATCTACCCCCAAATCAACTTTACTGACCTTTATTCCAAGTCTTAAATCTGAATTGCCAATTGAGCCCCCTGTTCTAAACCAAGGATTGCCTCTTGAGCCCATCAGCATTAAAACATTTGGAATGCTATTAGAGAAAAGGCTATAGTATCCAAACCTGTATAAGTGTTCGAGTAAGTTCAGTGATGTTACAGCACTGAGTTATAATGCAATAACTCTTGCTGTAGTCAGCTACTTTCCACCAGATTGCATTCATATCATCTCCCCCTGCCTTCAAAGCTTGTGAGCTAAATTGCACTTGCTCCTAGCAATCCAGACGACTTGTCTGAGTTATCTCACCCCGCTGTGCTGCTCTCACTCCACTGTGAGTGGCCAGACTCTTTCTAAAATAAGTGATTTCATTTCTTTTCTTGGTTACTGCCCTGTCATGAACCTGTACTCTCCTTGTCTTCCTGCGTAAAAGTGAAAGGAATGATTTAAAGTTTAAGTGAAAGGAAAAGTTAAAGTCAGACTTACATAACTTCCCAGAATTATGGCAGATAAGAAGCAGAACTTTACAGGTCTCTGAGAAAATTGATGATGTTATGACTGCACACACACAGAGTTAAATACAAGAAGAATATAGTTACACTAAAACTTAAATAAAGAAATCTGAAAAATGCATTATGCTGCACATGCAATATGATGGCGTCAGTGAGGGATGTGAATGCAATCAACCTCCACATATTTTGAGACCAAATTTGGCTTCTTTAAAAAGAAAAGAAACAGACAACCTCCAACACTCACACAAACATGCAGTGTGCAGATTCTGAACCTTGAGTCTATACGTTTTCTGATCTTTTCTAGGATCCATAGTCATGGGCTACATGCCATTCATATGGTTGGAAGAGATCAGGCCGAAACACTGAAGTATTCCTTTCACTCACAGTGTCCTCCTCATCTCCTTGATTCAGAGTTCTTAGTTCTGCAGGTCAGGAAGGACAGGGAAGCAGCAGGCTTCAGGCCTGAAGACCTGGCGTCCTGCCGAGAGGGACAGAGGGCTGGGCCCCCTGCGGGACGGGGGGTGACTCAGCCCCAATAACAGCCCCTCAGCACGCCAGCAGGACCTCCACCAACGGCTGACAGAGGCAGAAATTTCCAACCTGAAATCAACATTTTCTGTCAGGCTTATGACAGCTCTATTACTGATTCCTCCCAGAGCAGCTCCCCTACTGTTCTCTCTCTCTCTCTCTCTCTCTCTCTCTCTCACACACACACCCACACACATCCTGAACTGGACTCAC
>JBBKCR010000034.1:2665218-2678643 GCA_037577295.1 Ladigesia roloffi | reverse complement strand
GTTGTGGATTACTTGAGCACTGTTGTACGTCGCTCTGGATAAGGGCATCAGCTAAATGCCGTAAATGTAAATGTAATCGGATACGTGACAGGGATGGCGCACCCGTTAAGAGGCTAAGACGCGATCAGCAGCCGATTAGTCTAACGGTTGATATGCTAGTGCTAAAAGAGAATAGCTTGTGAAACAGTGTTCATTCCTTCTGTGTTCATACATTTCATACCTTATGTTTTTTATACCCTTTCCATCACATTATAAAACAGGTGTTAAAATGACACATTCATACTATGCGCAGGAGAAAAAAGTGATGTGGAGGCCAAAGCTAAGGAGCCACATCCTCAAGCTAATGGCTTTCCTTCCTCTTCTCTTGACCACTGTGAGTTCACCATAGGGTGAACCATATGAAACAAAATATGTGATGAAATGTTCATTGGCGCTTTTTTATTGTTTGGAGAGCGGCAGGTTGCATTCGCTGCTCCGGTGGCGGTGATGCCAAGAAACCACACAGGGTTTTTCACTCTGAAGCTTGGAAGATGCTTGGCAGAAAGCAGAGTACCCAGCATATGGTGGATGATTTTAATGAGTCTGGGTGACATTAAAACAATTTTAATGAGCAGTCTCAGTACGTAGGCTTAAGAAACACCTAAAACACTCCCAGAGGCTGTATCTGTTCACATGGAGAGCTTCCTTAGAGGAGCCAAAACGGTACTTAGCAAGTCTCACAGTCAAAACGACTAGTGAGGTGAAAACATTCATGCAGGTTTCACACATTTGGCAGAAATGTAAAACTGAGCTATGAGAACACACTTGAATGTGAATGTGGAGCGCTAGCATGTGGTGTTTAGATCAGGTGTAGATGAAGCATTAAGCAGCTGTTTAGAAGAGGGATCTCAGTCACGTCTGTTTTGTTATGTTGTCTTTAGCATTCACTGACCCCGTCTTAACCTCTCTCTCGCTCTCCTGCATTTTCATCACTTGTTCCTTTACGCAAGTGAGAGGCTGTTATCGTCTCTTAGCAGATCACAGTTTATGGTTGTTCTAAATGAGTTTGTTCATTATGGTGGAACATCTTCAGCTCCCCACTCCTTGTTTACTTAAAGGGACCATTCTATGGGAAACCAATATTCCAATATTCCAAACTAACCTGCAAAAATCAGCAAAATGTTAAGTTTTGTAATGTCACTAAAACCTACACATCTACATGCATTTGCCTACTCAGTTTACTGTTGCTTAGCCCACGTTCCTCAGAAAAATTATAGATTTAGCTTTATTTTGAATGGGACAATGCATCAGAAGAGAGGCCACTTATCAGTCTCAAAGGAAATAATAAGAAAAAAAGAGGTTGAAAATCTGTCCTTTAAAAATAAATCCGAATGTCTAAATTTCTAATTGGGATGTAGTATTTTGACCTGCAGGGGAAAAACTAAATACTAGGACATGGGCCCTTTAAGTCAATTTCGTTAATATTATGAAGTGTGAGAAGATGTTATGTTGAAAATGATGTACTTTTAAGATGAACCTTCTACTACCTACAAGAGAAAATGTACCTTTTCTGCATCTATTTTGCCACATTATACATACACATTAATGTTGATAGGCTTGGAATTAGTGAGTAACATCAGAAGCATTTTTTTTTCGAAATGGTGCGTTGCATTAGTAGTGGTATAGGAATGAGGGAAGATACAAAAAAGCAGGAAAAACAAGAAATCTGCCATGTTTAAATATTTTCTCAGTATTTTGCGCCACTAGATGGCAAGCAAGAGCCAGGAGCCGGTGAACTTTACGCTGGTGTCATGTGATGTGTGACCCCGAGCTGTGCAGTTCCATTATTCAGCAGAAGATGACGGAGAGCGCGCACACGCCATAAATCTGGACTCACTTAGGCCTTTGTTATGATATTCGTCACAGGGGATCGTTTGACTATGATGGCATCCTTTTTCTTGTCTTCACACTAAGAGCTTCCATGGAGATGCCTTTAGAGCTCTTCATTTCTCACCCATGAGAAGCTGTGGGGGTTAATGTCTACTGCAAACATGAATATAGTTTATTTTTCCATCACATGAGGTCTTCTGGAGGACGACTCTTGAGTCCTCACAGGTCACTGGTAAACTTTTCTCTCTGTGCCTGCATGTAAAAGCGACCACACTGGGGAGCTCTCATTCACCATACCTTCCTCTGCCCCCACCGCTTAATTGATTATACAGCCACGTAGGATGGAATAAAAAAGCCAGGAACCCACAGAGTCTCACTCCCTCCATTTGTGTGCGACGTGTCTTTGTTTAAAGCCGCGCTGGCAACAGGAACCGATGAATCGTTTATTCGTCTGGACCGTGAACGCGAAAAGGTCACGTCCTTTACAATACAAAAACAAAATGGATATCTCATTGACACAGACTGTGACTGGGGTCAGTAAACAACCGGGAATTATTTACTCTCTTGGCCCTAGCCAAATATAATTGCCCGTTTGTCTGAACGTTGGAAAGCAGTGTAAACTGTATTATGCTTGGATATATTTTTGCTAAATACGCTATATGAACAAAGTATTGGGACACAGCTGTTTTTCAGGGTTTAGGCTAGGTCCCTTACTTCCAGTGAAAGACAGTCTTAATGCTTCAGCATACCAACATTTGGGAGAACGCCATGCTTTCATCTTTATGGACAGTTTGGGGAAGGACCTTTTCTATTCCAGCATGACTGTGTCCCAGTGTACCAAACAAGCGCCATTAAGACATGGTTGGCTAAGTTCTCACAAACACTCTACAGCTTTTTTGTGGACAGAATAGAAGCTGTTACAGCTGCAGAGTTGTAACCAACTCCATATTAAACATTATGTACTTGAATGTAGTTTGTCTAAATTCCCTGTTTGTTTACTGGTCAGGCGTCCCAATACTTTTGCCAAAGTAGCGTAAATGGGAGCTGCGAACCTAATACAGTTTCTCAGGCTTTCTGTGAACACATACGTTTAAACCATAAAGTATATATCATTATTAAGTTTGTTCCAAGAGGTGAATTTCAGGTGTAATTTAGTTCTATTTTCCCATCGATTCACTCATTTTGTAACGGGAAGGGGCCCTACTTGTTCCATAAACAGGCCACATTAATAGACACAGCGGTGGTTCTTGCTTGGAAAAAGAGTGATGGAGTTGGGGGAAGGTGATGATTTTAGGAACAGTGCATGGTATACTCCACTAGCCTGCAGTAAGACAGTTTTACAGTTTGGAGCCCCTTAATGGGTGGGCAGACGAAGATTGTTCCAAAATAGAGCTGCTTCAGGCTAGTTCTTATAGAACTTCATTAACAATGTGTAGTTGACTATAAATCCTAGACGCGGGCCAACACACCAACTATGAGGGCAGACCGCCTGTCTACAGTAAGCTGCTGAACATTTGCTTTTTGAGCCGAGGCCAAGTCAGTGTACTTACTTACCGTGCTGGAAAAAAACACCCCCAGAACAAAATGCAGGGGGTTGCGTGCAAAGCGGGTGCAGCTTCATACGGGACATGCTCTGGTTCAGCCAGGTTGCCTGAAGCAGTGGGGCCAGCTGGGAGCCATCAGGCCCTCGGGTCTTTCCACATCCTCCAAGCTGCTGTTTGGACTCCTTCTGCCCTCGTAGATCTGTCAGGCTGCAAGAATGAGATTTTACTTCTGTCCTCTATCCTGAAAATAAGGAGGATTTTCTTGGGACAAAGTGGAGATTTAGAAACGGAGCCTGTGTTTACAGTATGTCTTTATTGGAAAGTTTTAGAGCCAGTAAACATTTTGACTTTGGTTTCATTGGGCTTTTAATTGTGGTCATCCTTGACAGGAGGAAGAGTGTGCTGTGTTATACTCTGTGTGTCTTTCAGTGTGTAAATGTAATGGACTTATGATAATAGAAAACAGATACTTAAATCTGTTTGGCTAAGTCCTATTCAGTGCACATTATACTACCATTATAACCTGAACAACTGGGTTCTGTATGAATTTACGTTTTTATCAAAAGGCTGTTTAAAGAACAATCATTATGTTCTTTAGAACCCATAGCCTACTGTAAACTGGTAGAATAACTTTATGTGCTTATCAGTTAAAACATTTGCTAAACATTTTAAATTTACATTTTTAAACTCTCAAACTGTACAAAGACTTTTCAAAGGAACAGTTTATTTTCCAAAACAACAATGCGGTCTAAAAACACTACCTACCTCATTTGGCCACACACTGTTGTTTTGTTGATTTGATCAGTATATAAAGGTTAAGATCTTGAAACGGCCAATGGAAAAACTGTCCAATCTGCTATCTCCCATTGGTTAGAACTGCAGTAGATAGGCTAAAGGGCCTGCACTTTGGATGGACTTCCACCATAGGAATTAGGAAATAATGGACAATTTCACCATAGGAATTAGGAAATCATGGACATCGTCATATACAATGGATTGTCTCACTAGGCTTTTCAAAAGTCCTGGAAAATAACAGATGTTTCATACAAGCCATCATCTATCCAGGCTTCAGTTAGTTGTAGAAGTGGAAAAATGGTGCCAGGAGCTTCATGCCTGGACTTTTTGTTGTAAAAGTGTGACGTTCAAGGTCAAATAAATGTTCATTGCTGCAGTGCATGGTGCCTGGCTTACCAATTTATTCTTCCTCCTCATGTCTGCTTGAGCCCCCATCATGCAAGACAATTTGTCAACGTTTACATACGGTATTATTGAGTTTACAGTGTCTCTGAAAAGCCCAGCAGTGGTGGATTATCCAATAAGCCAGAGGCTTCTTGAAACATATGCTTTGCATAAGTACTCATTGACTGTAGCACCATACAGCTAGAATTGCTCTTGCTCTTTTTCAAACCACTTGTCGACTTGACTCATTTTATCCCGAATTTCATGCAAAGACAATGCTCCCTTGTATGGTAAAGGATGGCTCTGACTGACCGATTGTGGTGTAGAGAAAGTCATGGTTAGCTCTTAGGATTCCATGAGAGCAGGTGGGAAGTAATGGTGGATTATTTTGCTGTGTGAACTGTTTGACACTTCTCATATTTTATCTACATCTGGCACTTAAGAAGCTATTGTGGATTCAGACCCCAGCAGTGGTTGTATAATGGACCTTCAAGGCCTTGATTTCCCAGATGCACCGCAACACAAAAGCTATCAAAGGATCACAAGAGCATGTGTGAGTGCTTGGGGTCCTGTATGTGATTGTTTTTATGGAAGTGGTGAATGTTTTTCTGTATTTTCGAGGCTGTTATGGTACCTCATTAAAAATGGATTACCCAGTTCAAAGGCAAACCTTTTACATTCTAGATGAGTCTGAAGTGATGGTTGGGTCATTGTTGTGATAATATTTATTTTATATATTAATTCTGGTCTGTCTTACAGAGGGTACTTTTTGATTTCACTTTCCCACCAGGATATGCCCCTTCTGTCAGACTGAGAGGCAAAACCAGGAGTCAAACTAATTATTATTATTTGCTTTAATTATAGGCTGTTGGAATCAAAAGTGTTCTCACAATTTACTAAAGAATACATTTATTGTATACCTTCAGGCTTCAACGTACAGGGTTACCTACAGGAAATTCCTGGCCTTATGTCAAAGTCCATGGACCATTGGTTCTTTGGTAAGTTGTAAGCATCACTGTAGACCCCAACTGCCTTTAATTTAAGCAGATAAATGAGACTTGTTTGTGTTCATATGTGCTACAGGAAAAAGAGGATAATAGTCATAACCATTGAAACCATGTTTCAATGTTTTCTTTTATAACCTGTTTATGGAATTCTGTCATGTAAATCAATATGTCCTCATGATCGAAAGTGTTTGCACATTTTAAAGCACAGTTACTGCTTATTTGTCAAATTTCATGAATTAGGAAAGCAACTGTTTCTAGTTCAAAAGTTATGATGCATTCATATTTTTTTTTTCTTTCTCAGATGATAACCTCAGTGAAAAGTACAATACAAAACAGCAGAAAATAACACAGCTGGGTTCCTTGTACATGTTGTGTAACTTCTAGGAATCAACAAAACATGTATTTTGATCAGTGGGTGGTATTGCAGCTATTTACTATAACACCATCCAGTAGACCTGTGTCCATCAGTGCAGTCGTCTCACTTCCTCTACAGTGGATGCCCTAGGAGCAACTAAGGTCGTGGTCAAATTCCTTCTTGAGTGTTCTCAGGGCTCTCACTATGATTGGCACGACTTGCATTCCACATCCTGCTGATTTTGATTTCCAGCTCTTTGTACTCGCTGAGCTTCTCATGAGTGTGGCCATAAGGTTTGAATCATCTGGCAATGTGGACCGCCTATCATTTTCTGTCTTGTCATGCACAGAATAGTGCTAACATCATAAGAACTGTGATTATGGTGCGTTCCACATGACAGTAGAGCTAATGTTCCACATTGTCTAGTTGATGAAGTTTTCAGCGACATCTAAAACTGTTCCACCTGCACAAGGATCTGCATTGTACAACGAACAAATGATTTTCCTTTACAAATAAACTGTCCGGTACCTGAGCTGTACTTGTGCTGCTTCATGGCAGGGCCAAAAGTGGGCTGCTGCAGAGCTGAGCTATTTGATCGGTCGAAATGTTGTCATCACTACGTAGAAGGGGGTTATTGCCCTTGAACCATCTGCACAAAAAAACAACAACAGAGATACAAATGAACAACTAATAAGTTTTCAATGACACTAACACATTAATATTTAACCCTATGTGGGCCAGGATATGTTTTCTTCAAAAGAATACCAAGAAAAAAATCAAACAAGACTATAAATATTAAAAGACCACTATATCTAAAGCAGATTTGCTGGTTAGACTCAATGCATGCAGTTATGGGACAATGGCCGGGCATGAACTGTGGGGAGAGAATTGCGCTACTGAGGTGTCACAAACACCGTTACTGGGATGAGATACAATGAAAAGTCATAGCATGCTGCAAGATCTCATTGCAGGACAGTTCAGGTACAGCATGGTTCCTGTATGCATATGGAAAAGTGCATGTATTCTGTTAGTTGATGTACTACAATGGTGTGGTCATGACACAGACTGCAGTGAAATGCTTTATCTGGCCTTGTTGTACACCAGGCGTGTCAAACTCCGGTCCTGGCCGATGTCCAGCACAGTTTGATGGTTCTCCTCCACATGCACATTCACTAAACTCGACTATTAACTGAACCAGGTGTTTCTGAGTAGGGAAATCACCAAAACGTGCTGGGCCATGGCCCTCCAGGCCTGAAGATTGACGCCCCTGTTGTACACCTTGCATTTGTCATGCCTTGTCTCTCCATGCCTGTGTATCACAGCTGCTTCATGCAATGTGGACCTCAGCTCTGCGGGCAAGAAGCTCACCTCCTCACAGCAACTGACCCTTGCTGGGAGCATCTGCTCCGCCATAACTCAGACATCATAGGAGAATGGATGGTTGTTCATTCAAAGCATGCCATTGTGTGCAGTCTAAGTAAGTGTTTTGTTCAGAGTTGTGACTCTTATGTAGTGCTGTCAAAAAAAAAAAAGAAAGAAAGAAAAGATGTTCCTTTAATTACATTTTTCCATCATTAAACAAACTGTTGTTTCACATAATGTCATTATGTAAGTAGCTTGCTCTGGCTATGTGATACCACTGGGGAATTTGTCTCCAAACTCAAACAAAAACAGCCTTAAATTATCATAACTTTTGCCAGCTTAATTGCAAGCCATCAGATATTTCACGCCAGTTATTTTTATGACCCTCGGCGACGAATGATAGCAGTTGACTGAATTGTCCATTACTCATTCAATATTATCCTTCCCCTTTTTCTTGGAAAGCGCCTATCAGGCCGGCGTGCACACCGATCTCACTGTGAATAGACTTCTTTTTTTTCTCTCTCCTTTGCTTTCACTTCCTTTCAGACTCCGAGGTCTTTCTTATTTTCACAGATGTGGCCAGGCTTGTAGCCCATCGTTCCCATGTGACCCTAACATGCACTTCCTGCCCAGTAAGCTAACACCCGGGGATAGAACAATCCCACTTTGTACCCACATGTTCAGTATTCTAATAAAGCTTTTTGAGCCCCTGTGTTTGATGTCATGGACTCCAGCTTGATTCGTTCCTCGGATCCTGATTGTTGTTGGAAAGCTCCTGGTTCCAAGATGGCTTTCGCTGTCCTGGCTTGTTGTATGAATTATGAAGAGTTAAGATGAAGAATATGGACATATGTGTCACGAGTGACTCGCATGCCCTGAAGAGCAATGGAAACACTCGGTTGAAGTTATTTGGTCAGGTTTAACATGCTTGGCACCCTCTGGTTCTGTGAGGTTGGCATGCGGTGGAACACTACATGTGGTTTTAGCCCAAAGTGGAAGCTCTTCCCACTGCAACCAGTTGTTTTCATTTATTTAAAACATGTCAAATGCCCACTTACCACCCTGTGGTGTACGCTGCAGCAACCCTGCTCCCACGTCTGCTTTCATCATTAGTATCAGTCTGCTATTCCCTGTGCAACAACTAATACGCGTGACAGAACACATGTTTATTTCATCACAGATTGTCAGAGCAGACTCTTTGTTATTATAATAATTGGCTAAATCTGGAGGCTTAAAGTGTTACAGTCTGTCCAGTCTTACATAAATTCTACATGCAAATCATGTACCTTAATTCCATACCGGCCAGTACTATTCTCCACTATATAGACAAAAGTATTGGGACGTTGTGACCTCACACCTATAGGAATTTTCATGACTTTGCATTCAAATACAGAGATTGTAATATAGTGTTGGTCCCCTCCTTTGCAGCTAGAGCAGTTTCCACTTTTTCTAGTTTTCTACAAGAGTTTTCTGAGGGAATTTGTGCCCATTCATTCTGTAGGGCATTTATGGGGTCAGGCACTGATGTTGGTCAAGAAGGTCTGGTTCAAAATCTCTGTTCCATTTCCTTCCAAAGGTGTTGGATGGTGTGGATGTCAGGGCTCTGTGTGGGATAGTCAAGATCTTCCACACTGAAATCATCCAACCATGTCTTTATGGAGCTTACTTTTTTCAATGGAACACAGTCATACTGGAAAAGAAAAGGTACTTCTCAAAGCTGTTTCCATAAAGATGGGGGCATAAAGTTGTCCAGAATGTCTTGGTGTGTTGAAACATTAGGATTGACCTTCACTGGATGTAAGGGGCCTAGCCCAAACTCTGAAAAACACATGTGTCCCAATACATTTGTCCAGATAGTGTGTGATTGTATTCATATTAATTTTGTTATTATTTAAATTTGTCTTGTTAGTTCATGTGCTTGGTAACATTAAAGATGTTTCATCATACCACACCATTTAAACGTACAAATATTTATTGTTTTTTTCTGTTATCAGTTTAGTTTATGTCACTATGCACCAGTATGCAGGTAAAATAAAATTTTTCCAATCTCTCTCACACCTATCTTTGAGAAGATGTTTAGTTCGCTCAAAGACTCCCCCTGACTCTATGTTTCATGTCACAGTACAGGAGGGAATGTGTGGTTTCTGTTTCAAATTGACCTTAAGACGTCTATGTATGCCCTTTACATGACTAGACATGAGCACAAATAAACATTTCATCACTGTCAAAGCATTTGCTATATAGAAGTGTTGTGAACATTACGCCATTCATACTGGACATAAACTGATCTGTGTCATAGAATATGTCAACAAAATGATTTGCCCCTTGACAAGTTTTATGTCAACATGACACCTACATTGGAAAAAACAGCTGTTAAGACAGTCAGATTTAGGTTTAATAAATGGTAGGGGTGTGATATGTGTCATGAGTGGTTTTATAGGGTGTCGTATAGCACTTTGAATACCACCTTTATGTAAAGTGTTTACTTTCATTCTAATGAGACACTAAATCTCTCTCTCTCCTTATCCCTCCTTTTCTTCAGGTTACGGCCAGGAAAACATCGGACTGTAGAGACTAAACAATTCCAGTTACTATTATGGAGTGGCACGATAGCTCACCAAGTAAAGCAAAGTGGAATGATTGTAACATCATTTAATACTAAGCTAGATCATTGTTTTTTATCTGCATTTTGACTTTATATTTTAAATAACAAAGGCCTGAACTTGGTGTTATTTTTGGATTGTGGGAGAATGCAGGCGGGCAGCTTATTCTTTAGCCTAACTTCCTCTGAGGCTTCGGAACTGATTTGGTAGCAAATTTCTCTCTTGTTCGCTCTCTTATTTCTCTCTCTCTCTCTCTCTCTCTCTCTCTCTATCACTATCTCTATCTCTCTCTCTATCTCTCTCTCTCTCTCTCTCTCTATCTCTCGCTCTCTCTCTCACCCTCTCTCTCCTTTTCGTCAGGTTACAGCAATAAACATATTGGACAGTAAAGATGAAACAATTCCAGTTACTGTTACAGATTGGCACAATAGCTCACGAAGTATGAACTTGATGTTACTTTTGGTTGTGGGAGTTTAGCAACTTTACTGGTTTCATAGTAAAGCTCTCTCTCTCTCTCTCTCTCTCTCTCTCTCTCTCTCTCTCTCTCTCTCCCTCCACCTCTCCCCCTCCCTCACTCCCTCCCTCCCTCCCTCCCCACTGACAAAGGTACCACATGCAGGGTTGAAAAGGCCAGGGTGGACGGCTGTGAATCTTTATGGAGTCAGCTGTATATGTGGGGGAACTCCTACTGTCAGGGGAGGATGACATGGCACTCTGCCTTTCAGCACATCATTACTGCCGAGTTTCCCCTTGCCTTTATTTCCCCTTTCACAACAGTGCAATTTCACTGAGACTCCCAACTTTATGACAATTTCAATAAGCCAAATGTGTACTTATCTTAAAGGAATAGTTCACCCAAAAATGAAAATTTGACGTGTATTTGCTTACCCCCAGGGCATCCTAGATGTGAGTGACTGCCACGGTTAAAGTTAAATATTTCCGTTTGTGTTCTGCTGAGGAAACAAAGTCACCCACATCTTGGATGCCCTGGGGGTAAGCGAATAAACATCAAATTTTCATTTTTGGGTGAACTATCCCTTTAATAACTAGAGGTTTTTGGGAGTGAGAGCTTGACGAGTTTCTCTTGATATGACATTACTCCAATGGAACACTTTTGTTACAGTATGATAAGAACATTGTTGGACTGAAACCTTTCGGAGAGGCTCCAAAACTGAAGTAGAATTATTAAGAAAATGCCAATAATAAAACATAAACAAGCCAAATTGTGTAGCCGCCCATAACGTGACGTCCTGACAGTGTATTTTGTTTTGAAGTGTCGATGTAATGTTTTCTTGCAGATATTCATTGCTCTGATCTGCCTCTTTCCAGGAAAGGCCAGCCATCTCTGAGGCTTCAAATGACGTGCCTGATGTTGTAATGACAACAAATTAACAATTTGAGTAATGACTGTCAACATATTCATGATGCAAGAAGTTCTTTTTTTCTTGGTTTACTCCACACCCCACACTCTGTAACATTCCATTCAGCAAATGAATTTTAACCCTTTACGGATTTTGGGAGCAGACAGTTGTTCCAGATTCAGCCTTACATGAGGAACTCCCCCATCTGTGGACCATTTATACCGTAGTCATAACAGGCCGTCTGAAACACTAGACCTGGGTCATGTAAAAAGATGTTAAGGACCCAACCCATGAAGCCACGTGTGTGACGTCTGTGGCCCTGGAGTGCTATTCAGGGCGGGGTGAAGAGGTTATTCAACTATGAATGTTCTCTACAGGTCCTTTGAGGGCTTTAAGCCTCCAGAGCCTCGGTACTTCCAATGCACCTGCAAGCTATTGGCTCTTGGGACCCGGGGTATGGGCTCGCTAGTCCTTCTTCCTTTCCTTTCAGAACATCAACCAGTGCTGCTTTCAGCTAAAAATAAATAAAAAATCAAGCAAAACCTGCTGGGGCAAAATCTTTAGGCTTTCTGAGATGAAAGAGGCCAGCCCCCGGACCTTCTCGCTGCTGGACTAACACTGTGGCTTTTCCTCTCGCTCAAAGGATCATTTTATGAATTCAGGAAATGTGTCCTTTGATGTTTTCCACTCTTAAAAAAAAAAAAAAAAAAAGACAACTCCAAGTTTATCTGACAACCATATCACAGGCAGACTATCCCCAGGGCCCAGAGCGCACACTTGGTGCAGAATTAGAGTGAGAGAGAGCAGTAACGTGTGCAAGCTAAAGGGCTGATTCATTCTCATGGATGTCTGGGAAAAGACTAATTATGCACTGGTGCATGTCTCATTAAATGCATTCCAGCATGTGTACTACATTACGACTTCCCTTTTTGTGTCAATAAACAAACAGCACTCCCTTTAATGTCTCGTACTAATGAATGAGTTTAACGGACAATTCCAAGGGAAAAGTTTTCATAGCGGGAAGCATTGGTGGGCTCTTTTATATTGAGCGTATAAGCAGTATTGTTTACTCTTTCACAATGTTTCTACTTCACTTAAGATATGACTTCGCTTCAAGACAACTCCATTAACCTACAACAACAATCCAACATGACCTTTGGGTCCCTTTCTTTGAACCTCATCCAAATGGCCTAAGACAACATGTGCCTAAGTAGATGTTCCTCAGTGTTGTGTTTAGCCCTTAGAAGTCACTCTTGTGGCCAGCAACAATACAATTATAGTTCAAGATGAGTTATTTCTTACTCATAACACTTTGAAAATAATGGAGACATTTTCTCACAATTAGGGACTCTAAGCTTTTCTTGGATCCTTATTTGTGTTCATATGTAGAAGTGGAAGGCACTGGAAAGTCTTGTTTTGTGGATAGTAAACACATTCTTTATATTTCACACCATTCTACTGTTTTCCCCGACTTTACTCTGCTTCCTGGCTTTTTGCAATGTTCTGTTTTCCTCCTGTTTTCTTGTCTAAGTTGTTGTTTACGTTCTCCATGTGCCTTTGTTCACTTTATTCATATGAGTCTGTGTTGGTGGTCCTAGCCCCACCACAGCCCAGCCCCCTCTTTATCCTGTTCACCTGCATCTTGGTCCTATATTTTCTCTTGCCCCGATTCAAGAGTCAAGTTTTTTTTTGTCACATGCATAGTCATGTAGGTACAATACGCAGTGAAATGTGACCTGAACCGCTCCTTTTGACTGTGCAGATTATTTTAAGACAATTTAAATACGTATAAAATCTGGAATTAAGTCACTGAAATGTAAACTGAACTGAAACTGAAAAGTAAAAGTATGTAGATGCTCAAAGCCCAATTGAAAAACGTTTTAAATCTAAAAGTTTCTAAAATGCAAATCTAACGTAAATACTTAAGACTGGATATGGATATGGCCCAGGTGTTCCTCACTGTCTAGTCTGTTTTAGAAAGTTGGTTCAGTGCTTGGAATATTGCATCACAAAGCAATGTGTAGAAAATAGATCAAATTTGTATTGACATTTGTAATAAATAAAGTTTAAAAAGTGCAAAGACTTTTTGAATGTCTCTCATAAATGTCTGTGTATGTATATAGTAAAGGGGACATGTGTATGTTG
>JBBKCR010000034.1:2652592-2665118 GCA_037577295.1 Ladigesia roloffi | reverse complement strand
ATCTGTGTGCAGAATAAATGTAGTATGAAGGCAGTATGAATACAGAGTGAATTTGGTTTGAATGCAGTATGAATTCAGGTTGAATGAGTGCAGAAAATACGCAGTAAGACATGCAGGATTCTTTGGATGCAGAGATGCAGAGACTTCATTGTGAGGGGAAAACTCTCTTCACCTTCCTGACTGCAGAAACACAGTGTTTGTTTGATGTTTAAATTAAAGCCCAAATAAAGATCACTCACAGATTCAAAGGTGCTACATTTTCATTTCAGATTTGTACATTCACCTAGTGCTGTTTCCTGTTGATTTAAACCCTGGTAAGGAACTTTTTTTTAGACATAGCTCTAAAAGTAAATTCCTCAACTTTTTCATTTCAGCAGTCCCCTTTATATTTCATCTTTATGAACGTGCAAACACACACATGTATAAACACACACACATGTCCAAACACACTCAGACATGAACATATGCACAAACACGCATCTGCATACACACACACACACACATGTCCAAACACACACATTTATTTATATACCAGTAATAGATGACACCCTTTTCAAATTTGAATGAATGAGGAAACATAAAAGTAGGAAATGCAAAAAAGAATAAACTCAATAACGTATAGAAACATAGAAAATCAATAAGTGGAGATAAAATGTGTGATAATTACAACACACAAATGCACATGAATACACTCTTCCAGTCTAGAATGTCACTTTATATTTAGCCTAGATATATCTGTAGAGGTTCAGACATGCAGGGAGACTCTGTTATAGAAATGACTGTCTGTGAGTGTAACGTGGAAGAGAACTTGTGGGCCAGCAAGAGAGAAATGAGTATTGTGTATTGTTAACATATAAATATATATTTATTATGGAGTCTTAAAAACTTGAAATCTGTGATAATGACTGGTTCTGTGCATTCTGTGCTCATTGTATAATGAATGTTGAGAATGGTGAGCGTGCTGTTCTGGTAGCCTGAGGTGAGGTCAGTTGAGGTGAAGTGAGGTGAGTTGCATATAAAGTGTGTGATGTTGGCACTAAAATGCTATTAAAAAGGGTTTTAAAAAGATGTATGCAACATTATTAAATATGCATCACTATATATGTATATATATATATATATATATAATGATTTGTGACCCTGTTGTACTTCATCCACCTGTGAGCAGTCTTAAAGGAAGCAGTTCACCTGGTCGTACTGGGAGAGCTGAAAAGAGCTGCCATTTTCCCTTGATTTTTGCACCAAATCAGTGTTTGGTGTTGGTCCACCCTTTTGTTTACTTTTGAGTCTCTTGTCGTGAGAAAGATTATTAAATGGCTTTGCCAAAATAACTATTACAGTAACAATAATGTCAACAATATTATGCACAGCTTGCCCACTGGCTGGTTTCCCTGTCCAAGAGCTCCTTTAATGATATGAAACATGGAGCAAACTCTGGAATACTGTAATTATATTTTTATATAAAGAATTACATGTACAAAATAGAAATGGTGTATATCACCTGCAAAAAACATGCTACGTGCAGCAAGATGCCTCAGGACTTCTCTCGCAGATCCGCTGGGACTGAGCGTGAATCTCCAAACTAAAACATGCTGTCAATCAAAATGGGGTTTCCGCCCTTTAGACAGCTCGTCCAATCATCGTGCAGCAGCCCAGCGTCCTGGCCTGCCCACTGCTCCATTCACTCTAAGAGAAGCTGAGCTTCACTGGAAGTGACGATTTTGATTCATTATCCAATCACTGCTCAGCACCCCTCTGCTTGTAGATCTCAAGTGAAGCTGAGCTACAGGAGGTTTAATTTGTAGTGCTGTGTGGAAATATATGACAAGAAAATTGAGTCAAACAATATACAATAAATACTTAATTTTGAAGGAGTTAGTCATGAAGTTGAACTCGATCCAAAGCAACATAAATATGACATATTTGAGCATTTATTTTCTGACGTATTTTCTGAGAGGAAGCAGATCTTCCCTTTTAGTCTTAGAGTAGCCACCACTGTGATTGATATACATATTTGTTTTGTTAAATCGTTGTAGAATGTCTGGTTAGTGCTGATATTTTTTTGGTTTTAGTCATTCATAAATTTAAAACTCTTGCTCATCTTGTTAATCTACTTTGTATTTATTTTTGTTTCAGTGTCACATTGAATCTCTCATTTTATTTGTGTCTCCTAGTTATTTTTGCATTGTGAACCTTTAGAATCCTGCAATTTCATCCTGTCTGCCTGAGCCATCAAACATTACATTGCAGTGTTGTCATTTTTTGACATCAGAACAGATAGGATGTGCAAATTGCAAAGAATTTGGTACCCCTGGCCACATTTAACATTGTGGTTATTTCCAAATTATGTTAAATGCGTTCATGAGGTGCTTTTTTCAGCCAGCATGATCACAAAGCTGCTTTATAGAATCCAGAGCCGGGGCCTATAGTTAACAAGCCAAAGATGACAGAGACAATAAAGAAATCTTGGGAGGAGCCTTGGGAGGGGACCTATTATGCAAAACTCACTTAAAAAAACAACTTGTAATAGGTCTATGATCTTTACAAAACATGTTCGTAAAGTTATTTGCACAAATTCACTCTCACATAAAGATATATCACCAAATGTTTTCTTCACAGTTTCAGTCCTTTTCAAAACAAGCCGTTTCAGCCTCTGTGCCTTTTATGCAAATAATATGTTGCTGGCCACACCCTACCCATACCATGCTTAACATGTGTATTTAACTTCTGGATATTACATTAGAAGCAGGAAAAAAACCCACACATTTTATGTGATTGGTGTTTCTTTGCCTTAATCAATGGGGGAGGTTGTAGAACTGTGTTTTGAGCAAGTATCGGCCAATTGGCAGAGCAAGTTTTTGCTACTGCAGTGGTCAGTCACGGCTGAATTCTGAAACAAAAAAGCTGCAATATCCCAAGCAACAGGCTTGTGGATGGGGTCTCGACAGATGAGGGGCGGTTCTATGCAAATTGGCCCCCATCTGATGTCACATAGGGGCCCTCCGTCCAAATGGCTCATTTTGAATGGGACTGAAACTGGGAAGAATAGAGCTGATGATATCTTTTTATTTAAGAGTAATTTTGTGCAAAGAACTTCGTGAACATGTTTTGTATATCACATAGACCTTTTATAACTGAAGTGAGTTTTTCATGATAGGTCCCCGTTTAACCACTGGGTCTTTTGCTAGCAGTGGAAGCTAACATGACCTGTTCTCAGAATGAATTGAAACATGATTTAATCTGCACAGTACATTTCACTTTCCTTTTACTGCACTTTTCCTTGTAAAACTTGAAATTTTCAAAGAAAATCTTAAATAAAAATCCTGATTATGATCTAATCACCAGTTTTTTTACATGGAGGATAAAGGTAGTTCCAAACCTTTATTTCATTCTTGTTTTTATGATAGATTTTGTTGGATGTTTTGGATCATTGTCTTTTTGTAATATCTAATGTGTTACGGGATTTAGTAGGTTCTACTTCAGCTCCCAGGACAGCATTTAATCTGACCTGTTCAACCTTCTAACCCCCAAAAATGTCCATCAGGTGCCCATGCTTGATGGCAAGTTGTCAAATTGTTCTCATGTTAACACACTATTTCTAAAACACACATTTAGTTATTATGCACACAGAGTGCAATTGTCCCTCGTCAGACCACAGAAATTAATTCCTTATAGCTGTGTTGTGTTGAAGACTTAAGATGTTTACTTTGGTGACGGGATAACCCAGTTAAGGTTAAATTCTGATGACCCTTGCATGTAGATGGATGTTTGTGGGGAAACACTGCACAATGGGCTGTGTGCTAATCTCCTGCAGGCCAAATCTTCCTGTTGTTCTTTGACAGTGATGTGGGGGTTTTGCTTTGCACCTCTAAGCAGTCTATGATCAGTGTTTCAGAGATTTGTCTTGGGGTTTCATGATCTTGTCTTGACAACAGCAGTTGTTCTCAACTTCCATTTCTTAATGTTTCAGACAGTTAAAATGAGGAGCAGAGTTTAAATATCTTGCATAGCCTTCTCCTGCTTTGTAAGAGATCCTTCAGTTCCTCATTCAGCTGCTTAAGCACATCCCAAGATATTTGAAGGGTCACTTAATTTATTCCACTCCAGCAATGTCTACCTCTGACTTGGATTAATACATATTGAGCTTAATAAGATCTGAGCCTAAATAAATAGGAATGGATTCACCAAAATGGTGCTCAGGCTAATTTTAAATGTATTTTAGTTTATTAATTTTAATAACACAACATTGTTTTTCGATTTTTATTAGAAATGGCGTATGAAGGTTTTATGTTTTATTAATCTCTTTCGAAATTATATATATATATATATATAGTGGCAGTGACCACTATATTTAAATAGAACGAGAAAATGAAAGTAATAAAACCATTTCTAATTTTTTGTTTGTTTTATTTAGTGCAGCTGACCAGCTGTTGTGTGGGTGTGTCAACATCCTGAACCTTTTCTATCTGCTAGCAACAAAAACAAGGACCTCTTTCCACACTGCCTTTCACCCGCACCATGGTTGGCTTGACAGCTCTAATGGTATTAAGCCACTCAAACTGCCCTGAACGGGGTCTTTAGTGTTTATCTTACACTAAGAGGGGGATTTGTTGTGGCATGAGTGAGCTGGATGACCAAAGCTGTACAACCCAAACACTCGCTTCCACAGTACAAATCCAGGCCATGCTCGATGAAATGATGCATTTAAGAGACTTGTGAGAGGCAGGAGTCACATTACCTCACTCTTTCCACAGGAAACCTGGAAAAAAAAGAACCCCGCTCTCCAAAACTTCCCTTTCCACTAGCAAAATGTCTTTTGTAGAAGTGGTACCATCTCTGCTATCATTCCAACAGTCCTCAAACATTTTAGCTGTCTGTATTTGGCAAATATTTAAAAAATTTAATTGTTAATTATTGCTGCCATAACAACAGTCCTTTCACTTACCCTAAAAACAAAAAAAAATGCATATTTGTTTCAAATTAGTTACTGAATAACTCATACTAGACACTGGATAAAAATCCTTAAAGTGTCATTAACAAGTTAAGAATCTGAAGGATGATGTAAACACTTTTGTTTTTTTTTTAAAAGACACTGTTTGGCCAAATGTATATGGATGACTGACCCATTACTTCCTCGCAGAAGAGTTAAACTTTCTATAACAGCCTCCACTCCTCTGGGAAGTCTTTCCACACTACTTGTAAATATGTGTCCATTCAGTTAAAATAGCGTTTTTGAGGGTAGACACTGATATTAGACAGAAGGGTCTTGCTCATAGTCATCATTCCCAGTCACCCCATGGATGTTACGTTGGGATAAAGCTGGTGCTCCGTGTAGAATAAGTGTGTTCCTCCATATTAAACCCATTAAAGCATGTCTTTATGGACCTGGTTTAGTGGATTGGCCTGTCAGTCATGCTGGAATGGAAGGGTTAGGGTTAGAGTAAAATGACATTGCAAACTACACTAAAACACCAAAACCTGAAAAAACAGCCCTGGATTATTATCCCTCTTCCACCAATCTTTACTGTTGGCACAGGGCATTCTGGTTGGTAGTATTCTTCAGACATTCCATGAACCTAGGCAGGATTAACACACCTCTACAGGCGATATTTGGCATTGTCCATAGTGATCTTAGGCTTGTGTGCAGCCACTTGTTTCATTTCATCAAGCTCCTCAGACACATTTTTTGCTGATGTTTCTTCCAGAGGCTGTTTGGAACTCTGTAGTGAGTGATGCAACCGAGTATACCCACTAAGGTTTTCAGCACTCGGTGAGTTTAGGTGGTCAACAGCTTTGTGGCTGAGCTGTCATAGCTCCTGGACACATCCATTTCACAATAGTAGAGCTAAAGTTGGCAGATCTAACAGGGCAGAAATTTCACAAAATGACCTCTGGCAAAGGTGGGGGCCTCTGACCGTGCCTCATTCAAAGTCATTGAGTTCCTTAGAATGATCTGTTTTAGTGGAGAGGGTATGGCTTGTTTTTATACACTTGTTAGCTGTGGGTTTTGTTTATATACCTGATCTCAATATTTAAGAGGACTTTTGCTGTATTATTTACTTATTGATACATAGAATCCACATAGGGAAATTAAGCTGTAACCGCTTATTTTGAATATATCAATTTTGTCACAAAAATGTAAACATGGTTATATAAAGAATAGTTCTTTTACATGTATATATACACACTAATGCTGTCAAGCGATTACAATTTTTGATCTAATTAATTACATGGAGTGGCATTTAATTGCACATATTTACAGAAGTTTACAAGAAGCTGTTTTTTTACATTTATTATTGAATACAAGCTCATAACTTCAATCGTCATGACATTTTTGTCACTGACGGATCCAATTTTAGGAATTAGCTTACAGTAAATTACATCAGACAGTACAACCACATTCAACACTGCCACCCACTTTCGTTTATTGTTTATTGCTGAAATAAACATGTATATGTGCTTCGTGATCACTCTCTCCTTGCATGGCCGCGCAGCTGCGCTCCAAAGTTGAACCTGGACACACGCGAGCGTCTTTTCCATAAGGCAAATATTCCCCTTCAGAGTCAGAATCAGCAAAAACCATTCACAAGACATCATGGCACAACTTTTTATTAGCTATTTTGTTTTTTTTTTCTTCCAAATCTCACTCGCTTACTCGTACGCCATGAACTGAACTGCGCTCTCTGGCTGCTCACGCAGCAGAGATTTGGGACTCGGTTCTCCTGCTGTTTACTCGAAACTTTGAACAGGAACACAACGTTTTTTTGGTCTTGAATTGAAGTACTACATGTCTGGCAACTCATGGAATTAAAGTGTTAATTGCTTTAAAAATATTAACACTTTTTTTTTTCTTTGATTAATTACTATAATTAACGCGTTAAATTCCCAGCCCTAATACACACGTATATGTAATACGGTTTATAAAACAAAATAGTGCTTGTTATTTTAATGGTTTAATATTAGAATTTGGGTAAGAAAAGGACTTGTGTTGTTGAGTATTATCATTGCGGTCGTACCTAAAGCAAACAGTTTTTACTGTTCATCTGGTGATTTATGCTCCTTGTCCCCCAAAATCAGTTGTAATTTTACATTTCAGCACACTGCTTGAAGAATAAATCTGAGCAGACTCTTGCAACACAAGCTGTAATGACTTTCCCTTATTCTGTATCCAAAAGCAACTGTGTGTGTATTGGCCACTCGTTCTCTGTGCCCCTCGTTTTTTCCCCCGGCGTCTGCTTTTCTCCTCTTTACCTGGGCTGCCCATCCCCCAACAGCAGACCACGGAAGGGAAAAAAGAATTCTGTCTGCTAGTTGTTTCCAGATGTAGGCCACATCCCGAGCCTGCTGTGACTGGCTTCACACACAAGTCTTTAGACAGAAAATCGCAGCACCAAGACAATCTCATCTTTCCCAATTAGACATCGGAGGCGAGTGTGCTTGAAAAAACAGTCATGAAAAA
Organism: Ladigesia roloffi; assembly: GCA_037577295.1. NCBI lineage: Eukaryota > Metazoa > Chordata > Actinopteri > Characiformes > Alestidae > Ladigesia > Ladigesia roloffi. The sequence continues at coordinate 2,657,659 of JBBKCR010000034.1, read as the reverse complement.
CAAGGGTAACAAGGAAAGATGTCGTCTGAAAGTGATTCAGCCGGCGAGCCTGTCTTTGAAGCTCCAGATGGGATTTTACAGACGCTTTGTGTTTTTCCACAGTCGGAGTCGACCCATTGAGCTGCTGCACTCCAGGCCTTTAGAGCAGAATCACCCATTGAATCTTAATGCTAAAATCTACACTTCAGCCTCAATACTATTTTGAACCCTTTGCGAGGCATATATAGAATATTTTTTATTAAAAGTAAGACCCATCAACTAATAGTGAGACAGACAAAACGACTGATACTTCATTCGATCCAAACCACATACAATAAAGGCACATTTTGTTGGTACCTCATGCAGTTGACTGACTGTAGCCCATCTTTGCTGCACAATTTATCCTTCCCTGTCATATCCCATCCACTAGAGGACCACCAGTGACTAGATTTGTTTCCTCACCTACATTTATAAAGCCTCTTTTTATTTATCAGTCATATACTCAAGTCATTCTCAGCAAAACGATGACCATGGCATGATAGAGGACATAGTACAAGCCTGTTTTACTATGGTTAAGAGGAGTTGTTATGCACACAGTGCCTCGTGCCTAAAAACAGGGGCAATCCTGGTAGTTTAAAGTGTTTATACTGAGCTTGGAATGGAAACCAGCCAGTCAGATTTCAGAACCAAGACTAAACGCAAGCTCTAAAATGTACAGAATGTACAAGACGTGGCTTTAAAATATGTTTAAATACTTAGAAATACATTTATTTTGAAATGTATGTATTATAATATGTCCATTTAATTATTAAATATTATTTGAAATATTAAATATAAACTGAAATTCAGATTCATGTGTGGTTCAGAATGAGACAGGGCAGAATAAGTCTTCATTTAGCTTTAGAGCTCTAGTGTGAGCTTTCCAAGATCTGCCTACAAATACATTCCTTTATGGCAAATGCTGTGATGCTGATGTTTAAGAAAAATGCTGGGAAAATTACTATAACTGATGAGTTTGGGTTGGATTTTTATTACATAAATTTGGGATTCTGGTCTAAAATGTGGTCCTACCAAGCTGGAACTCGGCTGAAAACAATAAATGCCTCCTTTTGAGCTCATGGAAAAGTTTTTATTGTAAACTAGCAGCATGCTAAGTTTCCATTTTTAGACAAACGTATTTAGGACCGGTCTACAATTCCTGATGAGGTGGAATGGAATTCTCTCAACTTCTCCGACTTCCCGACATTTTATAAGACAAAAGGTATTCGTGGGTGGAGTGTGGTTGTGGAATAAACTGTGTTTTGTAAGTCTTTATCATGTCAAGAAAATAAACAGAAACAATACCTTGTTTTGGTTCCGGGATGAGGAACCAGCTATCTTGGGCCGTGACCTCACTCCGGAAAGAGGAGGGAAATCCAGAGAATTGCTTTCAGCCCCCCCATCCACAGTGGAATTGGGGAGCAGAATGTTTATTGGGATTTGTTACACAACTCACTATTGAGAGGATATTAGAGAGTGTGATACCGCCCACAACAATGGGAGAAAGCCCCGAGCGTGGATTTGGGACAGTGAACTGCACCACAAAAGCCACATCCTTTACCGCTTTCGCCTGTTGTCTTTGGCTATGTGACGAATCGGTGCGAGTTCACGGTTTGTTGCTGAGATCACTCAGGAATCACGCTGCAGTGTGTGTGTGTTTTCTAAGAATGAAAAGCAACAAAGGAGCTCAGTGCCTAGTGATTTTCATGGCAAATTAATCCAGGCCTCAAATAATAACAGTAAAGCACAACATTTCAGATCAGGACAAACAATGATTACTCTGAGGTTCTGTCCGAGATGTGATACGTTCCTTACTTAACAGCTCATCAAACCTGAGTTGCCGTGAGTTGCGGGAGTTTATTCTGTATCTAATATTTCTACATCCCATTTGATATAAGTATTAAAGAGGGACAAAATGGCGAAGCTCAGGTTCCACAGTGTGCATATAGATTAACAGACATTGGGGAAACAAAACAAAACAGTCGAAATAAGAAGTATAAAATAAAGTATGGGTGGGATTTAACCTGTCCTGAGTGTGTGGTCCAAAAACTGAGGAATGTGTGTAGATAAGTAAAATTAAATGTGCAGTGGTTGAAAAAAATGTGCAACAACATATAAGCTGTATAACCAGTATAGCCAGTATAAACAATATAAACAATGTTTATTTTTTAAAACTACAAATGCAAAACACATTACATTTGAATTTTTAAGATTTTTGGTCTGTGTTAAAAACATGTAATGTTTACAAACTTGTTAATTTGAAATAAATGCGTGCATTTGTCTTTTCTTGATACTTAAACGATCACAGTTAACTTCTAAATGTTAAAAGTTGTTTGCTTTTACTAGTATGACACTAGGCAAAGCAGGTGAGATGAGCTTAGTTTGTAACTTGTACCGCACTTCGACTTGAACCGTCGGAGAGAAACTCCAGATGACTGTTGCTCTCGGAGGAGGAGGAGGATAAAGTCAAAGGGATTTGCTGAGGTCCCGCTGGAGGAGCTGTCTGCTTGATGGGAAAAGGGAGCAAACACTGGGGCTTTGGAAATGAAATCAGTGTCTAGGATCTGAGCTGAGAGGCAAGGAGGAGGCAAACACACAAACACACACACACATGCACACACACTCCTATGATGTGGTGCAGACGTCACCCGGTCTCTCTGTGAGGCCTACGGCCCAGAGAAGCCGTAAAAAGCACCACATGTCGCCTCTCCTCCAGCACCCAATTAATTTCCCCTCCGCAGCAAGGCGGCGTCCCAGCCACTCACGCCTGGATGACAAGCCCTAAATAAGATATGGTAATCTTAGCACAAATGGGCAACCCTAGAAAGAAGGAAGAAACTGTCTGAACATTTGTTTGAGCAAGAGAAACAGTTAGCACAAGTTTGACATTTATAGTAGATGACATGCTCGGCAGCTCTCATCACAGTGTGGGACAAACATTAGCAGTGTTAGCACTAAAATCTTTAGCTTCTACCTTGAGCCAAAGACTGCATCACACTCTAGATGCCCGTCACCCATACAAAACTGACACATCCTGAATAAGGAAGGAGGGGGAGCGACGGCACCATCCAGACTAGCCAGGAAAGAGTCTGAGTAAATAATTACTTCTGCGTAGGACAAAAACAAACAGTAGAGCAGATGGATGCGAGAGAAACTCCCGTCACTGGGCAGGTAGTAAACTCATTCAGATGCTCTCTGTTGGATCAGAGAGCTGAAAAATATCATGCTCCTGAAAAACGCACGTCAGTTCAGGGCTGGGCCTACAGTCATTAAAGGGCAGGCTGTGCCATCATACAACAGCCCAAAACACCCTAAATGGTTGTGACAGGCATAGTCATCCTGTCACACAAAATGCCATCAGTTCACCCCTTTTTGGTGTATTAAATTTGCTCCATTAGTTTGGACTGTAGCCAGAGTACAGGGCTAATTAAAACAAGATATACAGTAAACGCTCCTGATCTAACCAAAATTCACAAACTTTTGTTTGTAGTCTAAGAGTCTTCTTGATCTTGTTTTGAGAATTATATAGTAAAAAAAGAGCATTTAGTATGTTTTTGCTTATATATAATATATTAAAATGTTTTTAAGATTTTTTTTTTATTTCAAGTAATCTTGTGTGTAAATATCTTATTGCACTGGCAGTGTAAATTCACTATATAAGATCAAAACATCTGCTTTTCTATGGTATATTATTCTTAATACCAGATCAAGAAGACTTTTAGGCTAGAAATAACATTGCAAGTCTTGGTAAGATCAAGATTTATTGCCGTGTATAGTCAACAATTAGTACCACGTTTTTAAGTAAGCTCAAATAGGCTTGCTAATATGGTTTGTAGCATTAAGTGTCATATAATTTATCTAAACATAAATACATGTCATAGCCAAAATCAATAATAGTGTGATCTTGAGGCCTGAATTTTGGTCCATTGTTGTGAATAATAGTATCATACCACGTCAGAAACCAGCAATTCTATTCGAGATCATCTATAACGACTTGAAAGAGATGATTTACGTATACAGTTTATATGAGATGAGTCTGTTGGCTCTATAGGCTTCCATGGCTTTCAATCTCCATTAGCTTCATAGTTTCAAATGCAAAGAATTCAGACCATAAACATGTTTTGATCCATCATGTGGGAGATCTGTTTACACTTTTGGTGGAACGCCTAAGTTTGACCAGTGTTTTGATCATTTTATATCTTCATCTGTCTCCTCTGCAGACCACATGGTGCCATGCTTTGTGTTTCGGCCCATGCTTATGGAAGGAGGGAGGCTCCTCTTTCTGTTTCCAACCATCTGAAGACAAGCTGGAGTGCTCCACACAAACAAACAGAGCAAGAACAGACTGCAGCCACAGCCCTTCATATGCCTCTTCCGTTTTCTCACTGTCTCCACACTGACTTGCTGGGCTAATTATGGCACGTTTGTGCTCCATCTTGTGGGTTTCTTGCTGTAGTTATCGTCACCGATTCGGCATTTAGCTATACAGCCCTTACAGCTAACACCACCCATTCTGCAGCGCTCCACCTCGCGTTCGCTTCAGCAACCACGGCCCTCCCTTCCAGAAAATATCGCAGCATCCTTTTGTTCCCTCGCATTTTGGCTGGGGAAAGTTCACACTCCCAGAGCTTAAATTCTAGATGTGATGAAGGCACGCAGGAGCAAAATATTTTCAGAAGTTACTCTCGGAATGTATTACCATTTAAATCCATGTGGACAACTGAGTAGGCTGTTGCTCCTGGCAAGAAATCAGCATAGGAAAAGCATTTTTCACATTTATTTGCCTCGATGACAGGCCGGTGGTTTAGGTGGGCCGATCTGTACGGCATGTCGACTATAACAGAATTTTTATGAGCTTTTTTTGTTTGTTTTTTTTCATTCTACCAATTGGGGAAGAGCTCCTGCTTGGAAAATGATTTCCTCCGCTACTCGAAAAAATGAAGAACACCATGTTTTGTCCATAATTTTAGCTGTGGGGTTCCAAGAAAAAAAAGAAAAGGGAAACGGAATCTATTGAAATAAATACCCTGGAAATGTTGGAATCCCATG
>JBBKCR010000034.1:2630990-2646172 GCA_037577295.1 Ladigesia roloffi | reverse complement strand
GTTGGGAATTTAACATGTTAATTAGATTAATTATTCACAGAAAAAATTAAGTGTTAATATTTTTAACGCAATTAATGCTTTACGTCATCTTCCCGGTCAAAGTTCGAGGTAAACAGCAGGGGAACCTCAGATCACTGCTTCTTGAGCAGCCAGAGAGCGGGGTTCAGTTCAGTGAGATTTGGAAGAAAAAATGATAAAATGGCTAGTAAAAAGTTGTCCGTGATGTCTTGTGAATGTGTTTGCTGATTCTGACTCTGAAGGGGATAGATGCTTGCGGTTCTCCCGGTTCAACTTAGGAGCGCAGCCGCACGGAAAGGGAAAACTGAGCTGGAAGTAGCTGCATTAGCTTTCTCTAACCAGACCTCCAGAGGGGCGGAGTCTCAGCGCTGTGGCCGGAGTGTGTGAGAGAGAGCTGGGAGATGGAATTTATCAAAATTTACAACTTTTATATACTTTAACCTCATTCATAGGTTTGGTTTAGTCAGTGATAAAAGTGTCATGACCATTGTAGCCCAAGGCTTGTATTCAAAAATAAATGGTAAAAAAAATACTGCCTCTTGTTATGTTTGTATGTATGTGCGATTAAATGGGATGTATTCGAATAATTAATCGCCACACCATGTAATTAATTAGATCAAAAAATTTCATCGCTTGACAGCACTAATTAGTAGTGGCTTGGAGTATGGGCCAACACTTTTTATAAGCATTTTATAGGCATTCTATAGGCATTATATATACATATTAAGGGTGTGCAGAGCGGCCGCTATTCGTATCTGTATTTGTATTTGTTAAAAGGGAAAACAATTTTTTGTATTTGTATTTAAGTAAAATATTCAAGTAAAATTAAAAAATACAGTGCGCAAACAACGTGGCCCCCCCCCGAACCTACTCCTGAATGTGAGCGTGTGACGACGGATGGGGGGGGAGCGGTATTTGTGAAATAGATCAATCCGTCACAACTGATCACACTACTGCACACAGTGTGAACAGCACGAAATTCCTCCCCTGCATTTAAACCCACTCACCAAGTTAAGTAGCAGGCAGCCATGGATTCTGCACCCGGAGAGCAGTGTGTGGGGAGTGTACCGTGGAGCATATATATGTGTGTGTGTGTGTGTGTGTGTGTGTGTGTATAGAATGCCTACAAATGCATGCCATTACAAATAAGAGCAATGGAAATGATTACCTACACTAAAGAAAAACACCCCAATTCTATAGAATTTAATATAATACAATAAAGCCATACAATATCAATGCACTTTCCTACTCAAGGAGAGTTAATGTTAATGCTTATTTTAGCTAACAGTAGGTTTCCCAGCCTTTAGGTTATAACCAAGTTATAAAGAAAATGGATAGAACTGAATTAAAATGCACACATAACATTCACATTAAAAGAAGACATGTTTAAACTGCATATATTCCATGTGTCAGAAATCCTTGGAATCAGCTGAGTTTCATACAAACAATAACCTCAATTACAAAATCAAACACATAGGGAAAGACGTCTGGAAAATATAAAGAATCAGTATTAAATACACTATTTTCTGTTTAACTTACCATGCTACTATCAGTTATTCCTTGAGGACACTTTAGTCCTTTACTTTTTAACTAGAGCCACATGGCTAATGTAGCAAACAAACCATGGAAGCATCACCGGGTTGGCACGGGGCAAACTACACGGGCCAATCAAGCTTTCCAACAGTGAGGGGGTTCTGAGATAGGGATGCCAAATTATAAATACAATTAAATAAATTTAATACAATATAATCTGACAAAAGTGGGGGGATGGAATCACATTTTAGCAAAAGTGGGGGTGTTGAATCCCCCCACCCCACTTGTGTGCTACACCCCTGGCAAACTACATGCATAAACCATTTTTTGCAAAAATTACACACACTGGTATTTGAGATTGCATAAGATATTGGGAAATATAGAACAAATGTATAAGTGAAATTCAGCTGTGATTGTTTTTCTCAATGCTTTTGTAGATTTTTTGATGTAAGACTTCTTTAATGTCATAGTGCTGAACTGTGTTGAACTGAAATCACCCCTGTCTTGGTTACATCTTGAGCATGTTAGTCTGTGAGCATATAAGAGGGTGACCACAGGCGTTTGGGCCAGGGAGGACCCTGACGCAGTCAGTAGCATTATGATGAAGCATGAACGTGTTCCATGAGTGACATATTAACCAGAAGACCAGAAGAAGGAAAAGGCAGTCAAGCAGTGTTTTGGCTAGCCTCAATCCCATCAGGAAATTTAGCTGGTGATGCCCATGAGGAATGCATTTAGCTTCCTTACCAGACCCACCACCCCACCTCACCCCTCTCTATTCAATAGAGGGTGTGCATTGTTCTGAGCCATCTGCATTGCATTTGTTCAGAGGTTAAGAGTTTGTATTTTGGACAAACATACACAGATATACACACAATCTTTCCTCATGCTTATACAGATACACGCACAGTTTTTTCTCAACACTTTTTACACTTTGAGAAAGCTCTGCTAACAATGTAAAGCACGGAAAGATGCAGTGCCGGCAGTTACGGAGCAAATAAAGATTTCATTCACGTCAGATGCCTTGTCCCAGAAGCTGAGTCCCGAAGCCGGGTCGAGTCATGGAGCCCTTTACTGATCCACAATGCTTTGATCAGGGGCTCCTGGCATGAGTGGTCTGAGAGGTATGTGTGTATGGAATTGATTTGGAATTCAAGACCTTGTGTTACACATAGGTTAAGGTTCTACAATGCTTGGGAATATCGGACAGCAGAGTTCCAGCGGTGCGTTCCACCAATTATGGCCGTTAGATCTTAGGGAATGCAATTAGTCACATTCTCTTCAGGTAGGACAGCCCACCAGGGACGTTTATCAGTTTTACTCACTTAATTCTGTACAGAATCTGTGGTTTTTGGTTCATATTTAACTGCAATTTTTGTCTTGTTTTACTGATTTTTTTTATTGATTTTGCTATTTTGTTCAAATGTAATGCACAATTACACTAGTAATTACAGGTCTATATTTAAGCTTGATTAGTTGAACTAGAGGGAGACCAGTAATGATATTTAAACAGTTTGACCAGGAGAAATAATCTTTGGAAATTCCCCAGATTACCCCCAGTAGCCAAGATCAAAATGGCAGAATGATTGAACTGAATAATTCACCAAAATATAACTCACCAATAAATAATTCACCCCAAAACATCTAAATGACTCAATCAATTTTCCATATTCACCAGATGTCATTGATCAGCCAAAACATGTTTGGAGTCAAAACTTCATCTCTTCAGTTTACAAAACATTTTCTGCAAATAAATCCTCAAATTACCAGTTTCTCAGTTTGCCAGTTTCTATCAAACCAAAATGAATACATAAAAAATTAAGTAATCAATAATCATTTCAAGAATAATTAATAATAATGTGGAATAATATCAAAATGACCCAACTTGAATGACCCATACTCATAACTCTGCTAATACTATGCTGATGTTTATAAAGTAATACGTTACAGGTGATTTCAAACTTATTGGTAAGCTGATTGCTGGGTGTTATTATATAATCCTACAGAAATTCTTACCAGTATCAATATAATTAGTGTCTATTCAAGTTGTATTACATTAATTAACAATAAACTGATCAAAAAGGTTAGTCAAACATAATTGAGGACACTGATATTATTATAATTTTTATAGCCTATTGTCCAAGCAGAGTAGTTGTGACTGTCTCTTCTCCAGGAAAAACAGCTTGATGTGGTCCTCAGTGATATGTGGTGTTATGAGGGATTCTCCTTCAAGCTTCACCGCTTCAGGTTTCATTCGACAGGCCTCTTGTCTTCACTTTCTGGAGAAATTGTTGCCAAACCCTTACTTTCCCACACTGATAGCTGAATGTGATAAACAAGGAGACTAAAAACCATATGGAACCTGGAGCTGGAAACAATTACATTGGGTTGAAAGTTTTAAAAAGCAATTGTGAGATGAGCTAAGAGGGACCTGAAATGTGTTATTTTAGCATCAGAGAAGGATATGCGTTCTCTCTGGACCAGGAGTTATAGGGAATTTGGAGTTCTATTTAACAGTAATGCATCACTTCATCGCCTTGTCTTATCACTTGCATCATTATGGGAGAATAAGTCCTGCTTTTTGCAGGAAAGAGGGTTTTTACTGCCAAGTGAAGTCTTTCGGCTCCATCCACCAATCTCTGGAATTCCATAATAAATCATCTTAGACACAAGATTACCTTTTCATGGCTTGTGTCCCTCACTGAAGACTGCTGCATCCCATACACACCTAAGATTTTGTCACAGTTACTCTTACTCTAAAAGAGCTTAGAATTTATAGCATATTGCATTTTTATTAGATATATATTGCAGTTTTATTGTGAGGTTTTGGTTGTAGTTAGATAAGACACTGACCTTTCCAAACATATGGAAGCAGTGGTTAATCACAGAATAAAAAGGGCCCGGAAAGAGCCCAGATTATATCTTCTTCGAAGCACAACATGTAAACACTGATGCTGCTGTGCCCACTGCCACTCTCCAGGGTGGCTGACATAGAGGTGGGGGTGCAGAGGGGGTTGGAAAGGAAAGGAAAGTAATTGGTTCCTTATGTCAAGCTGCCCTTCTCTCTAAATAATGGGGCCTTTTTTCCTCCAAAAAAAGGCTTTTCCATTCGCACTAATGGCAGCTGGTGCAGCGAGCTCAAAGATGAAGCTTTGATCTAGTGGCTCACTTTTGTCCCCTGTCCTCACTGTGACGTTCCACATCTCCGTGTCCCTAAAACATTTCCCTAAAGCACAGAACAGAAAGCCGATCAGCATGGACTAAAGCACAACATGCTGTTAGCATTATTAAAGCAGCCTAATTCTGTTGCCAGGTACTCTTTTAATCCTCTTCCAGATCCTTTTCTGCTGACTTCAGTAATTATTTGCTAACCCGTACTCTCCATTTTGCCAACCAGCTACACAACCAGGTTGGATTTTGGGACCATTCAAAATTTGGCCTAAAAGGGAAAGCAGCTCTTTCCATTTCCACTATCTGGTAGACCTGAAATATTTGGCGCGGTGCTGGAGGCAGACTGAGTGACTTTCCATATGGAAGACAGAGAGAGTATTGAGAAGCTGAGGGTTGCCTGTGTGTGCTCTTTGGTGTCAGACAAACTGTAGCTTTGAGGCCATGCCCCCAACATTCCTCAACAAACACCAACATTGAAATGCTGGCAGCTGGTGTTACAATTTTCCAGATTAAATGAACCAAACTGAAATGATCCATCCTTGCCCCACCCACAAATGTGTCCTTTTAAGGTCTCAAGGTTGGACAAGTAGGCCTGTCACTATTACATAATGGCCTAATGGCAATCATTTTAGCTGACCACAATTATTTTCCACAGCTGGCCTGGATTTCATAAGTGTAACACATAGCTACAGACAGAATGTGGTTTCACAATCAGATGTTTATGTAGCAACAAACAGAAGGCCTTAAGGCAACAACAAGCAATTAATAATGCCTGGTCATGAAACACCTTTAGGGGCTTAAGTTTAAACTTAAGCTGTGTTTTGAACTGCTAAAGTTGATTTGATACCTACCTCGGTTGGTCCTTTGTACTTTTCTCCTGAAACAAAATAGAAGGTGCATCAGACCAGGGTCTGGACCAAAGGACCAAAATATCAAAAGAGGTGTGTTCTGACTTTCAGACAATTTTGGGGGAAATTTTATAGAGGAGGAGGACACATCAGTAGAGGAGGAGATGAAGTAATCAAAAGTCAACTTGAAAAAACACAAAAGTACTGGACGGTTTAGAGAACAGTGACTCCTAAAGATAAAGAAACTGCAGCTGCAGGGTAAGAAAGTGCAGGATACCATTAGAATAAAGAGGCATGTTGAAATTAATTTGCTAATCTTTACAAAGGCTGAGTGGATATCCATCTTCTGTAAGGTTTCATTAAATTCGCACAAGTAGCTCTAAAAATGAGGGGAGAATGGGTAGTTCTTTAGGAACAACCTCCTTGAGTCTCCCAAAAATAACAGTTGTGACATACAAAACCAATGTTTGGATTATTTGGTGTTTGTTGAGAGTGTTGATTTAGTGTAATGTGGCCTTCAGAGCTTTGACTAGTAGCTGTGCAAGAGCTAGTGGAGGGCTGCACAGCACCTGTTTTGCCCGCTTATGGACTGGCTTGATGATTAAAACCATGTATATACTTGAAGTAATATGGAGCAGACCTCTGAGGCCTTTGAAGACCCTGTTTCATGTTCTCCCATACACTCTTCTCTCCTATTTTTTCTGAAGCAAGGACAAAGCGAAAAGAGTGCAAGCAAGGTAATATCACGGCATCCTATATGGAAGGCATTAACTCCTGAATTCCTCTGAATCTCGGTGAACCGACTGGGCGGGGATGCTGAGTTCCTGATGGGCTTCAAAGGCGGCCTCCAATCCCCTTGACCTTTTAGACACACCCATGGTGAGGCATCACTTAAACCCAGTGAAAATGGGATTACTGACCTCACTGCCTCCAACAACAAACATCTTTCAGAAAGAGGCAACACGAGTGGCCAAGAGTCTGCATGGACGTCCTGACGCTACCAGGAGCTCACCTCCTGAAAGATCAATTTAAGAAAGAAAACAAAGAGGTCATTTAGCCTGCCAGCATTTCAGTGATGGCTCATATTACATACCAGTGTCAAGTGCCATTCACTTCAGGCTCAACCTGTAGAGTGCTTCAGAATCTAGATTAAAGAGCAGTTGCTTTTGGTCATGTTCATCAAGCTCAAAAACCGACATCCAAGTTTTGTTAGAGTAATAATTCTTCCACATGCTTTATGGCATTTAGTTTTATGGTTAGTCATGGGTGTCGTCGTCATTCAATCGGTTAATCAATTATTTAACATAAATAATTACTTCACCCAGCGCTGTTGAATCGTGAATCTTTTGTGAATGAATCCACTCCACTTTAGGATACACACCCCACTGGAATTCCAGGCAGCCTCTCTATGCACTGACGATTCAAGGTTGAGGCAAACTTGAGCTAATTTCTAGTGGTGGGTGTATTCTTCTATCGATTAAGTGAAGTGGATACTTTCAAAATTCAGCAGGGGTTTCCAAACACCTCCACCCCCTAACAGGACAAGACTTTGAATGCAGCAACCCCGCCTCCTCACTCCAACCCTGCCTCCCCCATGCGTCCCCCTCACATTAAAAATACTTCTGATGCCCCCGTGGTTAGAGTTCCAAGCTGTTAGATGCAAAAATGCAAATCCCAGGATTGCAAGTGGCACCACTGAGAAAACTTTGAACAAGCTCCCCGGGCGCTGTATTCTTGGCTGCCCGCTGCTTCACTTGGTGAATGGATTAAATGCAGAGAACTAATTTTGTGCTGTTCTCACTGTGTGCTGTGGTGTGTTCACAAAAGACGAATGAACAATTTACTTACTTTACTTAACTTTGAGTAGACTTGGGGCCAGCCTGTGGCCTGCTGTTTAGGGACTTTCCTCTGTGATGAGAAGGATGTGGGTTTGAATCCCAAGACTGCCAGTGACACCACTTAAGTACTCTTGAGGGAACCCTGCTCCCTGGGTTCTGCGTCGCTGGATGTCCACGACTTCACTTGGTGAATGAATTCAATGCATAGTAATAATTTCACATAGTTAACACTGTTGTGCTGTTCACAAGTGACTATAAGTGTGACTTTACTTAGGACATGGGTGCTACTGTGAGGTTACTCTGATGGTCAGTTTGCAAGGAGTCTCTCCCAGTCTTCTGTTTACTGGTCTGAGATTTAATATACTAAACCTCAGCAGAGGGGTGTCTGCTAAAGAGCGAAACTAGATCTTGTGGTAAAGCCATGGAAGAGGCTGTAATGGACATAGAGGTCATGAAGTGCTGAATATGGGTCATTGTGTTCTGTCTGCGAAGTGTTAACGTCATCCTCTCGCCGCCTAACAAGCTCATTATGGCCTCATTTGACACTGGGGGAGTCGCTGTACTAGAGATTGGGAAATGACCTACAAAGGCTAACACACTTCCTTTTGCAGCTGGCTCTCATAGTTTAAGAGTCACTTGGCGATTATAACATATTTCTGCTGTTGTATTTTAAGCCACCGGTGGTAATAAGACACAACTGCTGCGTTTGGAATGGCGCAATAACCAAGGATGGGAGACTGTAAACATTCCATTAGAATCCATTAGCGTCGCACGCTAGAGTTTTTCAATGGGCATTAAATGGAGCATATTTCAGTGAACTAGGGATGTTTTAATTCCAGTTTATCCCCAAAACTATAAACCAATCTTTCTGTTGAAAACCTTTTAATGTGTTTGCTGCTCTCAATCACAACATAGAGGCTGGTACTCCGGAAAAATCTGAAATTTCTTCATTTGTGATATTCCTACCCACAGTAGACAGTCATCAAACTCTTGCCTAATCAGGTCTGACTGTTCAGAACAACTTTTTGATTTTAATAGCTATTTCTTTAGGGCAATCTGTCTATTCTGCAGATAACAGGTATTATTTAAATAATATAATGCAATTTAATAAATGCAGTGCTACATCCAATTAAGAACGACCTGAACAGGTGGGCTTCCTTATAAATTTCCCTTTGTGGTAAGATTTTGGTATCAAAAATATAAATTCTCCCTCTGGTTAATATTCCAATTTCTGCCACTGATTCATCCAAATTCTTTAAGGATGTTGATAAGTTTTATTCAAATTTCATAGGGAATGATACAAGATCTAAAATCTCTTCTCGGCAGCATACAAGTATATGTCTCTAAAACCTCTTTGTGATTCATTGAACAGGAATTGGTACTTCCTTTCAGACCATAGGAGCTACCATTTGCCATTATTACACATCAGAATTTATAACTTCAGCTGGGGTCCATAATTACATACCCTTTTGGATGTATATAGTATATAGTATAACAGTCAATCAAGGTTGTGAGTGATGCTAGCAAATTCCAAAGTGATCTATTAAAAGGCAAACCCTTTGTCTATCCACGTTAGATAAAAATATTTATACCTTGAATGTTATCTTTAGCTCTGCTGGTCCATGCTCATTTGATGACCTCTGCAACTCTTTTTCCTTCCCCTGTACATCCTATGTTTTATACCCTCTGTGTATGTTGTTTCCTGGGGTACCCATTTAGAGAGACATCCCCTACATGCAGGGAGCTTGGTGCATATGGTGTGGAACATAACCGGGAAACTGGAATAATATTTACATTTACTCAAAAATGTCTGGCTCATCTCATCAGTCAATATTTTGTAAGTTTGCTCATACTGTAGGATCCAGATCCAGAATTCTCAACCACTGGGCATTTGATTGGGTCACGAATCTAAAATTGAGAAACTGGTCCAAAAAGGGCTGCCAGCACTGTGCTATATTGGGAATGTAAAAAATACAAAATAAAAAATTATATATATATATTTATTTATTTATTTATCCATCTCTATAAATATACCTTTACATAAAAACAGTACAAAAATCAAGTAAAAATGACTTGGTCAGCTGCCACTAACCTCATCAATTTGAGCCAGACTTGGAGAAGTTTCTGAAGAGCAAAGAAAAAGCTGATACTGTGGTAAGCAAATATAACACAGAGCATATAAAATATGGGTTTGCCAGTGGGAATGATGACATGGAGTCCAAGGCACAGATTGTGGAGTGTGGATTAACAATTTCAAACACGCTAAAACTCGCTAAAACTAAAACATCTCGAAACAAAGCACCTGAATCTCGTTGGAAAATCATTGGAGTACTTATGATGAATTGTTTTTTTACCAAAGAAATTAAACTTTTTTCAAATATAAAACTTGGCAGTTGGTTATTTAATATAATCTATTATGGCCAAGTGGGCATTGGCAACATGCTGTGATAGACAGGTGGGCCTTAATGTTGAAAAGGTATTATTCTTTTAGTTGTTTTAGTTATTTTATTTTTTTTACAGTTTTATTTATTTTTAATTGAACTCATTATTATTTATTTTTATTACCTCAGTTTTTAGTCTTTTGACAATATTCTTATTTGTTTTTATTAGTTTTATTGTTTTATGTTCTTAGTTACTTTTAATTTGTTTCGATAATGGCTGGTGATGCTAAATAACTATGTGGCATCTTATTGTTATTCTTTTGTGCAGCACTTTAGAAACTGTTTTAGTTGTTAAAATGTGCTATATAAATAAAGTTGGATTGAGGATTGGATTAGATAACAAAATGTAAAGATTGTTTGATTAAACTAATAATGACCCATGTAATGCATTTAACACAGCCTTAATTTGGAACTATATGTTTTGGGAATCCACTTCAGTTCGGAGGTCTTCAAACAATGTGGCAAATGTTGATATCCTTCAATGCCCAGGTTTGCTGTTATTAGCAATTGCCTCTAATAAATAGCACCAAAAGAGAATTCGAAAGTTAGGTTTGAACATGTCACCTGATTGGCACTCATCCCTTTTAGGTTTTTCAATTTTGGAATGTGCTGCAGCCACTTTTAATAACGTAACACCTCGGACTATTGATAATTTGTCAGCTGCTGCAGCTTTATTTAAGGATTTAAAGTGTATTGTGGAAAAAATTCTCACTACACACGTATTTCCCTCTCATCATTCTGTTCTGTTGTTATTGTTTTGTTATCCTTTTGCCAAGAAATGACAGTATTAGCAAAGTTCAAGTCAGTGCACAACATTTTTTTCCCCACAGCATGGGTGTGTCGGGATATGAAAGTGACTGAAGGAAATATCAAGCGGGTTGTTCTCTAAAATTGCAAAAACTTCAGCTGTGTGAGCTTCGTCTGCTGTCTTGACTTAGCAGTGCATTTACTCCAGGCAGCTGTAACTGCTGAACTCTGATCCATCTGTCCATGGAGGAATGAAGAAAGCAAAACACCCCCATGGTCACACCAGGCCAAGAGGAGATGATAAAACGTCAGCAAATGTAATACTAGTTGCCCTAAGCAACATCTTACACGTCCTCCCACTAACATTATTTTCTGAGATGGATTTTTAACTTTTTAATACATTTTTGTGTGGATGGTGGGGCAAAGAGCAAAGAAAAAGAATATATGTACAGATGTCATCTATACAGATGAGGACAGGGTCTGAGATGGTCCCACAGAACTGATCACCATTTCTCACAGGGTGACAGTCCCCCACAGGCTCCTCACCTCCATCTGTGCTTGTTTAACCCTTTGCTCCCAACCTCTCTGTTAGTGAACCTATTGTTTCCTCTCACTCTCTCTTCCTCCAACTCCTTTCCTGAACTCTGGCTCTGGAGGTCAGTCTGCTCTGGCAATACTGAAGCCATCAAGCTTTACTCAACTATCTCTGGCTGCCCTCCAGCGCTCCCAAAGCTTGTTTAGAAATGGCTCCGCTCCCTCCAAAAGAGTGACCCAGAAAAAAGGGAAAGCTAAGAAATATGGAGCACAAGCGGCAGGTTAGGTCATGTAATGCTTGGATGAAAACTGAGTGATTTTAGTACTCTGCTGTAAGCGCTTGGCTCTTTTGCTCCAGTATTGCTTTTCAGCATAAGCCCTTATACGTTCAAGATGTTGGGCTTTTGGGGGAATTTGGGCCACTCCTAAAGCACCCCTAACATTATTGAAACACGGGAGGATACATGCATTTCATCTATTTTAACAAAAAAAAAGTGAAAAATAGCAGGCAAGAGGAAGTGCCTTTGTCTTCGGTGGCGTTCTGAATTGTGAAGTGGTTTTATTCTTTCTACTGTTTGCACAACCAGACATATTAGGTTTATATGATGTTCATAAAACACTGCAGTTTGGGGCTTAAAGTCCAAAATGTTCATTCTTATCTTGAGAATATACCTGAATATACCTTTTCTCTCTTTTATATTTATATTTGTATACATATATTTATACGTACACAAATGTAGCTAGTTGCCAATAATTAATTTGAAAAGAAAGAACATTGCTCTCCAATTCAGGCTACCTAACTTATGCTGACTAGCCACCTACCTTTGCGAACTCAAGCAGCCTGAAGCCTTCCCTGCAATAGAACAAAGAATGTGAAAGAGGATCAGTGGATCAGTGCAGTGGAGCAGGTTTCAAATCAGTTTTGGTCTGTAGAGAGACCCACAACTCATGTCACATGACCCACCATACAATAAGGTAGCCATACTCATTGTAACCTTTTGTACATTAGAAATTTGCCATTTAATATGCAAAATCCATTTGTATTTATAAATTCTATAAAAAAAAACATGTTGAAACTCTGTGCCCCAGATTACATCATGACAATGCTGTAGCTGATTTTTTTATTTATTTTATTAAAAGATAACTTTGGTTTTATGTTGAAATGTTCAATCAGTTCACAGTCCCTGCATTTATTAAAACCAAGGGTCTATTAGGCTTTGGTTTCTGGTGCTACAGTACCGAGGATGAAACCCTGAAACCTCCAGCAATCACATTGCTTTATTAAACCAAAAATAAATCATCCCGTTCCAAACACTGACCCTTCGCGTCACCCCCTTCTCCAGCTGAATCTACACCTATAGATCGTAGAACAACTAAATGTTGTGTCAGCTATGGAGGGTAAATCACAGGTAAATCAATTTGGGTACCTTTGATAAATATAGTTAAACACACAAAATAATGTGGTTCTACATAAATAATAATAGCCTATTAATATCATAGGGAATTTAGCATTCAAAACCATCCAGCACACATGGACGGAAACTGGAGCTCTCAGGGGAATATATAGTAGTATTACTCGTTTGCATTATTATTATTATTTTATTTTTTTCTGCTAATGGGTCACAGGACACTCAGCAGACTCTTATACCTCTTACAGCTCTTACAAATACATCATTTTCATAAATAATCCAATCCACTTTCATCAACAGGATCCTGCCTTTTGTTTTCTGTCATATAAGCTGTCATGTTAGCATCCATTAAAAAATTTGGTGTCATTAGTAATATTATACAGGCCCTTCCTTTGGCTGTGTTATAAATAATTCTTCCTTTGCCAAATGACATCATCCTATGTTCCCGTTATTTGTTCATTTGAGTAGATGGAGGGCTGCAAAACAGCACAGAATCTAATTTTCTAACATTCAAGCTGGATCTAAATATCATTGTTTCTGTAGTCGTGTGCTCCTGGGTTGGCTTTTTTAGCATAATTCAAGCTAAGTCTGGACTGATGTTACTGCCTTAATTGTCAGACAATGAGTCCAGCAAATGCATTGCCTTTCATCAGTCTAATGACTTTCAGCAAGACAGCCACCAAGTACAGCTCTTCCACAGACCGAAGTCCAGAGCCTCAGGGGGGTTTGAATGTGGGTATTTTGCTTCATTCATATATGTATATATGTATATATATATAAGAGTAAACACTTCAGACTTTAAGGCCCAAACTGTTTCTGTTTCTGGAAGTTCCCTTAAATAAACTGCTTGGGAAAAAATCGAGTTTTATTCAGTTCACACTTACTTAAAATGTACTGGAGCCGTGAGGCTAACTTTGCTAACAAACAGTGAGACTCAACAGTCCTTCCTCAGTGTGGATACAGTATGACTGAGTGTGAGCAAAAGGCAACAAAAACATCACTACTTCTTTTTTCACACACACACACACACACACACACACACAACCTGATGTAGCATTTAGACTTTTTGTGGCAAAGGCAAGTGCTTAGTGAGGACCTCTGTTATGAGAGTGCTTATTTTCTTGGGGTTGTCTAAGTTAAGACAATCAGAAGAGAGTCACGCTGGGTCTTAAACAGCTTCTACCATAATGAAGAGCTGGACAATTTTTTTTGGGGGGTGTATATTCACAAAGATTTAGTTGAGTGTTTGGGAGCAACATTATACTTGTAGCTACAGTTCTATACTACGGAAGCAAAACTTGTCTTTGTTGATTCAATTTTGGAGTAAGTGGGAAACTGTACATAGAGGGTCCTCGGGTTACGACACAGATCTGTTCCTATAACGTAACCTGAATTTTGATGTACGTCGAACACACCCTGGCCTATGTAAATTACCTGTCCAACCACAGTTGTAAAATCATAATCTAAAACACAAATAAGCCACAGAAAAAGGTTAAGTGTACTGAGGGATGCCAACTCCCTCACTCATACACTGCCTTACTGAGTATCCTTCCACTGCGTAAATACCGAGCTAATGGTGTAATCGGAAACTCTTGTCTCAAATTTTAAACATGTTCATGGGAGTGAGTGTCATGAACTCAGAAATATTTTTTACATACAAGATACAAACCTCACTTGAATATACCACATTGCAGGGCATTGTGCTTGGATCTTGGTTTTTCTTCATGCCACATACTCATGGAAAACATAAACATATGGACACGCAAATGTGGCCCAGCAATTACCCCAAATCCAAACTTCTGAGAACTGCTGAGACTCTCACTGTCTTTAAACTGAGCACGTAGGAGAACAACAACATGGTCATGTCAACATGATAACTAACTTAACACAAATGTCCCTAAAACAGCTGTCGTATGTGTGTGTGATCTGAGAGAACCATGATGCAGGACTAACTAGGCTCAGTAGTATGAGGGACTTGTTTTCTTGTGGACTACAAAACGCAGAAGTAAATCACATTAAGATAAGAGACTCTGCCAAATGCTAAAAACGTAAATCTATCAGTTCTCTCCATGCTACAGCATGATTGTGTAATTACACTGACAAATGTTGATGAATTGGAGCTTTTTTCAAACGTTAGACCTAATATTAAAGAAACTAGTGTATTTTTTAGCATTTCTACTTGACTCAATGTTTTGTTTCACTTGAGTATGGGTTTAAGCTATCCCTCCCACCTCTGTTTAGACATCCATCCTCCATGAATCTCCTGAAAACCAGACAGGCCCGTGGAGCTGTTACACGAGGGAGTACCTGCTTCCACATGGGGGGTCTGTCGCACAGGCAGCCCCCAAATCACCAGCTTTGTACAACCAGATGTTTTCTGCTCCCAGCACATCCCCATCTAAGAGACTCAGACTAAAACGAACTCTGACTTACTTTTTCAAAATGCTTCAGACTAATAGATGTTATATGGAGTAACGCCTTCCAGGGTGAGCTTTGAAGGCTTTAAGCTGTTCAGTGTTCCGGCTCCCTGACCCTCGTGACAAAAACGAGACGACGTTCATGCTGGTCATGTGACGATAACGAAACGAAATCTATAATGTATTTTTGTTAACGAATAAGAACAAGACTAAATGTGGTTTACAA
>JBBKCR010000034.1:2607467-2626303 GCA_037577295.1 Ladigesia roloffi | reverse complement strand
ATAATCTGTGTTTGTGTTCTGCTGAAGAAACAAAGTCACCTTCGACTTGGATGCCCTGGGGGTAAGCAAATAAACATCAGATTTTCATTATTGGGTGAACTATCGCTTTAATATAGAGTTGGTCCCCCCTTTGCAGCTAGAACAGCTTCCACTCTCCTCGGACGGCTTTCCACCAGATTTTGGAGTTTCGGTGGGAATTGAGCTCAGGCACTGATGTTGGATGCGATAGCCTGGCTCACAATCTCCATTCCAGTTCATCTCAAATGTGTCGAATGGGGTTGAGATCAGGGCTCTTTGTGGGCAGTCAAGTTCTTCTACACTTAACTCATCCAGCCATGTCTTTATGGAGCCTGCTTTGTGCTCTGGGACACAAATAGAATGCATGGCGTTTTCTTGGTATGGTGAACCATTAAGATCGCTCTTCACAGGAAATAAGGGTCTTAGCCCACACACAGGTGTGTCCAAATACATTTGGCCATAGCTGTATTATCAGGGGAGAGCAATATCAGTGCGGCAATATTGGATCATTATCATAATAAATTGTGTCTCTGTATGCTTTTGTGAGCATGTCACGAATATCATCAGTCACTAAATAAATATATCTTACTACCAAGAGAAAATATTATGTCCTGTTTGATTAGATGGAGCACAGTTTTAAACAGCATGGCTGATATGTATTGTAGCTTATTGAACTACATAAAATGACTTTTTATTCAAGTAAATTCTTGCTAATTGGCCAACATGATACAGCAGTTAATTTAAAATTTTATATTTGAATTGTTTGGAACTTTTGAACCATTAATGCTCATGTATATGTGAACTGCCACCAGCATCAACTATGTTGATAAATTAATCTGTCTGTTATTTCTTAGATCCAAATCGACAATATTAAGACAACAATCAGATCTACATGTATACAATAAAACGTACAAAAGATAAATGCCTATTTTTTTATATGAGGTACATGAAAAAACTTTTATATTACTGCTGATGGTTGACATGGTACAATATGAATACTTTTAGAAAAATAATACGAAAAAGTTATTATAAACTGTGTTAACAACTTTATCAACAAACCATCAACTATCGAGGTCAACCACAAACACACACACACACACACACTCACAGGTAAGATGACTAGCTGGTTGAATGCAAGTCATGCAATGAGAAGTTTGAATTAAAAGACAATTCAAGCTGGACAGTAAACACCGCTATTAGTTCAACCAAAAGCACTGCCTGTTTTGAGATGAATGATCATCACTTCGAAATGTGGTTTATGTCATAGATCTAAACTCGGAATCAGAAAAATGATCCTGGAGCAAATTGCTTATGCTATCTGCACAGGCACAGAAACAAGAACAAAATAATAATATAATATAAACATTGTCAGAATAAAATAAAACTCTCCAGAAAATACTCTGTACAAATAAATTTGTTTCTTTAATTAGATTTTCCCACTCCTCTATGGCTCTATGATGTTTTCATTTTGTTTTCTCATATTACTGTGATTTGCTGTGCAACGTAAGATGAGTCAAATATATATTTACAGTAAAAAGCTTGTGTTTCATGTGTCAAACCCTGTTTCTCCCTCTTTCTGGGCGGTCTAACACACGTTTAGCTGGAATGTGAACCACTCCAAAACTATAGATTATTTTGTTTTAACGTTTTTCTCCAACTCTGAAACGGCCACCATTTTTCAATTTAGTTTTAAGTGATGTAGCCGCTTAAATGTTTTGGCACCATTAGCATATGATTGATGTGCAAAGGGTGAATTCATTTATTTAATACATCAGCACTTTTTACATGCCAGTGTAAAAAATCTCAATTCTGATTCCTATTGGTCTGCATACTGTATTGCTGAAAGTGTTTCAAATCGTAGCTACAGAGGCTAGCTGTTGAGTTAGGCAAACTGCTAATCTAAGTCGAGGGTAGCTGTGAGGGTGCCGGTGAAGTTTTAATTAAGCACATATGTCGTCCTGCAAAGCACCGATAACCCATGTCACACTCTAGACCACAAAGCTCTATTTACGGTCATTGATGGTTCATAGCAGAAGTTGTTGTGCTCATGATAAGAGGCCAAGGCTACACTGTTATCGAGCTGACGCTGCAGGCTTGGCTGGAGTTTCCTTGAGAGCCTCTTTATCCATTGTGGATGGGTGCTGCGATAATGCTAAAGCTGTGGTTTTCCAAACCGCAAAAGTCTGCTGGGTGGTCTCATCATATCGATGGGTGGAAACACATGCTCTTTCTCCTTGCAAACATTTCAATGGGCGAAGGAAGTTCACAGACATTTTTGCACAGACCACTTTTTGTTCGAGGCCTTCAGCCCAATGAGAACAGAGGCCTGGGGCTATATGATAAAACAAATGCATACAATGCCAGGATCTGTCTCACTGCCACCGCAGCCGTTATGTTCAGGGGCCACTCACAAAAGGCGTGGAAAGGTCATTTCATTCACTTGATGTTTAAATTCTAAACAGCTGATAAAAGACAGTGGGCAGAGCGTGGACTGTTTGCTTTTTGTTCACACGACACGTGTTGGCTTTTGTTGGTCTCTCTTCCAAATAAAAGCTCCGTTAAATGCATTTTGTGGCATATTTTGTTTTGAAATATTTAAAAAGCACTGATGCAGAAAAAAACATCATGCTCTGATCATGGAAAACTCTTTTTATTACTTCAAAACTCAGTAAATATATTCATCTTGTAATCAGTAGTGACAGCCCTAATGTAGCTCTACAGGAAAGGCTGTCTGTTGTCGTTTAGACCAACAAAATGGTTTGCTCTGATATCAAAGGACATGCTTAAAATGTTTGGATCATCACAGTAGTAGCAGCTGATATGCATATAAATGGTTGATAGATTTATGTGAAAAAAACCCACATGGCTATGTTCTGTTCGTATCCACCCAAAGTTAAAACATTGGGCTGGAGGAATTTTTGCTATGTCGGACGTAGACGGCACACAAATGTTCTCATGCTGTGTGTCCATCTTGCAAAATAAGTAAACTGTAGCGAAGTTCAGCGCTTTCTCGTGCACATGATAAGGTTTAAATTACAGAAACACATTCTGCTCAGGCAAGGACCAGAGGCCCATTTCCTGTTTTAGAGGAGAGAATCAGCCAATTCAAATGAGGCCTGGCACTGATGTGACTAATAGCTGGCTTAGAGAGTCTGCAGCCTGCAATACAAAGTACTAGTGTGTTAGTTCTTGGGTGTTTTTGGTAGCCACTAGCTGGGTTGCTTGTTTCCATGGCCTTAGCTTTCAACATTGTGGGACAGACCAGTGATAAAACTCGACCAGATGCAAAAATGTCATGCTTTCGTGCCCGTGTGATATCCATCCGACTTCTTTTCACACCTCAAGATCCGGCAGTGTTTGTTGTTGCAGGGAACGCTTGATAATATGAGCTTTGTTATTACGTCCAGCAGCAGTCACGTGTCCCTGCAAAATGGACGGCTCTCTAGCTTTGCTTACGCTTTGTCATAGTGTGTTAACTGGAAACTGTTTGGCTTCCCTTTGTAGTCAATAACCGACATAAAAATGCAACAGACTGGATCTTAAATTAAATTAAATATTTTCTGCTGCTAAAACCAATGGGGAAAAATGTTATGAATTGCTCTGATATTTTTTTCATCTCTTTTTTAGAATCTTCAAGATGGAACAGTGCCACTACAATGAAACCATCGCCTACTTTTACAACAAAAGTGGAAAATATCTGGCCACCGAATGGAATACAGTCAGCAAACTTGTGATGGGACTTGGGATTACAGTATGTATCTTTATTATGCTAGCGAACCTGCTGGTGATGGTAGCCATCTACATCAACCGCCGTTTCCATTTCCCCATCTACTATCTGATGGCTAACCTAGCAGCAGCTGACTTTTTTGCCGGGCTGGCGTATTTCTATTTGATGTTTAACACGGGGCCCAATACGCGGCGGCTAACTGTCAGCACATGGCTGCTACGCCAGGGCCTCATCGACACCAGCCTCACGGCCTCCGTCGCCAATCTGCTCGCCATTGCCATCGAGCGCCACATCACAGTCTTCCGCATGCAGCTCCACACACGCATGAGCAACCGGCGTGTGGTTGTGGTCATCATGATTATCTGGACCATGTCGATCATCATGGGCGCGATCCCCAGCGTGGGCTGGAACTGCATCTGTGCCATTGAAAGCTGCTCCAGCATGGCGCCGCTCTACAGCAACTCATACCTCATCTTCTGGGCCATCTTCAACCTGGTGACCTTTGTGGTCATGGTGGTCCTGTACGCCCACATATTCATGTACGTCCGCCAGCGCACCATGAGGATGTCGCGCCACAGCTCGGGCCAGCGGCGAAACAGGGACACCATGATGAGTTTGCTGAAGACTGTGGTGATTGTACTAGGTGAGTTCCTCCCTCCCCTTCAGTCTGAGACCCGTTCTGTATTTTCTTTGTTCCCGATTTGGACTTGGACAGCTTGCTCTAAGACCGTTTTCATGCAGATATCCTACATGATAAAAGTATTGCACAAATTAAACTTTTTCCAGTGGTTCGTGAGGTGATAAACCTGATTGCAATGCAACCAACACAACTTCACCTTTGATAGCAATGCCTGACATTTATCAGTAGTTTTTGTAAACTGAAAAGCATGCACAAAAACCTTTATTAGGATGATTTTAGAGAAACGTATAGGCCACATTATTGTCCACAATAATTTAGATTATTTGGAAAGATAAGATGGTTATTAAATAAGATTAGGTCAAGTATTACATTAGGTCATTTCTGTAGAGGGTTATATACAGTAATTGTAATACATTTTTACTGATTAGTTTGGAGTAATATATGAAATGAAATGTTATAGAAATATTCGGTCTTATGTGATGATATCAGTGAACGGATTGAACACTGGTAGTTAAATAAACGCCCTATAACATTTTTGTATGTAGAATTGAGTGCAGATTGAATGGGTTTGTTTAGGGTGAAGGTGTGATAGGGATTGTCCCTGATGATA
The DNA here is from genome assembly GCA_037577295.1 of Ladigesia roloffi. Taxonomy (NCBI): domain Eukaryota; kingdom Metazoa; phylum Chordata; class Actinopteri; order Characiformes; family Alestidae; genus Ladigesia; species Ladigesia roloffi. The sequence continues at coordinate 2,621,308 of JBBKCR010000034.1, read as the reverse complement.
AAGATGAGAAATGTGAATGGATCAACACTCCAGGCTCTCATTCAGTTGGGAGTTAATGAAATACAAGGTACTTATTTGTATTTTTAGTTAATAAAATATTATATTATTATATAAAATGAACCATGTTGGTTTTATATATGAAATTAAAGGTAATTTTTATAATAAAGTATTTGGATACTCATTTGGAATCAAAGTAATCAGTACATAACCATTTGAGCAAGCCCTTTATTTTCAGTTTTATAATTACAATGCCAGTTACAGCATTTAAGCCTGTTTCCTTGATAGTAGCCCTGGTCTCAGTGCTATGATTCCTTTGTTAATGAGGTGGGACTCACCTTGAAAGTAGAAAAATCTTACAATGGATCAATTTTTTTTAAACAGTGATCTTTGAGCCTCCAACAAATAAGAGTCAGCCCCCAAAAGAATGTTCCAGAATGTCTAGGCCTAAAGCGTTAACAAAATCATCTGAATGTTAATAGTTAAGATTAAGATTATTACCAATAGACATAATTTAATATATACCAATATAATGATAATAACCTTTCTTTATGTAGGTGACAAGATGAGAGATTTATCATATTAAAATAATCCATTGTCCTTTAATAAAGTGGTGCAATCACACACATAAATGGTCTTGTAAATATGAGTTTGGCTGCGATGTATTTTATGGGAATTGGTAAATGCTTCTTGCATGTGTTTTCAATGCATCAAAAATAGCTGGGAACGTTCAAAAAGTTCAGCACTCTTGATTAAAAAATATGATCCCAGTGGTCACTGGGGAGGAAAAATGTGCCCCGTTTCCTTTGGTGTGGTACCTTCAACAAAAGCGGCTCTTCATAATCGTGCGGATGACATCAGCTTTATTGAAATAATTTAGTGTATTGTATCTTTTTGGGGTTTATTGCAATGAGGTCACACTGTCGTAGATGTCTGTCCTTGGGGCCTATTTATCATCTGCGATGGCAGTTCTCACAGTACATTGTGCTCAGATTTCCATGAAACTCCTTCCTGAGCTGAGCTTTGGCCTTGGCCGTGTTTACAGTAGATAGTTCACTGAGTGCTCCCGACTCCGTATCCTCACCTCACCGCCGTACTCGCTTAATGCCATATCTGTTCCCCTCACTGAGCCATTCATCGCTACATAAGCAGCTACCTGGATAGCGTGCACCGCCAAACAGTGTGTTATCCTGTTACACTGTTGTGCCAACTCTGGATCATTCGAACAATGCAGCCGTTCAGTTCTCTACAGCTGAGGGTCTGTCGTTCCGTTCCTGTCGCCAGTTCCAGTGTTTGCCTTGCACTGCGTCAGCGTCACGCCCCACCGGCTGCCCCAGCAAAAGCCGGTCCCAGAGAAAGGACCCCAGTCATGGAGAAAGACCCCAGAGCCAGTGGGAAACAGTGCTGTTGTTGTTTCGGGGCCTTATGGGGCTCAACATGAGGCTCAGGAGAAAGTGGAGAGCAATGGACCAGGGCAAGGGAGGAACACACACCGCTCTTAGGTAGTCTGTCACTCTGCACATAGGAGAGCTCTAATACTGTTACACTGCTGCTATGTGTGCGAGAGTTTTCCATATCTGCAGGCGTGGAAAAAGTACCTAAAATACTTTTACTCAATGAAATGCGGAAGTAGGAAACCAAACATATACTGGCATGAACTACATTGGCATAAATGCATCAACGTTTATACATATTTAACAGTCATACAGATTTCACACTTTTTAAAACTATTTTTATTAAGAATTTTTTTTTTTATTCCAGACTTTCCAACGAAATATGAAAGTGAAAGTCCAGTCCTCATCCTCACTTTAAAGGGGCTTTAATAACTTCCACAAGGATCATTACATTACAGTGTGTGTAGTAATCACCGCTGCATCTTCACACTCAGGATGCATTGGTGAGATTTCTAGATTGTTTTAAAAAGCATAAGTGACACAATCCTAGAAGTAAAACACTTTGCAGCTTTGTAGTGAAACCGGTCATTTCTGGGGGATGTCTTTCCAAGTCCCACATCTGCTACACAGATGAGCAGGCAGGTTCCAATTCTCGAGAGGCTATAGCGCAGTTATTCCTTATTTCTCCAGGGAAGCTCTGTCAGATATGGAAAAATTACACGGATCCTGGAGCATCTGCATCAGGCTTCATAAATAGCACATTCCCTGTGTATGGACTTCGGTATACAGTCCAGACTCAAATTAGTGGCGTGGCATAACTCACTACTACTCTGCAAACCGTAGGCTGTATAGCTGTCATTCTATCCCAGCTTCAGTGAATTCCAGTTTAATTCAAGAAGTGAACAGTGGAACAATTTGACAAACTAAATAGGACATTCCTTTTCTTTTTCAGCCAAAGCAGGACATAAAATCGTTTACCATCAATACAAGCAACCCATTTGACATAAACCCACATGGAATAAAATATAAAGAACTTTAAATATACTTGTAATGATGGGCCTGATCTGATATGATATCAATATTGGGTTATTAAATACAGAGGTGATGAGATTACACCCTGTCCATGTCATGTCTCCGAATTAACATTATTTAAAATGCATTAGTTTTACACTTTATTATTTTTACAGAATTGTTGCTGCTAAAATGGACATAAAACCTGAACTATTTATATGACTGTCTCAAAGCACGACGAGGCTGAAGTTTAACACCTCCTCAGACCACAGTGTCAGGTTTCAGTCAGACAAAACTCTCATACAACCAGCAGAATTCGGCTATTCTGAGCTTCTACTGAGACTGTGATCTCTGAAAATAAACTTTGTGTGAAGTTCATAATTTTTTATTGCTAGGATAATAACACCATCATGTATCTGACCACATGTGACAAACACAAGTGTTTGTACAGGTTCGTTTGCATGTTGCTGTCTTTTGCAATATCAGCATTCCAGAAACCTCTATTGTAATAATGAGTAACAGGTGATATATCGTGCAGCTCTAGATTTTAGTCAGTTGCACAAATTGATGTTGGTTTTCAGATTAAATCCTTTACTGTTTCCTTAATCTCAAAGTAGTGGTTGACTGTTGTGCAAATGATGAGCTGACTCATCCCTAACCATTTTTATGATAACCTGAATCATGACAAAGTAAGCATACTGTTCTTGGATACTTCCTCACTCTCTAAAAATAGCTGCTGTTATGATGAGCTGTCTCATATTCCCCATACTGGAATGAATTTGGACACTTCGATTTCGATTTCGAGTAAAAAGGCCTTTTGAACAATTGTCTTCACTCCATGGCTGCTTGGCATTGGAGGAGAAAAAGGACTCAACCCTGAATCTGTATCCAGAGAGAGTGAAATTTGGCCTTGACTACAGAGGGCGACTCGAGAAGGAGTGTCTGAATAGCTAAACCAGAACAAACGACTGCCTTTTTTGCCAGACGGTTGAGTCTCAAGTCTGTGTGAAAGCTTGCGAGGCATGTGCTAAGCACTTTCACAGGTACTGGTATCTCAGTAAGGCTCCATTGCACCCCCACCCATCCGATTCCTGCCAATCCACATCTGCATACTTCTGAGACCACAGGAGTTTGGCCATACTGCTTTTTATTACTAGGAAAGTGGTGGTCCAAGAATAGCCCTGACTCATCTGCTGAATCTAAAAAAATAATATTATTTATAAATTGCTAAAGCTAATTTCTGATGATTCATTATTTGTTATGGGTCAGTGGTTTAAAGGGCCATTCAGTGAAGCATGACTCAATAATGAGTACTATAGTATACTAACAGTCAGTTAGTTCGTTGAATTTAACCTTAATTCTGGAAAGTCTTATAAGTTCCTGTGAAAGGAAACATTTCTGTTTGGTTTTATTTGAATGTAGAAACGTTTCACCTCAGAAAATACTACATTAAGAAAATAGCATCAAAAAATACAACATTAAGTAAGTAATGAGGTGTTCAGCTTTTCTTTGAAACACAGACCATTGCTTGTATCTGTCAAGGTACATGGCACATTATTAGAATCATGAAAGAACCGGCATTCATCAGCACAACAGCAGGATATCACACCTCGCTTTTGAGGACCATTTTTAGTTCAGCGTTAGCGTGAACAAGCGTGTCATTGTGCCAAATTGTGTTAATGCACCTTGGCGGAAGTAATAAATTGAAATCCCGCTCGGAGTCGGTGAAAAAGCTTTGAGCAGCTGTCAGCTGAAATACTTTCTCAGCTTGAAAGTAAGAGAGACCATCTGTGGAGGGGAGGGGTGCCTAAATGAAACTAAACAGCTTTGTTCAATTTTAAGCGAAGTGTTAGCTTGCACGTTACAACATGCCATCTTGTCATTAGCCCCGATCGACCTTTTCACATTCTAAGGTGGCTTTGTCTATCAAAAAAAACTGATTTGAATACATTCATATGTAATTGACGAGGTTTTCTAGAAAAAAAACACCATTTGTTACTGTTTGTAATTCTAAATCCAGAAGAACACCCCTTCTTACTAAGATCTTCAAAGCGTTTTTGATTTATGTGGTCGCACCGCAGCTCCACCTTTTCCTTTCCTCAATCAACTGAACTCCACCTCAACCCTCAAAGCCCGAATGTAGTTACATTCAATCTTGATTTACACTGATATTAAATAAATAAGCGGGACCTTCTTAAAGGTTCTCATTTATTCACTTTAATAAGAAATATAACCATTGGCTCCAAAAATAGGCAGCACTACAGTAGGCAGCACTGTTTCATGTTCAAGAGTGAAAGGCGGAACCACAAACTAATTTTAACATACACACCACTCACCACTTACTTTTTTGTGGAAAACCAGTATTGACCACACACACACACACACACACACACACACACACACACACACACACACACACACATAAACTCACTGATTTGGAGAATCGACTGCTGAAACACTTACTCTGTGCTTTTAGATATTAATAGATCCCATCATATAAAAGATGCTTCATATTTAATTACTAATATACCACAGCAGGACAACTATTTATAATGTGTCAATAATAGTTTGCATCTAGTGTTGCTTTTCTTTGTATTCTGCTTCCTTTTCAGATGATTAAAATAAAGCAATCCATTGTTTATCTTCTTCACATGCTGTTTCTTTTCCCTTTAATATTGTGAATGTTTAGTCTTGGTTTTGGAAACACTAAGCTTTTTTAATACAGCAAACAGGCTTTCTGGGTGCCGAGACCTTGGTGGAGGAAATTAAACTTTCATCTATAGGAAACAAAAGCAAAAGTGCTTGGAACACAATCTCCAGAGTGCTTCCTTTTCCTTCCCTGTTAAGCTTGTTCAGAAAAGAGCAAAACATGTGGCCAAGTCGTGCTGGAAAGGGCCGTTGGAGTTTATCTAACTCCTGAGAGTCCCCACATAACTTTCAAGTGATGTAAAGCATGCAAGAGCAGCTGTGTTCCCTGAAAGAAAAGCAGGCCCTCACAAATATCGTCCTCTCTTGCAAAATACCGTCTGTAGCCAAAATATTTATTCTTTTTTGACACACGCTGAGAAACGGCAGTCAAAAAAAAGCATGTATCATCAGTTTGTCAAAGCTTTCCTGAGGTTACGCTGATAAAGATGTGAGTGTGACTGATGTGAAAGGCCATGTCTCATACACTGAAGAATTACTGGGGATATTTAACTGAAACACCTGCCTTCTAGTCCAGGTTTCGTTAAAATGTCACACGACACAGCCTTCAAACTTCTATATTACTTTACAGTGAAACAGTCAAAGAAATATTCCAAAGAAAAGTCCAACAATATGATGTCATCAGTTTATTACTGGGTCAGAATGGGAGTGAATGACCACCATCACTCCAGCCTCCAGTCAAGCATCAGTGTGTACAATGTTTTTTAGCCCTCTAGTGTTTTTCTTTCTCGTTCCAACAAAGAATTTGCTCTTTGGGTAGATCTGAAACGATACTACTTTTTCTTTTCCAGTTCTGTTACTGAAACCTTAAATGTAAACTTTAAAGCTGTATTTCTTTAAAGCTGTTCACTTAAAATGAGCTACTAAAAGTTGTCCTACTCAAACTAGTCAAACACTCAACTTATTTCACAGGAGCAGATCTGAGTATGAGTGTGATATAATTGGTCTAGAATTTGTAAAAGATTAGATCGGATTCATTTCCCTTATAACTTTCATTTTAATTAAAATTTGATCTAGTATTTTATGTGGGTACCTTCCTAATTAAAACAGAAATGGAATTAAAAAATACGTAACCAGTTTTAGGCAGTGTGTTGAATATACATATATACATCCTGTTGTCTGAAAAAAATAAAATTTTTTAAGGCATTTGTTCCTTTTCTGCTTGGAAACAAGTTAGAATGTACAAAAGCCACCACCAAAACACTAAAGCCAAAAAAATAAAAAAATATGACACAATTGGCAAACCCCCCCCTTGCTAACAGCTGATTTCTGCAGGTACAAACACACTGCTCAGTACAGTTGGTTGGTATTCAGGAAGTATTAAACACAAAATGATCAAATAATAAATGCATGGGTGGTTTAACTCATAGCGATAAAGGAGCACGTCACCTTATTACCACCTCAAATGTCATATGACTTCTAATTTCCCATAAAATGTCAAAAGCTTGCTTTGATTATTTCCGCCTGTCTGTGTCGTTCTGCAGGTGCTTTCATCGTGTGCTGGACGCCTGGGTTAGTGCTCCTGTTACTGGACGTTTTCTGCGAAGATTGTAACGTTTTGGCGTACGAGAAGTTCTTCCTCCTCTTAGCCGAGTTCAACTCAGCGATGAACCCCATCATATACTCGTACCGGGACAAGGAGATGAGCGTGACATTCAAGCAGATCCTGTGCTGCCAGCGGCAGGAGAATATAAACGGTACAGCAGAGGGCTCGGACCGCTCAGCTTCTTCCTTCAACCACACGGTGCTTGCCTCACCCCACACTAATGATCACTCGGTGGTCTGAACTGGAATGTTGGAGCATAGCTGGCACTATCAGGACTGAACCCAGGACTGGAGAGAAGCCCAGTGTCCAGTGGAAGCATTTGCAACAGCGATGACTTCTTTGTTTTGGGCTTATGGAGGGGTTTGTTTCTTCATTTCATTTTTATACATGTTCATTGCTGATGCTCCATTAAGTATTTAAGGACTAATCCAAGTCGTGATGGTCCAGCCAGTGTAAAACACATTTCCCCCCTTGTTCTTTTCACAATGACAGAGGCAGGAGAGGTTTAATGAGGATTTTCAAACCTATTCAGTTTTGTCTTGGAAATTTGCAGACAAAAAAATTGACCTTATTTACCTTTATACGTTATGCTTTTGCACTAGAGACATAAACAGTGCACTCTTGGGAAGCATCTGCTGAACAGCACTGATGAACAGCATCACTTTGCCACATAGTCAGTGAAGTACACAACGTAGGTTCCATTGGATCTGTGCCATCCCATACTTTACATTGTGGTGTCTTTCTGTGCTGTCACACATAGATTAGAAGCATTAAGCACATCTAGTGGTGTATTCCAAATGCAGCATGTGTTACAAAAGGCATTCTAGCAGATTTGTGCCTCAGTAACTTGAAGGTTAAGTTGCTTTGTGGATCGTTCTTAGGTCTTTTGTCCCAACGGACCACAGTTACATCCAAAAGTCACCCTGTTTTGTCTCTGCTGTGCTCTTGACAAAGGTGTGATAAATCAGAGGTTCCCAACCGCTGGGCCGTGGAGCGGTACCAGGACGTGCCTTGTATGATACCGAGCTGAAACAAAGCGCCTCTGAGTGTGAGGGTGTGTGTGTGTGTGGGGTGCTAGAGGCGTTGGTGGCCTTATTAAAGTCCTTTATTTTATAATTCTAACACATCATTATTATCATAACAGTATTTTTATTTAAGGTTTAATTTCTCTGATGGCAATTGACAGTTTTTTGAACAAACTGAATACATCACACTCTATATGGCCTTGTGAGTCCATGAACACTGTATGGAGAAAAGTATTGGGACACACCTATTTTTCAGAGTTTGTGCTATTCCTCTTACTCCCAGTGAAAGTCAATCGTCATATTGCAGCAGACCAAGATATGGCATTTTTGACAATGCCATGCTCCCAACTTTGTGGACACAGTTTGGGGAAGAACATTTTTCTTTTCCATTATGACTGCGTGTGACTGGTGTGTTTAGAATTAACTGGAGAGTGAGCCAGGACTTCTCATCCAATATCAGCGCTTGACCTCATAAATGCTCTACAGAATGAATGGGCACAAACAGTTTTCCCACAGAAACTCCAAGTCTTGTGGAAAGCCTTTCAACAAAAGCGGAATCTCTATTTGAGTGCAGTGTCATTAAAGTCCCCGTTGGTGTAGTGGTCAAGTGTCCCAATACTTTTTTCCATATAGTGTATGTCCCTAATTTGTTGCTGATCCCTCTTAAGGGATCACATGTTCAAGAGAGAGGCATGCAGACAACCTCATTTATAACGAATTATCAAAATTCAGATTATTTAGGAAATCATTAATCATTCAGGATCATTTAACACAAATTGATGCATCATCTGCAAGGCAATATGGCAGTTAATAGCAGGGTTTGCCTCCTGAATCAATAGCATTTACAAACTAGTGGGTTTAGTGAGTCATGACATTTTGTTGGTGGGCCTAATCCTGTGTGTCAAAACCCCCCTCCTGAACCACCAAGACCACCACCGTTGGTTTATAAAAAACTTGGTTGGTTGCGCTTTGGTTCACACTGCTATAAAGGTGCAGAACCCCTGTAGTAAATAACAAATGGACTATGTTTCATGTGAGAAATAATCCTCCCCTAGTCTTGAGTAGGTTTTTTACATATTTCACTGATTACATCAGTTCCCTGCTTGAACACAGACCACTTCTATCCAGTATATGAGCCATTTATCTTTTCAGGGATTCCAAGTACTTTAACTAGATGAGAAAGCCACAAGTACCATGTACACTGTAAAAAAAAAACTTGAAAAGAAAGTGCCCATGCTGCCTTAGAGTACCTGGGTCATTGAACTTAAAATAATAAACAGTATTAGCAAGCTTGTAAGGTGAATAAGTTACATTTGAACAAAATGTAAAACAGATTGTTGTTTAATAACAAAGTTATATCAGTTCCAACAGGCAGCCCATAAATGTTTTGGAAGTTAAAATAGCAATTTCATTATGCTTTCTGAAGGATGTTTTGGATTTGGTGCGATCCTTTTGAGGAACATGTTTAACAGACATAAAAGAAACATGTATGCTCAGAAATCTTGTAATGACGAATTATGGATAAGAAACTGAAGGCTACAGTGTTGGTTGTGTTTGTGTGTGTGTGTTATTGTGTGTTCAGCATTCAGGGCCAAGCGAAAGAACTTTTTCTTCTTGTGAGCATCATGGAATGTAATCATGTTGGAACACGACGGCTTGAATACATCTTGGGACTGGACATAAGAGGAATTAAATTATCAGTGGAGGATGCTCTGTTCTTTCTATGTAAGTGTATGTATGTACGTATGTATATAATATATGTATATATACAATGTTAGTTTCAAAGGGAATGTTTATTTTTAAGGATAAAAATTGGACCTTTTTCTCAGTTGTATTTTGGTTTAGCTTTTTTTTTTTCTTCCTTAAATTAATTTGAAGCGAGTAACTTTTTGGGCCAGACATTTTTACTATTTTTTTTTTCATTGATCTGAAATATGTAAAAACATCCCTGTTTTATAGTGGATGGAAAGGTCCTTATTGGTTTTAAATACAACAGCGGACTCTGTTTCAAAGTAACTTTAGAATGCATTGTCCTTCTAAGAATGTAAGGCTGTAGAAGGCTGATCTTATTTGTTGATCAGATGTGTTGGGAGCAAGGAAAACTCAAAAATGTGGAGAACTGGTTGGGGGGGGGGGGTTGCTCTGAGACCAAAAGAACATTTTCCTGAGGACCAGAACCCAGTTTTAGCAGGTGAATTGTCCACTGTTGTCCTTTACGGTACTGCTCCGTAGATTGTCTCCACCAAGCCTGGAAAGACCTTGGAGGAGGCCGTCGAGAAACACAGCTATGTATTCAAAGCACACTCCATTCAGCCTTTTGACCAAAAGCCAATATTGTTTGTGTTTATTGGATGAAACGATCATTTTGTCCAAAAAAAATCCTCATTTTTTGTTCCCTTGCCGAAGCCAATGAAATTCTGTATGATAACATTCATTTAACACTATAATTCAATCAGCCAATCTTCTTAAAATAAACTTGTATGGTATCAAATGCTCAATTTGTTATTGTGTAAACTCTATATGTGGATGTGTAGATTGCTATTAATCTGTAGATTGTCCGTGTTGTGTCATTCATTCGTTCATTCCCTGTAACCTCTTAATCCTTACTACGGTCACGGGTACGTGGAGCCTATCCCGGGGTCTGTTTGCGCAAGACAGGGACTCACAATGGATGGGAGTATATAATAATAATATATTTGTATTTGTGAACCCCAGGTCACACCCTTGCATGGTTATGGGTCGATCCCCCAGATCGCTAGGTACTTGGTACCATGAGTAAGGTACCGTCCCCACACACTGCTCCCAGGTACACTCCCCACACACTGCTCCCCAGTTCCGTCCTCACACACTGGCTCATGGCCGCCCGTTACTTCACTTGGTGAGTGGGTTAAATGCAGAGGAGGAATTTTGTGCTGTTCACACTGTGTGCAGTGGTGTGTTCACATATGACAGATTGATCACTTTCACTTCTAGATATTCAGAGTTTGCGTGCTGCCTTATGAATTTTACTTAAATACAAATACAAATACAAATACAAAAAATGTTCCACAAATACAAATGCAGATACAAATAGCAGCCACTTTGCACACCCCTAAAACACACACACACAAACACGCACACCATTCACTCACACCTATGGTCAATAAAGTATCCCATGCTCGTCTTTCCCAGAGGAAACCAACATCACCATGCATGAACATTTTAAATGTGGGTTGGACGCATTGTCCGGGGGCATGGGGGGTGGGGTTGTGAGTGTTGGGGTTTGGTTGTGGGTGTTGATGGGGGGTCATGGGATGCACGTAAAGCTTTATGTCTCAGCTGTTGTCCAGGAGGTAAAGCATGATGTTGACCAAATGATTTATTTTAACGATAGGGAGGATAAAATGTAAACTCCACACACACAAGGCCAGGACTCAGATTCAAACACTGGAACTGTGATGCAACATTCTGCACCACCATGGGGCCCATCTTAAAATCTAATTTACACAATTTTCCACTCAACTCTGATGTTTGCTCTCCAAATGTTATGCCTTTTGGAACTATGAATCTATTCATGTTACAAATGCTAGAAGTCAGTCGGCCCCTAATTCATGGCAAAACTGCATTCATTTCTTTATTAGGGTGTTGCACTGGTAAAATGAACAAGACCTCACTGCATAGCAAGACTAAATTGAGTTACTAAGTCTGATACGCCATTGTTGTAGTTACTGTACATATGTTAATCTGTATCTCTCTTCAGGCAGACCGAAAGCGATTCTTCACTTGCCGCCTAATTTCACAGCCTGTAGACGACATACTTAGGGCAGTTCATCCCTCAGGAGAACGAGCATAGCAACGGAAGCAGGTTTTCCAGTTTTTCCTGCAGACCGGCAGGAAGTTTTTGTGTCCAGAGCAGATGCAGGCTGCTGAGTGAGAGGGATATCATGCTATCAGTAACACCGCCGTTTGTCTGAGAGGGATTCCCACGTATGCTCCAAAGAACAAACGGCCAAGAAAAAAGAGGCCAGAGTTTCGCCTGTGTCGTTCTCTTTAGGAAACATAGCATGTGCTTCAGAAACAATTGTGAAAATGTGCGGTATGTGAAATGTAGAAAGTGTGAGATGGCGTAGACAATCGGAGCTCAGTCTGCCCGGTGCAGATAGCCAAGTCCCTAAATCGGAGCAGCTGGAGCCGGCATTCCACTGGGTTTGTGTTGCTCTTGAGTAATGTCTGATATTGAACATGGAATTATTTGACATCTTATGGGGGATATCCATGTTTCCTGTCGTTTCCGGGCATGCATTATTAGAAGACTGTACTCTGCCTTCGAGGGCCAAGGAGATTTTCTGGCTTGAAGCGCACTTTGTGCAACAAATGCCAGAATGAGCACATCATTGTTTCAGTCCCAGCTTTTCATTTGTGCATTTTATATAACAACTAGAGAGCTTGGAGACACCCAAACATTGGTGTTATTAAAAAAAAAAAAGTGTTAAAAAAATACATTTCCTACTTAAAATTTCCAATTTTCAGTGCCTGTGTTTTACAATTGCACCAGTGAAGGGGCCAGAAAGTGTGGCCGCATTCACAATCAGTTTTTTTTTTTTTAATCATGTGACCTGAGCTTTAGAGTCTTGAAGTCTGTTTATAGGTCTGCTGAGCGTTTATCTTCGCAAAATCGATGTTTCTCCACTTTTTGTCCCTTGCCGTCTGCCAAATTGATCCTTCAATCAAAAATTCTGAATGCAACGCCCACTACAACAGATATTGTTAGATATTTTGACACTGGAATCATGCCAATATTTTAAAATCTGTGGGAGAAGAAGTTTCGCCAAATTCCAGCTTTAAAAAACAGCAACTAAATAAACAGATATGGAGTGCCTCTGTCAGCAGTGTTAGAGTTTCTGTTCTAGTCACACTAGCGATGCTGTTATGACAGGTTGCTATAAATTAAGTTTAACATATGCATTCTTATTTTCATCAACTGTGGCAATTGTTCAATTAAGATTAACACGAAATTAGTGTTTATATCTAAAAGACAAGGGAAAAAACTATACCAACACACTGCCAGTGTTTTAGCAGGTCTTTGTTTAAAGCATGACATTCCTCCTCTGCAATTACCCCATTCACCAAGTTAAGCAGTGGCAGCCAGGAACACGGTGCCCGAGGAGCAGCGTGTGTGGACAGTACTGCTTAGGGTACCTCAGAGGTTCCTAGCGGACTTCAGAGTCAACCCACAAATTTCTGAGTGCAGGGCGAGTGTCCTTAACATGCTAACTTGTGACCGGGGGTGGGGGCAGGGTTCCCAAACACAAATATAAGTATTTGTCCGAATATCGTATTCATAAAAAACAGGTTATTTGTGCTATTCCAAATTCCCTATTCGGATTTGGCCCCACCCTTAAAAGGATAAACTATTTGTATTCATATTTGTATTTGTATTCAAGTAAAATTCATAATGCAGCGTGCAAACTCTGTCCACCGCTCCCCGAATCTGCTCCTGAACTTGAGTGTGTGCCTGGGGGGTGGGGTTAGAAGTGAAGTATCTCAACCCAATCCCATGAGTGTTCGTTCAGCCATCACAAAACCCAATTTAATCAAAATACGTGCTCTGATCATGATTAAGGGCTTTATTTAGTGTTAGGACAAAGCTTCATTTTTTCCTGCTAGGACAATGCTATACTACACGAAGTATTTTTATGGGTATCTGAGCTAACTGGTGACTCTTACGATTAGATTAAGGTTAAGGTTGTCTAGGTTATGAAGCATTGTCCTAGCACGAAAATGTTAAGCGTTGTCCTGGCACGAAAATGTTAAGCGTTGTCCTAGCAAGGAAAAAAGACCTAAATCATGATCAGAGCATGTATTTTGATTAAACTGTATTCTATGATGGCTGCAGGAAATCTTGTGAAATTGGGCTCAGTATCTGCTCCCAAATGCAACCGTGTGATGGGGGCTTCACTGTATTTGTTTGAATACCGTATTCATAAAAAAACACATTTTTTGTGCCTTTCAGTATACTGTATTCATGTTTGGCTCCACCCCTAATGTATATGAACTGAAAATGGGCACGTGCATATGTATTTACCCCTTTTGCTATGAACCATATTGTGACGGCCACCTCGTCTCCGTCACGCCCTTCCCGCGATCCGTCCCCGGAGTACTAGTGTCCCTATACTTTTGTCC
>JBBKCR010000034.1:2548967-2570295 GCA_037577295.1 Ladigesia roloffi | reverse complement strand
TGGATGGAGAAAGCTAATGCGGCTACTTCCAGCCCAATTTTCCCTCTCCTGCTGCCTCTAGCTCGACCAACAGCTCTACTACAGACACTACGACCAGGTTCACCACTTCCACACACTTTCTCGATTGGCAAAGTGTTGAAATAAACGTGTGTTTTTGCTTTGTGTTTACTCTCTCCTTGCATGGCCATGCAGCTGCGCTCCAGAGTTGAACCAGGAGACATGTGAGCGTCTTTTCCAAAAGGCAAATGTTCACCTTCAGAGTCAGAATCGGCGAAAAACATTCACAAGACATTATTTATTAGATATTTTGGTGTTTTTTTGTTCCAAATCTCACTGAACTGAACTGTGTTCTCTGGCTGCTCACACAGCAGTGATCTGGGACTCGGTTCTCCTGCTGTTTACTGGAAACTTTGACCGGGAAGATAATGTAAAGAGTTAATTGCGTTAAAAATATTAATGCGTCATTTTTTTCTGTGATTAATAAATCTAATTAACGCGTTAACTTCCCAGCCCTAATATTTATATAGTATGTGAAGTACAGTGGGGATATATATAGTATTGTACAGAAGTCTTCCCCTTTATTTAGCCACACTTTATTTCTTCATATTTTGCTATAAAGAATATATTCTTTTTAATGTAGTATTTAGGAACACTTTTCCAGTATCCTAATTAAGGACTTTCAAAGACACTCATTTTCAGTCCTGTCCCTGAATGGGACCAGTTTCAGATGAAAGTTTTTTGTTTGTTGAGCCACACACCAACGTATGAATCATTCAAGCCACAAAGCTATGTAACATGAGGCCTGATCCAGTGAAGAAACAGGTGCAGATGGTTCTAGATGATCTGGCGGTGATCAGTATACTGGTGGTTCTGAATGCTGGGTGGTTATCTACACTCTGTTTTTCTTTAGCCTGTCATAATAAAATATTTTTCCTATTTTTTTAATTGACATATGCCACAGATAAGACAGGTTTGACAGGCATTAAATAGTATTTTGAACCAAGAATGTGAAGACGTTTGCGCAGTACTGTAAATAACTTGATAATTTAATGTAAAAAAAAGCTACGGTTGAAATGATTCAAAGGAAATTTCATTATATTTTCATTATATTTCATTATATTTTGCGCTCTCATAAATACATTACTGGATAACTCTTAAAATGGAATGCTATCTTTGTAAAACATATACATGAGTAAATAATCAGGATGTGAACCAAGTCCTTCAGAAGAATTTGATGGGGAATTTTCCGTTCTTACCAAATTTACCAAATTGTTCATAGTGATAGTGATTGGAAGCAGTCCAAAGTGTTTAATGACTGTAAATGCTCCCTCTCAAGCATTTTTCCATGAAATATTTATGAATAGACTGATGCCCCTGGCGAGCATAATTTTAAAAATCTATTCCTAATGGAGGGTTTACACGAGGGTTGTAAGATATGTAGTGCTTAGGGAGTTACCCGGTGATCTCAAGGGTTTGGGTAAAAATGCCAGGATTGCCAGTTGCACCACTGGCTGTCCTGTATACTTGAGCAAGGTACTGTCCCAACACACTGCTCCCCAGGTGCTGTGTCGCTGCCCACTGGGTTACATGAAGAGAATTAATTTCACACTTTGCTGTACTGTGCTGTAATTAAGCTAATAGCCATTTTCCAAAATGTTTGCCAAATATTTTATAGTTTTATTGACATTTACATAGCATATATACACCCAGACATCGCATGTGTATCTTGTATAGTAAATAAAAGTCTCTTAAGTTGGCCTGCAAATAGTGTGACTATCGTAAATGTTGGCCGTATGTTTGGGTCCCTGGAGGTGCTGCAGCCATTAATCTGACTGTGTGGGTTGAACACCCCCCCACCCCCCACCTCCCACATCACTCAGCACATTTCCAGCCAGTGTGGGCGTCTGTTGGCTGATGGCCAGTGTTCGCCTCCAAGCATATTCAACGGCTTTGAATTCCACGTGACTCCCGGGAAGCTCATGCTCACCTTAACCCTCCCAGTGTTTGTGGTACTGGTATGGGATTGGGGATGATTAAAATGAATTTGGCTCAAAATCAGAAAAAAACCCACCAATGTTGAAGTACTGTGACCCCCGGTTTCTATCGCCATCACTGTGAGGAAACGTAGATTTGGTATGTTTGTTTACAATAAGCCATTTTAAATCAGCCCACTCTGAATGACGTTTACATCAGTAGCTGAATTATGCAGGCATTTTTTTTTTAATCTTTGCAATTCCTCTTTCAATTTGAAGGCATTTATTAATAAAAGGATGCTTTAAAAATGACTGGATAGGTAATGGATGTAACATCCACAAAATCTAGCTTTTCCTAATTAAATTTAGAGGTTAAACAGTAACTGGATTGGTAAATCTGCAGATTGAGATACTCTATATGGGCAAAAATATTGGGACGCCTGACCATTACGTCAACAGGGACATTACGTTCAATTACATGAACTTTAATAAGTAGTGGGTCCCCAGCTTTGCAACTATAACAGCTTCCGTTCTGCAGTATGTGTGGGAATTTGTGCTCTTTCATTCTCTAAAGCATGTAGGAGGCACTGATGTTTGATGAGACGTCCTGGCTCACAATCTCCGCTCCAGTTCATCCCAAAGGTGTTGGATGGGGCTGAGGTAATGGCTCTGTGCGGCCAATCAAGTTCTTCCACACTGAACTCATACAGCCATATCATACTAGAAGTAAGGGGGCTAGCCCAAACCATGAAAAACAGGTGT
This sequence comes from Ladigesia roloffi, assembly GCA_037577295.1. Lineage (NCBI taxonomy): Eukaryota > Metazoa > Chordata > Actinopteri > Characiformes > Alestidae > Ladigesia > Ladigesia roloffi. The sequence continues at coordinate 2,567,560 of JBBKCR010000034.1, read as the reverse complement.
GTCCCAATACTTTTGTCAATACACTGTAGAAATAATCGTATTTTGGATTTGTGTGAAGTTGATACATTAAAGATGTAAGTACATAATCTGAATTTGAAACAGAACATGATGTGGGGTAACTTCATTATCATGTTATAACTGATTTATTAGACGTTGTATGTAAAAATTCTATCTGACTGGTTTTAACCTCTGTGAGTCACTGCATGGGTGGAAGAAATTTGAATACAGAAACAGATTTCAAGCACAAAGAAACATAAGAGAAACATTTGTTTATTCAAATATTCCATCTGTGATCACCTCTACCATGATATGACCTTACCACCACTAGACTCAAAGTCTTTGCTCAGGGTGTGTTCAAATGGCACTAATGTGTCTAAACATCCAAACACAACTTTTGTTGTACAGACTGAATGGCTGTTATGTGTGCTAGCTCTTCAGTACAATATGGGCATTATTATTGTTTCCTCGTCAAATGGAGCATGTTGCTTGGCTCGGCTCCATGTTTCCACTTTTTAGAACAAGAAACAGCACACAAGACCTGCTAAAGGAAGGGATGACTGGTCAGAGCAGAGCTTGACCCTAATGCGGAGGTAATTATTCGCCCGGTCTATTGTATTCGATTCCACAGGTCACTTGATTTAATAAGCTGAAGTCACCAACATTCGCTTTGATTCCTGATCTACAAAGAGACTTCATGCCTAATTATGAAGGATAAAATCAAGTGGGAAAACAATCTCTTCTTCCACATATTTTCTAGTCTATATCCGGGCTTTAAATGGCATTAAAGATCTAAAATAAGTGATTTCAAGAATATACATACTAAAAAGGGCCAAGAATTTAATTTTACTGGTTTCTCTCCAAATAATTTAAGGCATAAAAGTTTTTTTCCCCCAGAATCATACATTTACTTAAGAGCCTTTGTTTTTTTAAGAGAGTGCATACTTTAGTTAGAACTATACACTATATGAACATAAATATTGGAACACATGACTTGACCATAATGACCCTGCATTCAAATGCTTAAGTATGATGTTGGTTCCATTACAGCCTTCACTCTTCTTGGAAGGCTTTCCTCAGGATTTTGGAGTTTATGTAGGAATTTGTGCTCATTCATTATGTAGAGCATTTATGAGGGCAGACACTGATGTTGGATTAGAATTACAGGCTTTCATCTCCATTCCAGTTCTTCCCAAATGTTGCAGCCAGTCAAACTCTGCCACACTGAACTCACACAGCCATGTCTTGATGGAGCTTACTTTGTGCATTGGGGCACAATGATGCTGGAATAGAAAAGGTTCTTCCTCATACTGTGTCCACAAAGATGGAAGCGTGGTGTTGTTCAAAATGTCTTGGTCTGCTGAATCTTTAATGTTGTACTTCACTGGAAGTAAGGGGCCTAACCCAAACCCTGAAAAACAGATGTGTCTCAATACTTTTGTCAACATAATTGTGTAGGTTGGGTGGCATGCTGGTGCAGTGGGATGGTCTGGGGTTTGGACGTTTTCATCTTCTCCCTGGGTCTGTGAGCTCTGGTTTCCTTCCATAGTCTGAAGACATACATATCGAGCAAACTGGAGACTCTGAATTGCTCCCGTTCGTGTGTGTTTTAATGTGATTGTTCTGTAATGGACAGACACCCCCAAATGCACACCCCCACCTGTGACCCTGGTTAAAGATAAGCAGTTTAGATGATAGATTAATGGACCTGCAGACTGACTGGACTGAAACAAACCAGAGATCATTGTGTCCTCACATTAACCTGCTGAGCTTTGTTGGAATGATCTGCGTTTTAATTACCAGAAATTCATGAATACTAGACTTTGTGATAAAATAACTTTTATTTCACAAGAATATGAACCGAAGAGTAATAAAACAGCTTATGTTGTCCACAAAAGCAAAATATACTGTACATACATTTATCAAGGACTTCTATGAACTCTCCACCCCCTTTTACAGACAGACAGTAGCCTGACGTTTTACCAGCAACACAACACACAGAAAAAGCAATGGTATCTGAATAATTTTTTTTTTAACATGCTAAAAACAAAGAATCTAAAAAAGAAGACATCTCTAAAACAGACATGGTTATCAAAAAAAAATCCTTAAAATGGGTTTTCTTTCTAAAATGGGCATCTTACTGAGTTTAGGTTATAGCACCCCTTTCATTGTGCTGTCTGCTTCACTCTTAACCTACAAGCCGATCGAGCTTAAATCATTTTAGTGAAAGACCCCGCACAAGAACGAAAGACGATGTTCATGAAAGTCTTCAGTGCAAACTGACAACATAGACTTGTGCAAATTTGGGCATCCCTGGTTAAATGATCTTATGGGGGGTTTTTATATGTAAAAATAAGTACACGTCCCCTAATGAGAACATATTTTAGTGCAAAATTACTGTTTATTTGCAAAATGTAACATATTGTGGGAAAAAATAAAAAATAAAACCTTTATATCTTCAATTAAATAATTGTTTGTCCCATGGCAATCTGTAATATCTTTATTTTGACTATTCCCCAATATGTGAAGTTGAAAATACACTATAGAAATGAATTTGCAATGAAACACAAAATAAACGATGTCATTTGATGACATATATGACTGACGATATACATTTGCTGGTTGTATATGGAGAATAAGAGATGACTAAACCAATTGTATCCACTTCTGTGATTCATTTCTTCCTTGAAAAACGCTTGCCTGTAGTAAAGTACACCCAAAGGCAAAGTTCGTACAGGATCAATGTGCTTCCTTCAACATATGACGTACTTTCAGATACCAGAAGTGGACCAACACTGTCTGATCCCACCTGACTGCAGCATCAAGACCCTGAAGACCCACACATACGACACAACAACCTTGGCAGGAGAGCTACGCACAGACAGTATGCACATTGTTACAGTACTGAAGACTAAACAAGTTCAGTCATTAACATTCTCTGCCCTGACACATGAAAAAGCACTATGGCTGCGCAGTGCTGAGGAATGATATATTTTAGGAGGGAAAAAGAAAACACCACCACCAACAGAAAAAAAACAAAGGCTTACAGTGACTGTTCTTTTAAATCACTGACAAAAGAAAAAAACTCCTTGTTTCCCGTAACCTGACATGTCTACTGTGGAATCAAAACAGTTCCGCCAATGTTGCTGGGATCAAAGCCGCCTCGGAGGTGAAATTAAAAGTTAAAGGCACGCAAATCCTGTCTGAGTAATTGTTTTGGGTAATAAAGTAGGGAATGCAATTATTTATAATACACTGCGACTACCGGATTGAAGCTGCAGGTTGGAGATCTTTATGGAGATTTCCCAGCCCTGAAGTATATCTGCTGTTACTTCGGCACCATGATGATCACAACGACTGGGCTGAGTAAAATCCAGCACAATCCAATAGTGCACCCTTGACAAAATTAAATCGGGGGCATCTACTTGTTTTGAAGGCTGTCAGCTAACTATAAAAAAGGGACTGGTTACAAATGACTGTAGTCCTAACAGTAAAAAAACCCAAACATTTTACATACAACATAATTACTGATTCAGTTGATACAATGTCACAACATGCCTGTATCTGAATACACAGAACAGCATATTTGTGCTTATTTAGGATACATAGAAAAATACACCAAAAAAACTAAAAAACAAGCAACAACAAAGAAAAAAAAGCACACATGCATGGATTTTCAGCTTTATGTCACTGGGAACGGTATTTTATAGAGACCTTTGTACAATAAAGATAAATCTATAACAATATAACTGCGAAGGTAAGCTTCGACTGAATATTCAATACTATGAATATGAATTAGCTTCAAAATAGATATCAGAGGTTCATTGTAGTCTTGGTGTTTAAAGACCCAATCAGGAATCGCTACAGGTTTAGTCACCAATGAGAATGATGAAGACTCTGGTCTAGAGCAGTAGCTGCACGTGGCAAGGCTCTGGAACGTTCACATGCACGCTTACTGTGAAACGATGAGTGGGAACTGGACTGGTGACTAAAGTAACCTGGGAATGGAAATGAAAGGGGGCATGTGGCTGAAGCTCTTATCCAGAGCGACGTACAATCAATACTTACAGGGACAGAGCCCTGGAGCAACTGAGGGTGAAGTGTCTTGTTTATGAACCCAATGGCAGAAAGTGGGGGTTCGAACCTGTGACTTTGTGGTAATCGGGTTCGGAGGCACGAGTTTCACCCACTAGGCCACAGTGAAGTTTCTGTTATCAAATACTGATCGGTACCCGCTCAGACCACCTGATTTGCATCGTATGAGACAATAACAATGGAAACAGTAATACAGTGATCGAGCGACCTCTTAAAGATACAGTGTGGTCTGCTGACCCAATAAAAATGTAGAAGAATTCTTCATCTCCAGTATTACACTGAGTGCGAACCCTGCTATGGCTGTGGTCCTGAGTGGGGCTTTAAGACCAAGTCATTACATTCACGTTCTGTTTCAATGCTCTGTGAATGCCTAGTGTCTATGCCACTTTCTGTTTTATGTGATCAATTACATTCTTCCAAGAGCACCCATTTCTTTTTCTTTTTGGTCTTCTGAACGCCAACCTATTGTCATGAAGGCCTCCAGGGTAATTATTGCTGGTGCAGCCACAGACGCTGAAATAACGGATTATGTATTTTTAATGGAGATTGTTGAGTTTTAAAAGGCAACTTATGGTTTAGACCAGGCCAGATGAAAAGATTGTTTACAGATGTGTCCACCTGATTTGAAATGAGCTGAGGCTCTGTGCGAGAGCCCTTCAAAAGGCCAAAGCAATGATATAGTGAAGTAATCAACACTTCAATGTGAACGGGAAAAAAAAACAGTCCTAAAAATGCTCAGCTTCCATCAGTGAAGTGTCCAGATGGCTGGCCAATTTTTTTTTTTTTCTCGTCCGCGTTTAGCAGCTGTGTTCAGGTCGGGGAGGAAGTAACTGTTCACCACGCCCCTTCCCTTGCATTGAAACGTAGAGAATGCCAACTTTATCCATAATGCCCAATACACGGCCCACGACTGTCTAACAGCCATGCTTCTTTTTTTTTTTTCTTCACAGCATTCCGTGTGTCACCGCAGCCAAATGGCACAAGTCTGCATGGAAAAGCTGAAGCTACAGAGAACTGAAAGCATGTTCGGTTTGAAATATGTTGGTTTCTTTGGTCCGAAACTGGCAAGTCTGCTTTGCGTGTCAAAGAAAGAAAGCCAGGAAAGCCAGTTCTCTGTTAGGTTGTGCTACATCGCAGAGTTGAAAGTGTTCACAGTCCTCGGGTCTCGGAACTCCGCTGAAAGGAGCGCCAATCCCCTAAGCAGCAACAGGAGAAAGCTGGAACTGTGGGTATTGTAGACTGTTTGCGCTGCAGTGGCAGTGGTGATGATTCCCTATGATGAAGCCCTATGAGGGCTGAAAGAGGAGAGGGCCAACCTGTAAATCTGAGAAAGAAAGAACACAGGGAGATCAAATAAACAGTCGGGAGAGAGAGAATGGTGAGAGCATGGAGGAAAACAGAAAGGCGAAAGAGAGAGGAGGGAGAGTGGGGAGGGGGGGATGTTCAACCAAAGGAAACGATGGGAAAGACTCATCTTTCATAATTATTTCAGTGTGCCACAGTCGTGGGTCGATTACAGGCTGCCACATTAATATAGAACAGATACATATTTCTGATATAATCTGATTGTTTACACTGTCCACCCGGAGTACACTGACGCAAATCTGGACTTAGAATGTTTCTCAGAAAACAGTCAGTGCTACTGACATTGAGTTCCCTATATGCTCTCTTCGTGAAAGGTGTGTTATTTGCTTTGCTGCCTTAATGACACATGAAAAGAGCAATAAAGTGTTATGTCCTGAGAAGGAGCAGAGAACGCCTGGAGTGACTCACTTTAGATTGGCAAGGACTTCATCTTCACCATAGAGGTCAGTTCCTGTTTCGTCACATTGTCCCGCCTCCTGTTCCTTATCCTGCAAATATAAACAGTGAGAAATGTGTGGGGACAACACAGAATAAGCCCAGACAGAAGATTGCATCTGAGCGACCCTGAACTGTGTCCAAGCAGACACAGCTTTGCCTTTATCTCGTTTTATGACCTGCTTTGTTTGAACCATTTTTAAGTATAAATGCCCAACCTGTACTGTTGCTTTTGCCCTCAGAATGATCTTTCAAGTATTCCTGTGTATGACTGTCACACTCCATTTATAATAGTAATGAAAAATCCGGAAATCTAAACTTTTTTACTTGTTTGAAATTGCTTAAAAATAAAACACTTCTTAAATGTTTGAGAACATAACATCTGAAAGATTACCTAAATTATCAAGATTTTCAACCAACGAGTCAAAAGTTTATACTCTTTGATCCAATGATCCAATATTACATATCTATGATTACATATCTATGAGTAATGAGTGTACAGATAAATACAGATAGGGTTTAACAAACTTTCAATAATTCCTGTGAAACAAAGTATGAGAAAAAATGATAAAACAAACAATGCTGTTACGATAATACTCTATACTTTCAGCTATTTAGCTATCTAGAATAATGAACAAGCTGTAGATGATTATCATGTGAAAAATGGAAAAATCTATACTTAAAAAAAATCCCAATTAAAAGTTCCAATTAAATTCTAAATAAAAGGCCTTCTCACATCTGGAGGCAGATGACTGTAAATAGACTATTAAAACATTATTTTTCTTTGTATCATAAAAAAACAAACAAATATTGAATAAAAAGTCTTAAAACATATTCTGGTATCATGCTTGATATCTAGTATTTCAATAGTTGAATTATTAGTAAATAAAACTCGTTTAAAAGCAGTTACTCGTTTAAAAATTGATTTAAACTTTTGAATGGAAAAAATCCTGTGTGGCAAAAATTGCATTTAAACTGGTCGTGTGACTATGGGCATGACCAAAGCTGGCTCTGGACAAAATCCTGTGTTATAGTAAAGTTAGCAAGCTAGCTAACGTTCTAACCATAAACAAAAAAATTGAACGTAATTACTTCATATAATTATATACCTGCTACAGCTTAAATCTACAGTAAATAACCGGCATGGCTGGTGGCAGTGGGATGACTTGTGCGTAGTTTTTTGTTAGTTAAGTAACTAACATCACAGTCTGCAAGCGGTGTAACTCATCTCCCACAAACAGCTAAACCACAAAAGTGAAGATAATAATACAGATTCCTTGCTGTCTGTGTATCACACAGTCTGTATTTCATGTGTTAATTTAAAAGTCGGAGGGGAAGAAATGTTAAATGGGCTTAGACAAGGAAATTAGCATTTCCTCTATATTGAATATACAAAAGACCACACTTCAGAGGTCAGTACAATCAAATCAGAGCAACTACAATCTGAAGACACAAGTACGCATCTCAAAGTTACACATAGTTTACGCACTATTAAAATCCTGTGGCTACTTTACTTTACTTCATTATTATTATAAGCATAAAATATTATTATTAGAGACATCTACAGTTTTTAAGGCCTTTTGAATATGGACCTGTTCACTGATCATGGTCCATGTCTGCAGAAGAGACTCACCATAGAAGGGCCGTGATAGTGAACACCACAGCCACCATTACTGCTGCGAACAGGCCAAGAGCAATCAACAGACCCAGACTTCCGTTTTCATCGTCTGAGGAGCCTAGACAGAACCAGAAGGACATAGCCCAAATATTATTGTTACACCGAATAGCCACAGCAGAAATCGAACAATACCATCATTATAAAACTAACAATGACCAACAAGTGATTTAGGTTTTTGTGTCCACCTTCATAAACAAACTCATAAATAGGGCAAGTTTACTTAAAGCTTTGTTTTTCTAGCTGTTCTAACGGTAATAGTTTTCTCCTAGCATAAAAAATCTCTAACAAAAAAATTATTCTGCCCCATTCAGTGACAGTAACTGCCTTGCTTACCATAAACAAACAGATATTTGCATAGTCCTGCTATTTCGAGCCCTCAGGTTGGAGATGGTTTCCGCTGAGCTGGGTTTAATTACTCCCCTGGGCAGCACAGATGCAAGCACACATCACATGCTTGCAAGCCACAGGAACACATGGTGGCATTTTTATTTACTAAAACTCTAAAAAACTGTGTCAGTGTGTCACATCTGACAAACTGAGAGCACATATTTCTCGAGATTTTTCAGCACTGTATTCTGATAATCAGAATATCTCTGTAGTTTCTGGAGCGTGTGGGGCTGTGTGCACGCTGAGAGAACAGTTTAGATCTGAGAAAAGCTGGAAACGCTTAGCTAATTAAAGCTGAGTGAGTCATGCCGGCGCCGGCCACATGGTCTGCATTTACAAAGGCCGATCTGCTCTGTGATTGGTCGACGCTGAGAGGTAAATATGGAGGAAGCCCAACCTCCACACCAAAGGCCAGAGCATCTGGATCAAGCAGAAAAAAAAACACGTCTATCTGGATGAGATCTCAAAGACATCTAACAACGCGTGTTCGATCTGAGCCTGACTAGCGCTCTCTTCCACTGCCAAAACCCCAGCGCTTTCATCGGCTGAAAAAAGACCTCAGTGCGGAGGACTTAAAGAGTAGTGAGTACATGTTTGAATTTTTATCTTGAAAATTCTTGCCAGCTCTTGATATAACAAACAGGCCTGCGAGAGTTTACCTGGAGACTTTTCCGTGGCCTTCACTGGAAATGTGGAAGGGAAGACTGGGCTTTCATCAAAATCCTCGGTGGTCTCTTCCGTATTGGTCAATGGGGCTAAAATCACAAAAGTTGATTCATTTGCCAAAGTGCCTCACACAACTACATAAATTCCACTATTAACAGCAATTAGGTGAAATCATACTTGCAAATAATAGGTAACATTCATAGCACATTCTCGGCTGTCAGGTGTTAAGTAAAAATGGGACATGGCGTAGAACATTGCAGAGTGTAAAAGAACTTGATTTTGTATTTCAAGTTAACAATGTTTAAAATCACCATTGCTTGCATTATAGCCCGAGTTTGTTGATAATGTTAAAGCAATGGTGGACAAACCACAAAATACAACCTACAGTGGCAGCCATCATGAAACATTAGGGCCAGTTGGTGCCGTTTGCACAATACTAACTGGTGGCTATGAGTTTCCACTAGTTGTTAGGTACAATAGTATCCTTACATTTCGGCTAATGAGGAAGAAACGACCCCTGTAATTTTTTTTAAGCTATGATGTCCAAACTGTCCTGAAGTGGAAGCTAAAAATAGCATTATTATTAATGTATGCAATCATGGGATGTAGCAAAGAAATACCCAGTTCGTTTCTCCAAACATTCCACTGAGGTTTTGTTGCCAGCCAGATTTAATTTTAGCAGTGACGGATTCACTATGGCTTGCGGTATCAGTCATGAGTGAGGAGCTGTAAATTTCAGAAATGTGGCACTTCGGTGTGAGCTTTACCCCAGGCTGAGATTTCTCAAAACCAAAAGAGGGCGCAACATAGGATTCAAGTCTAGCATTCGAAAAACACTGGAGTATATTTGAGAAGGACCACTGTAACTGCATGCTGAGTGTGTTGTCTAAGAAAATGCTAATTGTAGGTGTCAATCACTTTTGGGTAACTCAGTAATGAAGACTGTGTTTGGAGAGAAGAAAAGTCCAAATATTATCACAGTATCTTAACTGTCGGTTTTCTATGTGTGTGTATAAGTATGTGTGTGTGTGTGTGATGTTGCTCACCACTCCAGGGTTGGGCCTGTACCACCTGACTCCACTCGCTCCACTGGCTGTGGTTAATGAAAGCATCCTGGGCTCGAACTCGGATGTGGTGCAGGTGTCCCACCAGAGCGTCCATGATCATCACAGTGGTGTCCTCTGTCTCCAGCTGGACACAAAACCATCCCACACAAACTCACTGAACACAGGCAAGGACACAAAGACAGGCACGTTTCCTCTATTGCTTCTGGCAAGTTTCTGGATTATAATAAAAGCGTTCATAGTTCGACATATTTTAAACATATGTCTAGGGTTTTTTTTTGCAGTATGCTCATGCCTGCATAATAAGGCATTGTTCAGTCTCAGGGATATGCTTTCCAAACATTTTAGTCTCCTGAGACTGATCTGTTTCCCCAGAAAAGGAAAAAAAAATTGAAGGCCAGTGACACACTACATGGGTCTGAAAGTCTGTACGCCAAGGAACTGCTCACATTACACGATTTCAATACCAAATGTTTGACTTGGCAGTGGTGCATCATCTGGTTCCAGCATCCAAACTCCTGCGTGATAGTATAAGATCTGTCCTCTGATAGCTGCAATTTTCTGAGATGTGTAACTTTTCAAGCGTCACAATGCCAGACCACACTTCTCCACATGAGGCCAGGACTGAACTTTCTGTTATTTGAGAGATTCTCCAATTGGTGTGTAATTTGTGTGTGCCACCTTTATTATAATATTTGATTTACAAAAATGAATGTAAATTAAGTTAAAGAAAAAAAAATGATTTTCTAAATGCAGCCAAGTGTCCTTTACGCAACCCTCTGCATCAAGGGTGTCTTTACCGCACTTATTTACAGCACATTATACATAATTATATAATTATAAGTACAGAATACTATCACATATGCATTAACGCATTTGCTACTTCTTTGCTAAACAAAATTGAAGCGCCTTTCTGCAATGGAACCTTGTATAAATGGCAGTTTTTGAATGGTTATGTAACTTTCTTAGATGTTGTGTTGAAAAAAAAAAAAATATATATTTATTGTTTGAAACAAAGCTAAATGGGACCGCAATCCTGCATCTACACGCACACTAGAAGGCTTCAGATGTAAAATTCACTACAGGCCCCAAAAATATCCATATACTCTTTACAGCTAGGCTTCTTTGACGTTCGGCAACTGCCCATAAAAATGTTCTATTTGTATAATTTCCAACAAGGGTCACTGCCAAGGAATTAATATCATCCACACATGAGCTTACGATGCCAAGAATCACTAGATGGGTAAAAAGACCTCCAGCTCTATCCAGCACCTTTGGGATGAGTTGCATTTATGACCCAACACTAATCATCCAACACATCACTAATGAGGTGACCTCACTAAAGATCTTGTGGCTGAACTCAATCCATTCCTCACAACTATGTCCCAACCTCAGAGCTGTTACTACAGCAAAGAGGGAAAAATATCCCTTCCAGTTCTTTTGATTGCAGAAGAATGAACTAGCTGGACACAACAGCTGCCCAAACTCTTTTATATTACTCATATTACTGTCCTTCTATAATTCTGTTTAGATCAATATGTTGTACAAGAAAATATGGATCTATAGATCTGAATAGAGCCACAAATCTGACGGTGATAATGGGCTCAGATCGTATTGTAAACACAATGGCACTACATTAGGGCAGACAATGGATGATTTTTTAAAATCTGGAAGCCAAGACAAATAAAAAAAACACAGATTCAGGTGAGAAACCCACAAAGGTCTCTGAAAGAGCAGCAATCATGGGGCAGATAGCATCAGCAGCTCTGGGGTGTGTGTGGAGCTGCGAAGAGTGAGTGATGGAGAGAGGAAAAGGAAAGCTGCTGGGACATGACTGAGCCTCCACAGAACAGGAGAGCCTGTGTGGGTGCCAAGCTGGACGACGCCACATGTGACTGTGCGATAAGAGAGTGTGAGGAGAGTTGTTAGCTAAGCCTGTGCTGTTTATCACTGCACTCACTCAACCTGCACTGCATTAAAAAAACTTACACAGCCTTAACCATCCAATCCAAGTCAGAAAGCAGACAAGTATTTGAATTCACTCCAGATTTGTTTCCATGTAGTAATTTTACGACATCATAAATGCAAATAGTGGTGAATCACACAGGAAAAATATAACAAGATTCACGCAATGGAACCATATGTTTTTTTCTGACATCAGAGTTAGAGCAGACAAAAAAGAGCCAGTCACATTTAAAAACTCCTGTGAAATATATTATTCAGTGTCTCACACATTACACTGCACTTCACACAATGATATAAGAATAATTATTCTCTGATCATATTATGATGTATTCAGAAACAGAATTTTTTTTACATAATTTGATCTATCTTGATGATATTAATAGGCATTGTCATAATCCCCAGCTCTGAATGCTAAAATAATACTTTTATTCAAAATTCAGGCTCAGTAAATATTTTGTAGCTATTTTAGGTTACTACATTCAACCTTCATCAAAAACTGTGAATAGCTTTATAGAACTTCTACCTTTCCCACTTTCAATGGCATATTACCCTGTCAGCTGAAAAAGTGCCCAGTACTAAACACTAGCTAGTGTCTATACAGCCTCCCTAAAACTGGGCTGTGGGAAAGTGCAATTGTGTTCAGTGGCGTGATGGAGCGCCGTCTAATACCTTTGAGATGAGCTGAAGTATTGCTTGTAATCTGTAACTAAATATCCATCAGTACATGACCTCATTACTGTTCTCCTGACTGAATTCAATCAAACCCTCACAGCAGTGTTCCAACATTTATTGTAAAGCCTTTGAAGAAGAGAGTAACTGCAGAAAAGCGGGGAATCTCAGTCATTCTAATACCCCTGATTGAAAGCAAACGTCTACAAACTTTTGGACATAAAGTACAACCAGTTATACACAGGATATCGGTCAGCAGTTTTACAGACCTGAAGTGTCATGAAAACAGGAAAATGACAGTGAAACAGCATTAAGCTGAACATTTCTCATTTGAACTCTCTTTCTTTCTGCCTGTTTTAATGACCACGATTCTTGTTGACCTTCTGTGTATTTTTTATTTCAGTTTACCAATACGGTTTTCCTTCGAAGTTTTAAACAGTTGTTTTTGTAAAGTAGCCTTGCTTCTGCATAGCTTGAGTCAACAAACAGGAACTGACCTTGGACCAGAGGTTAGATCCTTCTGGCCTGTACTGTAGCTCGAACTTAAGGGGAAAGGCACTAAGGTCTTCAGGCCAAGACTTCGGGTTCTTCCACTGCACCAGCAGCTGAGTGGGCTGACCAGGCACTGCCATCCATGTCACAGCTTCCGGAGTGTTAGGTTTTACTATGCACAGAGAGTCAGAAAACAAAAACACCATGAATATTTTTTACTGTGGTATGTGATGTTCTTAAACCTGCACAAACCTTACAGCTCCATCATTTAGCAAGAAACCATTATATAACTGTTTGGCTAACAGGCTTACAGGACTTCTGGGGATCCACATAGGTGATGGTGGAATTGGAGCCCAATGGACTGACTTCTGTGATGTTCACCAGGTACTTGGGTTTCCAAAACTCAGGATTTCTGATGGTGCACTCGTTGACACTGATGAGATGCTGCTCACAGGTTTGCGGCCTTTCGTCATTCACACTGTAACCAATGGATCAACGATTTAGAAGGATGGCTTCCTTCTTTCAGAATATCACTGCATTTCCAAATGTTAGTAGACATGGAGCCCACCAGGTAAAATCAGTAAACTGCTATGAGTTTAATAATTTGTGTTTAGTAGATAAGATTAAGCTGACTTGTGGCATAGTAACCAATTTCATCATGGGTAACCAGGTCCCCCACTTAATTTCTAGCGTATCTATAGGCAAATAATATGTATATTGTTTTCTTCACAAATGTTACACAAGATAGCAACCAATTAAGATTTGTTGGTGTCTATTACCAAGTCTTCTCAAGTCTTTCAGAATAGAGGTCTCTGTTGGGCTGACACTTACATTTGCTATTTTATTTTAAATATTAGTGTTTCATTAAAATTAGGCAGTATAGTAGCCACAAAAATGCATTGCACTGCCTTACGTAATACCCTAACAAAACACAGAAATGTGGAATTTGTCTGTAAATGGCCCATAGAAAAGCCAACTGTCCTCCCGTTATAAAATAAAGTTTACATATAATATGAACATATACCGTTCCCTCCATAATCCATTCAATTCACATACAGAAAACAGGCTCTAAAAACAGCCTGTTTTATCCTTATTGTTTTTTATAATCACTTATTTACATACATACCTCCATTTAGCTCACAATCTAATAAGGACTGTTCCTGTTCAGACCATCTTACAGTAGCATACAGTGCAAAGAACAGAGGTAATTTAAACGTTTGTCTTTTTTGATGGATGGAGACTGAAAATGTCAAGAAAAAATATTGTGCATGCAGCACATATAAACCAAACGTATAACTGGATCTTCAGTATAACAATAACATATAACTATAAGACATTTGGACATTTATGCAATTTTATTGTTGCTTGATACTAATTGTTATTCTGAGATTCTACTGATTGCTTTGTGTGAATACGATCGGATATCCAGTAAATGAACTCTGCCTTGTGCCCCAACCTGTAGGAGGAGATGTACTTGGTGGGCAAGTGTGTTGTCACCCTCTGTGTCCATGAGCACCGGATTTCAAAGTGACTTGGCACTTGACAGGAAACACGGAGATAACCAGGAGGATCTGAAAGACACAACCAGAATTGCTTTCACACAAGATAGAACCCAACCAGACACTGCACACACTTCTGTCCACAGCATTAAAGCTCTGAGATTTCCTTGGAAACCTGTAGGGGATTCTGCATGGGCTGAATACGGGCAATCTCACCCTTCCGAACAGGATGCTGGAGTGCTGTGATGTAGTGACTTCCTGTGAGAGGAAGTGCTCTGAATTCTACCACCACACACACTTATTGTCTCCAGCGGCCCTCGCCCCGCTCTGAGAGGACAACACTGAAGTGCTTCCATTTTTACAAGCGAATTTCCTGACATTCAAGCAATGTCCGACAATAAAGGAAAACATCTATAATAGTAAACGATGACATTTTAAAGAAGTGAACAATTTACAAGTTATCCATGTATTAATTAGAAGAATAATTTGAATGATATGTATGAGGTGTTTTCTTCTTTCATTAAGCCTCAACTGTGCCCCTGCAGAGTCACCATGTCTCTATCACAGTAAGAATTCTTATGTATTTTTAAAATATCGTCTTTAAAAAAAGAAAATTCACTCAACGGAGATATCTGAGATAAAATTCTTTCAAAAGTGCAAATTCTAAGTGCTTGGACACAATATGACAACGCTTTACAAATTTCATTATTGAATCTACAATATATTTCCATTTGTCTGGAACATACTTGAATAAAACTGTAAAATACTGCATCCAGTTTCTGTGTTGCTTTACTTGCCTAATTGCTTTGCTAGCTAACCACTACCAACATTTTTCTGTAGCGACATGCCATAAAACTACCATAAACTATCATAAACCCTTCAAACCTGGTATAACAAAAATGCAGAAGATGAAGAGCTTCCAAAAAAATTCCGGGGTGAGTGCTGAAAAACTATAATAGATAACTGGTCTTTCTTAGGTGGATTTTAATCTCAGTAGCTATTCCCTGCATAGAGAACTTACTGATTGTGTAGTTTGCCAGATAACTATATAGGTTATTGTCCACCGAAACAAAATGTACATAAGCTTGCTCTATTGGTGCTTTTCGCCTGGCACAAAGAATCTTGCTGTACTATGAACGGATGTTTTTCCATTACAAACAGCGACACGCTACAAGTGTTTTGAACCTCAGATTATGTACTTAAGTTTATCAGTAAAGTGCAATGACAATAATGAGAGTTAATGATTTCTTTGCTGATCTGTATGTTGGTTCAAACTCAGTAACAGGTCTGATGTTGACTTACGGCCCAGACGGAGCCTGATGGTCTGCAGGAGGACCCCTCTCTGGTTGTGGCAGCTGTAGTTACCCTCCATGGAGTGTGTGGTGTTGAGTAGAACGAGGGTGCCGTTGTGTGTCTGCCTGAACCGCACTGAGCTCCCATTTTGCCGCCAGTGCACCGGAGACCTGCCGGACCATCCAAAACTCACAGTCATGACCTCTATCAATCACACCCAATAATTTGACTAAGCCTGGTCTGTAGCAGGGAAATTAGCAGCATCTGAACCAAAACGGCACTTTCCTCCACCTATAAATGACCTGTTTGTTATATCTATCATATCTTTGGCAAGGGGAACTCAATTGGCTGTTACATTTATTGGCAAAGGCTATCAATTTGGTCCAACAGGTGGTTTTCCATATGCTACTTAGAGTTGCCAAGTGGAGAGTCTGGGGAGTATATGCCCCATATAATGGTGAATAGCCCCAGTGTGACTCAGCTATAGCAGCTTGGCCAGCACCGCCACAGAAGGGTGTGAAGCACGCTGTTATCAGCGTTTACTGGAAGACTCGGCCCTGTTTAGCTCTTCTGTAACGTAGAAACAGCCAGCGAGGGACATACCCGTGATGGGCACTTCCACAGGTCAGGGTGACGCTGGAGCCCAGGCTGCCGTACTGGACATCTGAAACTGGACGAGACAGACAGGACATCGGCTATAAATTATTTGTCAAAGTCAAAGTCAAAGTCAGATTTATTGCCAATTTCTCCACATATACTCCCCCAGTGATGCACAACGTACAGGACAAAACCTAACACTTCTAACATTACCTAACATAACTTAAGGACAAATCTAATTTTAAACAACACCTAAAACTACTCACATTACCTAACATAAATTAAGGACTTCTAACTAATGATAAAACAAGACAGGAACACAGGACAAGGATCACATGACAAACAAAAACACAAGAATTTCTTAGTCTTAAGAATGCGGCTTTATGACACAGAATAGGACGTCTTTAATACGGCTTTATAAAAGTTGTAAAGGCTTAAGTCAACAATGTTAGCAAACAGTGTGGTAAATCCCCCTTTAGGGATTTCTTCCCCGTTCTGAGAAGTCTACTGCCTAAACATTTACATTTAAGCATTAGGCAGATGCGTTTATGCAGAGCTACTTTTCTGAGTGATGAGTGCAGCATAAGGAGCATGAAACGTCTCGCTCTTATTAGTGTAATGTGGTGAGTTTGTCCAGGCAGGGAATCAAACCCTCGCTAAGCTTATGCTTGCTTTTGTGGTTTCTGGCACTATATGATCATCTATAGAAACGTAGAGGTATGTAAGCATCACACGGCTAAAACAGTCATCTTCAAGCCAATATGTTCTCCAGATCTATTTTTACAATAGTATGTCACACAGTGACAGAAATCACAAGTTTATTTGAGATGACCTAAAATTCAGGATGGTTTGCGGGAAAGATATGATGATTTAGAGCCAGAGTTTGCACAGTGGTAACAGGGTGGGGCATAGACTCCCATTCCTTACTGGTAGGGGGGTGTAACCATTCACCCTGTTATGCGGTTTAGTTAAGACCTCGGTTTCTGAGCCAATGGTTTAAATTGGTCCAGTTTGCAAAAACATGACCAAATAAAAAGGTAAGAGCATTAAAAAAACGACTTTAATGCAAGATATGCAAAAAAAAAGTGAAATAAATAATAAATAATTTCCTAATTCCACTTTTACAAAACTGTGGCTAAATGCACTGCAACAGCAATGTTTCTCACACTATCAGTGGGGGCAGAAATAGAGAATTTTCTTTCAGCAACGATCTCCTTCAGCACATCAGCCAACATCTCGCTCATCTGTTGCAGAAAAAGACCTCGTATTCGTCATAACTGTAGTGGACTGTGTCTTTCCCAGAACACAGTTCTCCCTTTGTTTCTTCACTCAACTTTTACACAACATATGTTCCGAAATGAAGTCTGCTTGTAATTTCAAACCATGACTTGAGCACATTTGACAGCTACTGGATATCTGAGGTTTGAGAACATTTAACCTTGAGAGGAATCCCGTGGCTCGAGCACATTTATCCGATACCCGTGTTTAACGGTGATAGGAATATCAGGGCTCAAGTACATCTAGTGGCGATCAGAATCCTGTGGCTTAAGTCCGAGTCCTGCAGCTTGAACACATTTAACAGCTATCGAATACCCTTGGATGGAGCACTTTTTTAGTATCATGTGGCTCAAACACATTTATCCATGTTCTGAACTCCGTGGCTTGGCCATCTTTAATTGCGATAGAAATCTGGTAGCTCAAGTCCATCTGACAGAAATCGGAATCTTGCGGCTAGTGCACATTTAACAGCGATCGCAATCCCTTGGTTTGAGCAAACTTAACCTCAAACGGATTTCCACGCCTCAGACACATCTAACAGCAAAGGGAATCCTGTGGCTCAAGCTCAATTACCGGCAATCAGAATCCCATTATTTCTCGAGATATATTCAGGTTTCAGTTACTACTTGTAAGCTACATTAGCAACCAGTGCAAAACCAATGAGCCAAGCACATAAAACATGTCTTGGTGGATCAAATATGTTTAAATTAATTGTACACTTTTTCAGGCATAAGCAGCCATCATATGAAAAGAACATTTTCTATTGAGTCTAGGAGTGCTTTCAACCCTGAATAGCACTGACGTCCAATAATTTTATTAATGATATGCATCAGATATTGCCAGGTGTCTTTTCTGTGGTATTAAAATGGCACCTCATTGCCTCAATTGAGAGAACCAAGTCGTGGATCGTATAGCAGGCCAAAGACTGACTGTGTGCTGGAGCAGAAGCAGATTGGGAGTGTTTATGTTCATGTCCTCTACTGCCCCTTCAGACCACAGTATTTATATCAGGGGTGGAATAACAGGCCTTTACTGCCAAGTGCTGGACAAAGATGGGCAAATACACACAAATACACACACACACACACACACACACACACACACACACACACA
>JBBKCR010000034.1:2526348-2538178 GCA_037577295.1 Ladigesia roloffi | reverse complement strand
AGAGAGAGAGACAGAGAAAGAAAGAGAGAGAGTAGGGTAAAGGGCCAAGGGCGTGAGGCCTTGGGTCGGGGGGTGGGGTAAGAGTAGGACAAACAGCTCGGAGAAGGCTGAGGAATGCAGAAACCCTGCCAGAATTCAGAGACTCCATTAAACTCAGACTCGGCATAAAAGGCTCGAGAACGTTTAGCAGCCCTCGCTTTGCTTTCAGCTTCATGATAACTGCGTCATTATGGCTCAATGATATAAGGTCAGTATGGACACCCCCTATTGCGCTAATATGCATGGCTAGGCTTTTACTTATGCTTGCTAGGTCTCGTTTGGAGACAAACGGAAATAGAAAGGTCAGCTAAAAAGGCGAGATGAAGGTGGCTTGCGAGCCAGTGAGAGGCGAGCTTGTTGGGGATGGAGACTTTTTTTGGTGCCGCAAGCCTTGTTTCAACAGTCAAGAGCAAAATAATTTGTTTTGGCTATTCTAAATAAGGACAGCTGTTTTTTTTATTGATACGTGAACTCGATCCAGACGTCTTTTCCCCCTGCCTGATCTCTGCAGAGTCACTTATTAGCACCCTTTCAGTGCTGGGCAAGTCTAAGCACAGCCTCCAATGAGTCATGGAGAAACACTCAATGGGATCCTTTTTTTACAAGGGAAAATGTGTGGAGGGGCGCTGAAAATAGACAACATCCCTAATTTGGCACATTCCTCCGCATACAATGCGGCCCAGTGGAAAGAGAGCTGCGCGACGCAGGGCAACATCCGCTGGAAAAGTGCCCAACTTGTTAGTCACAGTGAAACAAAAAGTGTTGTCTGTCAGTCCCACGCTGATTCACACATACAAAACAGACCTTCTGGACAAGCAAATCAATGTGAATGGCCTTTACGCCTGCATTATTAGCCTGCAAAAGGTCAACAGAAGGTAATGAAATGACAAACACAACGATGAGAGCTGATTTAGCCTGACCTCGGCCGGCTTAATGAGCCGAACAAATAGGAAAGTATAATGTTCCTGAACTTTAACGCTTCAAGTAGCAGCGCATTAGGTACCTGGTCTGTCTCCTACAAGTCTGCAGAGCCACGTATGCAATGCTAAATATATAACAGAGCTGTGCTCCAAGTGTATTCTGATAAAGAATCTGTGAACATGCTAAAATTAAGTATGGCAAGTACAGTGAGTAACATGTGCCACAATCTGCCATCTGTGCATTATTTGAACACACGATCCGGCCTTGAACGTAGCAGGGTTCCATTGCTGCATTTCCATTTTCTTATTTCTAAAAAGCAATGAAGCCTACGCACTGACCTTCATCAAACAAGACAACATAATAGAGCCATCGGGTATATTTGTCACTGCATAATAAAATCTTTAGCTTGACCATGAAACTGTAACTGATCTAGTGAGAATGAATGTGACACAAACTACTGACTGAGGCTGTACTGCCTGTGGCCTAATGCCATGGTCTTTTAGCCTGATGGCTAATTGCACATGAGTAATAATTAATGGTGTGTGCATTGATGAACAGTGCACTTAAAAGTCTTGTGAATGAAGGCAGTGGTGCATTAAAAAAGCAGCCAACGCAGTCCTGTGGAAGGAGTCTTTTAAAATCCGTTTTAAAAAACAGACAAGATCTCCTCCTTATGCCCTTGTAAGAACTAGATGAAAACAAGATGCTGGTTTCCCAGAGTCCCCTGCAGCGCAGGGCCACTGAGGGTCTGCACAGGGAAAAAAGAGAAAGTTGCTGTATGCATCTTCACACAGAGAGATTTAGAGCGACTCAAAGAAAATAAAGGAGTAAGTAATCTTCCCCGTTGTTTGGATAGGCAAAGCTCACTAAACAATCCAGGATGTGGAGACAAGGGGGAGCCATAGCCCGCATTCTCTCCATGTAACTCGAACAAAGACCACCCAGCACTGTACAGATAACGGTGTGGCTTACAGCTGATTGACTTGCAATGTCTGCAAAAATTACACCCAAGTTCACTGTTTTGATTTGCAGAAGAAGTAAAGCTTCGTCCTTCTAGGTACACGAAAAAGAACCCGGCTGGATTCGGGGGGAAGAAGTAAAGACTTGTTTAGAGATGTACACTTTATCCACAAATTATTACTTGATATGATATAGCCTGGAATTATAGTTTGCAAGGTTTGGCAAGAGTCGGTAGTTAGCAGTTACCAGAAGAAAGCCTGGAATTTTGTTGTCAAGGGAACAAGGTCTGTACTGAAATTATGTGGCGCACATTACTAATTTGCCCGAGGCAGAAGTTTAACAACCGACGTTTTCGACAGGGTGGAAGAGAAAAGACAGCTGAAGGATTCAAGAGACCAGCTCCTCTCGGATTCCATTTTGCATATAGCATGCATAATTAATATCACATGTGGACCGCTGTGGCAGGACCTCTGTAGAGGGAAACTTGGAGAGGGGGTTATTTCAATCATGCACGAAGGCTGGGATACAGAACGTATGACAGCTGTGTATAGCTTAGGCAAAGTGGCCCGACAACAAAAGAAAGTTCCCAACGATGCTAAGGTAATCGGGATTTTGCAACATAGACAATGTACCTCACAGCTCACCCTTCATGCCGCTCAGCCACCAGAACTGTCCCTGAGGAAGTGTAGAATTAAATTTAGCTCGGGCAACAACACTGCCAAGCAAATAAACAAGTGTGCAAATGGATGGCTGGATGAAATGGCACAGTCGAAGCCTCTGTGCAAGATCCCCGCAACAGGAGAATGTGAGGGTGATCAGCTAAGACTGACTGAAAATAGCCTAGTGTGCGTCCTTGGCTCTTCTGAATGCTGTATTTATACAATCTGACAGAAGCGGACAAAAGGCTGCACAGGAACATCTGCCACGTGCGTCAGACGGTCCGCTGTCTTTACTGAGACAAAGACTCTGGATTTGCACTCAATGGATTTTTAGCCCTCATTCATTCTGAGGTTACAGCTGAAACAGAGGCGGAATGTATGATGTTTCGGAGCTTACTCGGGATACAGACATCAGTTGACATGAAACAAACTGGTCATCCAGTGGATAAGGCCGCGAAGAACTACCCTGTACTCAACCTATCGCGGCCTCTCATCAAGAGATCCTGGAATTTCCTTCAGGCGCTGGCTGGGACAAGATGGCTACCAGATGCCAGCTATTCACTAAGCTTTGGCTGCCTTCCCAGGATAGTTGCAGCCTCAGCCAGTTGTGCTAGAAGGTAGACTGTGCTTGAACAGTTAGGGCCTCTTAATTCATCACGGGATTAACCGGAAAGAAAAGGAAACGTATCCCAGCCTGATTGACTTCCTTGTTCTATGGTGGAAGACTTGGCCACAAGTCTTGATTACAAACTTATAAAGGCAAAAAAACTTGCAGTTGCGAGTCAGCAAAGCCTTTCATGGAAATGCAGTCGTTCGGAGCACTTATCCGTCGGAAGAAACGGCAGTGATTTATACCAAGCGAGAGGCCAAAGTATACCGCCACTGTGAGTCATGCTTACACCAAACCTGGAACGTCTTGTTGAACTAATATCGGTGGCCGGCGATGCTCAGCACTGGCTCTGCAGGGCCTGGCAGAATTATGAGCTCTCTCCACAGTAGGGCCTCGCTTTCAGTGACAGCGCTAACCCGTTTCAGTAGACACCAGGCTCAGCAGCTTGGTATTTAACATGGCGCCATGTTACTGCCACACATAATTACAGAGGCGGTCCAGGGCAAATTTCTCTCTCCAACATGCTACCACATCATGAACAGCGCGAAAGTCCAAAAAACAAACATGTCATCGTTTGAGCGATTCAAATCAATGTCAGACTACACGAGGCCGTCTGGCATAGATCAGAGTTGGGCTGGATAGTCTCTTGCCTTTGTAACATAATTGGCGCAAGGAATACGGAGCTCAATCTCTCATTCGATTTCGGCTAGGGGCCAAATGCGTCACGAGCAGACAAAAGAGGTACAGGAATGATTTGTGAGAAGCTTAGAATAGATTGTAACACCCTCGTCAATCTCTGGCAATCAAACCATGAATATCAATTACCATCTGGGTAGGACTCTGAGAGTACAGACTGCGGCTGCAGTGTTCTGTGTACTATAAACTGCAGGTTTATTCCAAATTCTGAAGTGAACCCAGATCCACTGAACCGAGCAGGCAGTAGTCTCGTGTGAACGTTAACAGGTGCCTGGAGCTCTATTGTGTTTGATTCCCAAACTGAGGGGTGCTCGCTCCAGAAGATAAAGTACTCTGCCCCCATGAGTCATGGATGCTGGGAAGAGCCTGAGTATTCTATTACCGCTGTTCCAACTTGCACGGCTCATGCACAGCTTTAGCCACAGACACGTCTGGAGCGTGCAGCTCTGAGCCCTCTGCAAACAGAGCCCAGCCACTGATACTCGCTCGGTCTACCTGAGGTTTGTTCTTAGTCTGACTATGCACACCTTGTTGTGCTCTGTCCCTGAAGAGATTACGGCCACTAGTGACTCCTTTCGCTATTCTAGCGGGAGAGAGATCTGTTCGAGATAAAAGGCTTTGGGCTGATCAAAGGAGAAGCCAAAAGAAAGCCTCAGCCAAGGCCGAAAATATCTAACTGCCTACTCTTACAAACAGCTCTCCAGAGAAAACCTTAAATGGTGTGTGCTTTAAAGGGCTAGGGGTTGGTTTGTTCATCTTTGAGGTAAGCCAGATAAACAACAGACTGCAAAATGTAAGTGTCTCCAAAAATTTTGCTATTATTTTCCACTCATAATATTCTAAAGCCTAATCCTTTGCTACACAGCATTATGAGTGCTTTTTAGCCTGTAGTCTGAAAGTAGAATCAAATGATATTCATGAGTGACAAAGAGGAGTGAAAAAAAAAACCTTCATTAAATAGATTTAATAATAACTAATTTAACAAACCCACAATGCATTCTGGACTGTATACTGCCTAGTTAACTTACCCCAAGTCAAAAGAAAGCCACTTCAAGTAAGTCACACAGATGCCATAGTAGAATTCAGATTATTCTGCAGCTTAAGGTCAAGTTTGGCCAAAGATCTGGTCCCAAAGAACCACACCATTAAAGACTGGCTACAATAACCCTAGGCCTGTAGCTCACACCTGTAACTGGACTCATAATTCAACATTTTACGAGAAGCCAAGTTACTCTTGCCTGCTGACCACAGAGTGCACTATCAGCCCTTACAAACCCACATAAGTGTGTTTCCTATGGTACCTTTTAGACTGTGGGCAGAAAAGAACCACATGAAATAAAACTAAATAAATAACATGAAACTTGTTATTGATATTTCAAGACTGACCTGACCCTTTTGGTCACTCAATTATATGGAAGTACACAATGTTTACAGATTTTGGTGATTCCAAAAATGCAACTGCACAAAAATGAAAACACACCTGTTAGTGAGGTCTGGTAAACAAGTCACATGAAAACATGGCATTTGCTTAAAACTAATTGCAGGGGGGGAGAATACTGGCAGGAATTTGATGGTAAATAATTATTACACCTTATTTTGTGTGACAGATGAGACTGTATATGCAGTATTTCTGTCTGCCAAATTGTGAGGTCTGCCTTTGATGTCCACATGCATGGTGAGTTACCAGGATAAGGCAAAGTTAAATGAAATTTGCTGCAATATTATCAGCTTAATTAATGACCCATGCATGCAAAGTTTTACTTAATGTATCACCAAATCATTCATATATCATTATACTACTTAATCTGAAGCATGCATTTCTCTAACAAAGTATGTATGTATGTTATCCAATCATTCCACACCTGATCTTATATTGTCCCAGGTCCCATAGAATGTGTGTGTATGAAAAAAGACAGCTAGACCTGAGACATATTCTCTGTGGTTTGCTGACTAATTAAGCTGATAATGCTTCAGCAAATCACTCCTTGAATGCAGCTTGACATTGCCATGCCCTGATAACTTGCCATGCAAGTGGACATCAAAGGCCTAAACTTGAGGCCTCCAATTTTGCCTAATTACCCTCTTCCAAGCTTTCCAGTCCCTGACACTTTAAGCACATAAACAAAGCCCTAACGAAGCTACAGTCCTTTACAGTGACTCATCATCGTCTCCGTTCTAGTCATTATTTCTTAGGACACCCATCAAAATCACTTTCAGAAAACAGAACGCATAAGTAATGAGTTGTGTTACATTGAATTTCCGGCCACGCATAATAGGACAGCACCATATATAGTTTGTAAATTGTTATTGTGATTTTAGTTTCAGCAATATTGAAGGTTCCAATATGTAATTGAGCCTCTGAGCAGTCAGTGTTTTTGATAGGGTGACCAATCAGAGATCCAGGTCTTTCAATATAACGAGGTCTATATGTTATTCAACAAAGCTAAAATGATTTTGGCCAGTCTTTAAAAATACTGTTTATAAAGGATCCGTATTCTACCAACAATACAATTCATAATTCATCATAACGTTCTCTTATGTAATGTATTCTCCATTTCCTAATCTCTGTTTATCTCATAACTAGACAGCCTGTTTTTGTTACTGTGCTTTTAGGACTGTAGCTCACTGAACAGGGCACAATCATTACATAGAACTTCAGCATTAATGGGATGCTGTTGTCTAAAAAAAGGAGATTTAAGTAAATGTGTTGGATTTTTGACATCACAAAAAATGGTGATCTAAAAATGGCCAGTTTTGAAGCTCAGTTCACATATATGGACGGCATGGATGGGAGAATGAAGATCAGTTTTGAAACTGTTAAAATATTTATGTACTCAAAGCCTTTATTATTCCAGAAAGGTGATGATATGGGCACTTTAATATATCAAAAGGTATTACTCTATGTAGAAGCATAATCGCAATATTACTATTCTGCCCTTACCGTGCAGCCATACTTCACAAGAACTTTGTGAAGCTGCTTGCCTCGAGGAAATGGGCTAATACGAATTTCTTGACCAACACTGGTGCAGCAGATTAAATCCCAACTTGGGCCTCAAGCAATTTCAATCTCAGAGGTGCTCAGAACACAGCATGGCGTCGACTTGGCAGTGGAATCCGCTCTTTCCTTTAAACGAAGACTTATCCTCCCAACAGAGAACAGTCGAGTTTAATTTGAAACTGATTACAGCCACTCCAAAACGTGTGCTGAAACATGCACTGGAAACGAAAGCGTTCGGCGCATGAGAAATTGGACTTGGCAAGTCAGGGAAACTGAGTAAAATTCTGCTTTTGAGAAGAGGCTTGGGACGAGAGCCAGAGGCTTCAACAGAACAAACCACTGTCCAAACTCCATCTTGTGGCGAATTAATTGGCAGGTATGCTTCTCTCTTTTTCGATGCTTCTAAAACCCCAAAAGTTTTGTGTTTGCATTCCTTGCTCTGCTACGGACCATGTGTCCTCCACTCTAAAGCCGAGGAATGCACATCTGGATAAATGTTCCCTCCATGTATATATTTTCCAGTGACAGCCACTCTACAAGAACATTTCTCAGTTGCGCTCAGAAAAAGCAAAAGCACTATGAAAAATGGGCACAATCCACAAAGAAATTAAGATTTTGGGGTTTTCAGATAGCAAACAAAACCTGCTGAGGCAAGGTTTGTGTGCAACATGGCTTCGATACAGGCGTGTTCCCCACAGACTCAAATTACAAGAGCTCCACAAGTGATTACAAGAATTAAGTGCTTCATTCCTACCAAAGCCCAAAAGGTTCAAAACAACCCAATTCTATGCAACTAGCTCACTGAGAGGTGCTGCAACAATAGATTGGCCTCTGGAACAGGACCCCTATGCCCCCCATTCAGGTAAAGAAGGGAAAAATAAAGCAGCGAAGACATAAACAAACCAGCCATGAGGGCACAGCTCTGATTTCCATCCACAGATCACACAGCATCCCAGCTACTTCATTTTAGTTCAAGTGACCATATTTAGGACACACTAAAAAATATACATGTACCAGTATTTTGGGTCACTGTTATAAGTATGTAGGTATACTCACATACACACAGACACACACATCTATCTATCTATCTATCTATCTATCTATCTATCTATTTCTCTATTAATTAAGATAGATAGATAGATAGATAGATAGATAGATAGATAGATAGATAGATAGATAGATAGATAGATAGATAGATAGATAGACAGACACACTTCACACTTTTCTAAGAAGCAACATAATACAGAATAGGCTGATTAATGGTTCTATAGATGGATATACAGAAAGACAGATGCAGACAGATAGATGGATAGATAGATAGATACATAAATAAATAAATAATTTGACCTCCTCGTCAGTGCCTGACCTCATAAATGCTCTACAGAATCAACGGGCACAAATTCCCCACAGAGACTCCAAAATGCGGCGGAATGACTTTCGAGAAAAGTGGCATCTGTTATACGTATTTGAATCTTATGACATTAAAGTCCCTGCTGGTGCTATGGTGTGCGTCCCAATACTTTTGACCATGTCGTGCAGATAAAAAATGTTAGCCTTGAGCAGTGGCCACACAGTCTGCTAGGTGAGTTCCAGGTTAGTCCACACATTTTCACACACCCACCACACACATCTCGTCTATTCCTCGAATGTCACTTTCTTCACACAAATTGATCAGATTTATTGAGATTTTCCCACGCATTTGGACTGTCCACCAGACCCAAAGAGAGACATTAACAGAGGCAGGCAGTTCTGGTTAATGGTAATTTTCTCATTGCGTGAAAGGTATAACCCTTATTTATATATCGGAGAATTCGTAGGAGGTAAAGAACAGGTAAACAAGTCTTAGACTTAAAGAAAATAGTCTATGCCGTTCTGGACGTTATAAATGCACAGTTTACTTCCATAGGTTGATATTTTACTGGAGGAACCGGACGAGTGTGGGTTACTCTCTCTTTGGTAGCCCAAACTTTTCCCCCCTCCACTTACCCTTTTAACTTTGACTGTTTACGACTGCAGTTCAAACCTTCCCTATCGAAGTTAGAATAAAGCCTTACCTTATTTCTCTGTTGGTGCTATACAGGCATTTTGACTCGGTGCCCCTCCATTGCTTTAGCTGGATTCAAGTTTGTAGACTCGTAGAAACAGATCGGGGCTTAGGGACACCTCCTTCCTGACTTTTGATTGGCTGAGGCGCCTGTCAATCAACCAAAGACGGCCCCCATGTTTCCTGTGCAGGGATGCTGAGTCCTAATTAAAGCAATGAATAATAAATGGCCTGGATTTTTGTCATATTTACATACACTAAATGGACAAAAGTGTTGGGACGCTTGATTTTTACACCAAACATTTCATAACATTGCATGTGTTTAATATGGAGATGGTGTCCCCCTTTGTGGTTATAACATGTTCCAGTCTTCTTGGAAGGCTTTCCACAAAATTGAGTTTCTGTGGCAATTTGTGCCAATCGTTCTGTACAGCATTTATGAGTTCAGGCACTGATTTTGGATGAGAAGGCCTGGCTCCCAATTTTCATTCCAGTTCCTTCCAAAGCTGTTGGATGGAGTTGAGGTCAGGACTCGGTCCGGGTCATTTTAATTCCACACCAAATCTCAACCAACCATTTTTTTTTAGCCAGTATTGTGCACTGTGGCAAAGTGATGCTGGAATAGAAAAGAGTCCTCCCCAAACTAATCTAATAGGTGTTGGATGGAGTTCCATCTCTCCAGAGAATGCAGCTTCACTGCTCAGTAGCCCATTGCTGGGGGTCTTTATAAGCCTCTAGCTGAGGTATAGGGCGTGATGACCTTAAGCTGGTGTGTGACTACTCCAGAGCATCCCATTCCACTGGCAGTGCTTTTCTATGGAGAAAACAGAAGCACTCTCAGCAGTGGGAGCACTTTTAAGTGTGTATAGTGGCCCTTATAATCACCCATGAATATCCTACAGTACAGCACACTGTGAACAATGTGAAATTCGTTTTCTGCCTTTATCACATTCACCTAGTAAAGCAGTGAGCAGCCAGCAATAAAGCACCAGGGAGTAGAGTGTGGGGACTGTCTCTTGCTCACGGGTAGCTTAGTGGTGTCTATTGCAGTCCTGGGACTCAAACCCACAGCTTTCTGATTGCAAGGGCAACTCCCTGATTACCAGGCCACCAGCTGCCCCACATTCAGATGGTGAAGTTCCATAATAAGGTTGCAGGGAGTCCCTTGGATCATGGTGGAGTTTAATCAAGTTGTACTGACACACTTGGACAAAAGGCAGCCGACGCCTCATCTCACCTTCGCCCTACATTCTGATGTTTTCTCATGAACATGTGGACACCAGAATGTGATGAGAGCAAAATGGGCAGTGGAGTCAGGTGTGCTTTCCCTGTTTCTGGCTTGTTTACAGAAATGGTTCCTGATACTGGACCATTGCCCAGCATGGTTTAATGTTCTCCCTGCTCTAACACTCCCATTTAACCTCATGAAAGAATGATAACAGAGCTGATAAGTTGGTACAGGTGTGTTAAAGTGGAGAAAATACTGTGAAAACACTGTGCTATTGAGGTAGGTAGAAACATAACAACCTGAAATAATGCACTCTGTACAACTGCAAGTGAACATATGTTTAAACCTTAAATTGCAGTGTTATTATTCATCAGTCAAAATAATTAAATGGAAAACTCTTTATTCAGAGAAACTAGTATGGATCTTCTGTAATATAATAAGCAATAAGGTAAGATATGATGGTGAATAATCAAAGTGCAGATTCATTCATCTGTGGGTCAGTATATCTTGTTTCCAATATCTCTCCCCTAGCTTGGGGACATTGAGGAACGACTGCGGAAGAGCATGCTGCAAATAATCTGAATTTAATAAAATACAGTCAAAAGATAGATAAATCAAAATAAACCACGCCTTGTCTGAATGGCGGTCTCACTGTTATGCATTTAAGGAAAAATTTGAGGCTCGGAACAAGAATGTTCCCCCTAAAATGTCTATATATTCAAAACTCTAAAGGAAGTCACAGTAGATCTAAACTTCCAATTTTATGGGGAACATTCATAATCATTATATTATATCATTGAATAAAGATAAAGAATCTTTTTTAAATAAATAATAAGACAGCAGTTTAAGGTTTACACGTGCACATATGTGTGTGTTTGTGTGTGTGTGTGGTGTAGACGGTATTATTTCAGGTTGCGGTGTTTCTCCAGGTGTTGTGAGTCCTCAGGGTTTCAGGGATAACTCAGAAATGGGATTTAGCTCATCACAGTCAGTTCATGAATTTCAATGAGATTTGTGATAAAGTCAGCTCAGATCTGTTTTATATCTGAGTGAGGATTAACAGAAAGAGCAGTTCATTATTACGGCTTCGTGTTATTTAAGGTAAGCTGATTAAAGGATTCTAGGAAAATCCATAAGTTCTGCATGACTGGCTTTCAGTTAAGCTGTTAAATTACAGTGCAGGCTGAAATACATACTAATTTTTATTATTATTGTTATTATTATTATTATTATTATTATTATTATTATTATTATTATTATTATATTTATTTATTGTTATTATTATTGTTGTTGTTGTTTTTTTATATCATATGTCATAGTTTCTTGTAAGACATTTTACCCAAGATATACTGTATGATTAGAGCAGTAGTGTTTCTTTTTCTTTATTTGCTTCTTCTTTTACTAAGTAGTTATATAATACAAATGTTTGAGTTGTTATATTTTTGCTAGTTAGTTGCTTTCTTGTAATTAATTGCTTTTTTTACGATCTTTTACATTAGACTATCCTAACAACAATAGCAAACCATTCATTTTTCTTTAATTAATTCATGTATCATTACTAATATAATCAGCTGTAATAATATAATATAATATAATAACCGTATTATTATTATTATTATTATTATTATTATTATTATTATTATTATTATTATTATTATTATTATTATTATTATTA
>JBBKCR010000034.1:2510146-2520803 GCA_037577295.1 Ladigesia roloffi | reverse complement strand
CAAGCCTTGAGTGTATATATATTTCATTTCAGTATTTGATGTGAACTATAGATAAATATAGAAAGGCTCTCATCCCAACAATGGACACAAAAGTGGACACATGCTAACCATACACAGTCGACCCATCATTCACAGTGAAACTGTTCTTGTTGCCTTTGAAACTGCATGCAATCCCCATTCATCAGTCAGCGATGTCTGTGTCATTCCCCCATTCCGCAGCAGAATGGATGGCTTCCTACACTCCAACCTGGCTCTTTCATCTCTCAAAAGCCCTCTTACAATGATACAGTGAGTGTTTGCACATGTGCGGCACGGCTGAAACGGCAGCCCCTACGACATGGACGAGCTAAACGATCCGCGGAAGGCTTCCTGGCGGCTGATAAGATCTTCGGAGGGCGACTCCTTTAGCGGTGAGTGAAAGGATCCTTCACTTTCATAACTTTGTTGCTTACAAATTAGTTTCATAGTAGTTACTGAATAATTCATAGGGTTAGGATTTTGACTAAATTCACAGATTTGGGAAATCACATTGCACAGCATGAAATCAGCCTCTTCCAGGAAAACAATGAGACAGAGACTGAAATGACTCGTTTTGAGAATGACTGACATTGTGAAGAATAAAATTGGTTATTTATCTTCATGTGAGAGTGATGTTGAGCAAAGAACTTCACAAACATGTTTAGTAAAGTCCATAGACCTGTTTTAACTTGGTTTTTTTTTTTTTTTTTTACCTGTTTTGCATAAAAGGTCCCCTTTAAGCGGGGTGTGCCTTAAACAGAGCGCATTGAGTTAAATGCCAATTCTCTTCGTCTTCTTTTTGTTTTTATTTATACATTTTTTGGTCTTTCTTTGACAGTGGGTTTACATTCCCTAAGCACTGTCATTCCTGGAGTCAACAAAAACTGTAGGTTGAACTGAGGCTTCTTTTTTATAAATGAGTTTTGTTGTCTAAAAAAAAATCTAGTCTTATCACCTGTTCTAATTCTGTACTGTGTGTTTGCATCAATGTCTCTGCAGCAATGGTCGATGCTTGTGAATCGTTTTTGTTTAACTGGTGCTAACGAATCTTTCCTCTCAGTTGGGTCCCATATTGATCCTTGTTGTTTGGTAAATCACTTTTTTGCACACTGTACGGAATGCCTTGAGGCAAAGCATGACCGGGATAAACAAGTTTGTCAGACAAAGTCAGTTAAGGTTTTATTTGTACGATTAGGAGGTGCTGAGAAGGCAATAGCAATTTACTCACACAGACAAAACTTAAGAGATCATTGTGAAAGCAGGTGTGAGATCTAGACTGCACAACCCCTCATAAACCATGGCTGGAGGTGCATTCCCAAAATCTCCACCATAATCCGAGCAATTTCAGTTTTGTTTGCTGTTGAGGCATCAAAGCCATCTGTGCGATCCACTGAGTGGAAATAAACATTCAGGAAAGTTCAGACCTGCTCTCTAACAAGCATTTCTATCATAAGAACCCTATCATCCAATCAGATCTCAGAAGAAACATTCTGATTTTACATTCAATTGGGGAGAGCATGTACCAGCTGAGATTTCCACAATAATCCCATTATGATTGGTCCAATGCCTGTGACTTTTCTTGAGGGGCCAATCGGTTCTTAAGAGCTTTTGAAGGCCTCTTCGAAAAGAGATTAGAGACTTTTCTCAAGGCAACGGATGCAAGAGCATCTCCAGCAGTGCCTGGAAGACTAAACCGACCACATGGCCAAACCAAAGTACTTTTGGCCATGAACTCAGTATGAACGTACATGAGAGAAGAACTGAGGCTAATGTCCAGGGCAAGAATATGAGAAGCGAATGGAAAAGATCCATTATTCCATGACAGGCTCTTTTTTCACTCAAGCACTGCTCATTAGGTTGGCAATTTAATCTATTATTGTGCGGCTATATGTAATAGTCTACCTGTCAATTATACAGCACTGGACTGCTGTTATTATATATTTGACATTTAGTATATTAAAGAGTCAATCTCACACTCGCTTACTATGCATTGATTGTTCTGTATTTTATTGCTGAGCTTTGAGTTATGTTTTGCATCGATATTTACATCTTATATCAGGATTCAATGTTCTGTACTGTACTTTTAGGCTAAATTGTTTTCTTAGTCAGTGTCTGGAAGTGCATTTATACTTATGATATTTGGATAATACAGGTCCACATGAGATGTAGAATTTACACATAAATGAGGCTATACTAGACAGATTGAAATTGATTTGCTTTAGCAAATGTCAACAAGGACATCTTCTTCCAGAATCTCCTGAGATGATGCCTCAGGTTACTGTTTGCATTTATTTATGAAATTGAAACCTTACATAAAAACATCAACCATTGGTGTACTGAGTGTCATCTTTATTTACAACATAGTCAAATATCTAGAACCAGTCTAAAATGGTTTTGAATGAACCCCCTTTGGGTGAATCCACATTTGGGGCACAATTTTTGTCCCACTGATTTTACATTTCCAAATATGTATGTAAATGAAATGTTCAAACATTTAACTCAACAGCATATGTGCCCTTTTTGGATGAACCTCTTCAAATATTAATTAAACCCCATTCACAGTCTGTCCCACCCTACTGTAACTACACTTCACCTTGAAACGTAACTTAAAAATATTCTTTCAAATCACTATTTTTGCATTAATATGTGCATCCATTTAACATCTCATGTTTGAAAAATACTTGAAGTCATTTTAGAGGAATTATTCATTATCGGTTATATCATAACAATGTCCTTAATGTACTCTTATCATTAGCACAGTTACTGTAAAATACATAATTGAGTTCAAATGATCACTCACTACCAAAGTTTTGGTACAAATCTCTGCTATGTTTTATGAAATAGATCTCAGATTGACATAAGCTAGTCATCTAGGAGTGCTCAGATATTAAACTAAACAAGGTGAAATGGCATTTAATCAGTATGATGCCCACTGCTGGAACCAGCTTCCATAGAAATCAGATTTGGTGCAACATTTTCCCGCTTAAAAGAGAAGCTAAAATAACTTTTACTATTCAATACTGCGACTTTTTGACTTACTAGACAATGTCAGTAAAGAAACCATTTAATAAAAGAGATATTGTCCCTGACACTGGTTAAAATATTTTTTAAATGGTCTAATGCAATTCAAGTTTAATCAGGAGCTTCTAATACTTTTTCCTCATGAGCTCCTATTATAATATAAGAATATGTTTCCTTCTCTGTTTTTAATATGTTTTCTTCTTGGTTATTTCTGTTTTTAAAGAGATTTTGTCCTGATAAACTTGATGGAACATATACACTCCTACATTCCCAAATGAATCTACAACCATCTCCTAAAGTGTGTGAGCCACCAGTGTTAAAAGGTTCTTGGCAATCCATTGCGTGTGGCCCAATAAATGCTGGCCATTTCTTGGATTTTGCAATGTTTTACCCTAAAGCCCTGAGGGAATGTGATTCAGTTCCACTGAATATTTGTATATGGATAAGATGACAATAAGGGTCTTTGTGACTCTTGATTTGACAGTGTAGTGTGTGTTCCGCAGTGTCAGGACAGAGATGGCATGTTAAGTGACAGAATTCGACAGAACAGAACAGAATTGAACTGCTCTTACGTGTTGCCACTGGTCTCTGATGAGCGGCCTGTAGCGCAGGAAGTACTTCAGGGGGAAGGAGTCGATGTCTGGCCATGTGGACGGGCTGTTCCAGGTCACCTCCAGCCGCCGGACGTTGTTCGGTATGGGTCTGGCCACCACCTTCTCTGGGGGGTCTGGTTTCACTGTGGAAAGAACAGGATCATGTTAAGATAATATCTTCTCATTACATTCCCATTACAAGGATGAAGTAACTGTGACACAGATGTGTTTTTTAAGGACTCTGTAAACATAAATGATCAGATTCAATGCATGTCCACACGCATATATCAGTGCTGGTCAGATGAAAAGTGTTGTTAAAACATTTGGGCTTATTGAAGTGTACTCTCTCCTTCTTGTTTTCAGGTCTATGTCATTGTTTACATGTTGTAGTTTCTGCTTTTGTGTACCTCTGACCATTTTTGGTATCGGGTGTGTTGGGCCTGTATAATATTAAAGATGAACATGGACCAAATACTGATCAAGTTTAAAAAAATGAATTTTGTTTTATCTGTAGTAAATAGGAGAAATAGAGGATGGTAGAGCCCTGTTTTAGTTTAGAATGGTCAGAGAGCCAGTGGTGTGATGCGTACGGATGCCCAGGATGGACAAAAAGGGGAAAAAAAATTAAAACACAGAGCAAAACACACAGCAGGCTCATAAAATGGACTTCCAGACACGAAAGCTCAGATTAGTTATAAAAAGGAAAGAGACTGTTGTACTTTAATTTAAAACAATCAGGCCTTGAATGCTGCTATGTGTTCAGCTGTATCCATAAATGGCCTCTTAAGAGCCAGCAAAGTCACCCTGCCCGCAGTGGCACATCGAGTAAGGCACCCATTTCCAAACCAAAATATTACAAGTTCAAGAACAAACTGTTTTTTGCCTATGAACCCAATGTTTGGCCGTCCCCATACACTGGTTTTATAGCAACCATGCAATCACACTTCACATTTTCTTGCAGAAACGCATTTTGTAGCTCTTCAACTCTAAGCCTTTTTTTATCCTGCAATTACATCCTGCTTGCCTTGACCCTCATGTCATTGCAGAGGTCGGCTGTGTACATTTCAGTGTATATGAACGCATCACTGTGGCAAATATTGTGTCAGCAGGAAAAAAAAATAACCAGTGGAATTACAATGTTGTATACGCACATTTGAATCAGCCAAAGCCAAACCTACAATTTATATCCTCACACTGTAAGGAAAAATGCTCAGTCCAATTGACATGCCACAGCATGGGAGCTCCTGCTCTTTGTGAAAAACAGCCTATGCAGGTAGTTGTGTATTCCGATTTTAAATAAACCTTTTTCATTCAAGAATCACACCGCTCACTGAAACTAAAACCAGCAAAATAGAATGGTGTACACGAGCAGGTGTGGACTATATTCTCTCTCTCTCTGGCTAAGCAATTTTGCAGCAATAGAAATTAAAAAACAATAAAATACATGCTGACATTTACATGGCATAAATTGTACAGAATCACTCACACCTACAAGAAGATCCCACCACCTTTATTCTTCAGAGTTTAAGGCCCTTTCAAAATGAGCCGTTTCGACAGAGGCCCCCTCATTATATCATTAGGGGGTCCCAATTTTAGAAGGACATGGATTCTACTGTGTTAAATCCAGAAGTTAAACGTGTATCGTAAGCATGGAATGGGTGGGGCATGGCCATCAACAGCTTATTTGCATAAAACGGACAGAGCCCTGAAACGGCTCGTTATGAAAGAGACCAAAACTGTCAAGAATTAAGCTGGTGATATCTCTTTATGTGAGAGTGATTTTGTGCAAAGAACGCCATAAATGGGTTTTGAAAAGCCCCTAGACCAATTACAATTTGTTTTGTTTTTTTAAGAATGTGGCATAATATGTGCCCTTTTAATAAAGAAATCAGGTTAAATTTTTAGGTAATTTAAGGACATAATCCTGCATAAATTAAAAAATGAGCAATATCAGGAAACAGCCAATTAAAGTTGCTCTAAATACATAGGAAATCGACAAATATTTGGCTATTTACATTTTAAGCTTTTCAATAACCTAGCAGAGTTTTGACATTTTTATGATTGCAGTGTATTAAGGGAAGACATGGTCCCAGTTCATAATATCTGTCTCTTACCTTACCTGAAAATATTACCTGAAAAATGCCTTAAAGCTACTGTCAGCAAGTGAAAAGCTGAAATTAAAACAAGGGCAGTGGTTGTCACAAATATGGTGCCTGATGTTGTGTATCATGCACAATTTGAAAAATGGGTCCTTTCAGAACCCAATTTGTGAACCATCATCGCACAAAGATAAGAACTGTGCAACACCCCCGCCCCCCATCCCCCAAGACTGAATGTTGTCTTGATTTTGCAATACTGATTGAATCGCTGTTTTAGAACGGGCTGGCCTTGGGGATTAGCGCAAACAAATAGCAGCGGAAAGGCACTTTATCAGAATAAAGGGGAAAATATACACGAGACAGTGGTGACTAACGTCCCTCTTCCCCACTGAGGGGAAAATCTGTTTGACATAATACACACATCTTTGTGGGAAACCACAGTGCAACACGTCTCAAGAAAGTCTTTAGAAGCAAAAACATCTCTTGAATGCGAGGAGAGTTTTTCTGGGCCGCCCCGTTGAGCCGGGGTTTATGGGAAATGGACAGAGTGCAACAGAGTGGTCTTTCTCTTTCTCCTTCCCAGTGGTGGCTGAGGATCAGAGTGTTTGCTCTGTGGTTTAGCTTCACACACACACCCACACACACACACACACATACAAACACACACAAGGACAAAGAGATGCCCTGAGCTCTTGGGTAAGTTCCATCTCTCCCCTCCTCCCTCTCCTCCATCTTAACTATTCATAGTAGACACCCAGTTGGCTTAGATTTATAGGCCGAGTCCTGACCTGGCATGGCTCAAACACTCTTTACGACTCTGAAACACTGTGCGGATGTTGTTTAAACTCACTCCGGGACAAATACACGACTAGCCTTCTCTCAGCCTCCTTTAAGCTTTTAATGGAAAAGGGGGAGGTGCCCGCTTGCCCCGTGCACAAAAACCCAATGAATGCATGACTGCCTGAGAGAGTAAATGACCTAACAGGGCAAACATGGAAGGGCACGATTGTGCAAAGCATCGCAAAGACGACAAATCAAGGTCTATAGTTAAAGCAATGTTCGCTGATATGGAGAAGTTACATTAATAATAAGGTTTTAATGATTTAAATACAGCCAAAATGTATTCAAAAGTTAAAAGCATTGTTTCAAAATCTGTAACTGGATAACCAGTATGGTCCAACTTTTCCCTCTAAGGCCCAACTTTCATGGAAACTAATGATCCAAACTAGGCATTGGGAACATACTGTCTGGTCAGGTGGGCCAAGTAGGAGTGAATTATGCTCTACATTCACTTACATAAGCAATTAAAAAGTTTTGGACTTGTTTTCACTGACACATAGCAAAATGAGGTTCAGTTTCATGCATCAGACACTTAATGCCACATCTGTAACATGATTAAAGTCACTGGATAAGAACATCTGGCAAATGCATAAATATAAGGGTAATCTCATGATTCACAGTCAGTTATACATTAAAGGAACAAGACATTTTTTGCAATTCACTTAAGTTCCAGTGCATATAATTACTTCAAATGTGACACTTTGTATTTAAATATCTAGGAGCAAAGTATCTATTCGAAGGCAAAAAGAGATTAAACAAAATGAGGAAGTGAACAAATGTTCATTGCATTAGAATTGTTTTGTTGCAGTGCCATTGTTGGCAAATACAGCTTCAAGACTGTAAAAAGTAAGAAGTAATGTCTCTATGTAAGTGACATTCATGCTACTTTCAGGTCAGGCTACAACTTTTTTTTGACTGATGGATGGCTTCTCTCTTACCTTCCTTGTCATGGGCCTTGAAAGTCATGGTTTTGATAAGCATGCTTGCAAGTTATTGCCAGCTGTACAAACAGTGATGCTTCATATCTTTTACAATATGCGTGGTATTTAAGAATGTTGGGAAATATTAAAGAATTTGGAAAACATATTCACCATAATTGCCACTTGTTGCATAAAAGCTCCTCAGGAATTGGCAACATTGAAATGTTCAATTTTTGTACGTATAAGTTGATATGATGTAAATATTTACCTCATATTTAACTGTACATCCTAAACATATCTTTGTTTATGTTTACGAATGAATACTCCTTTGTTCATAAATATAATAGCAAAATCCAAATCATGATATGTATGATGGCTATATGCACTGGAAAAATACTGAATAGACAAAGTGAGTGACTACTTACCCTCTTTGTGACATTACACACCCCATTAATGTACATTAAAATATTTGTTCCTTTTTATACAATGCTTCCATCATTACAACAATGACAGTGTGTTGACGTACGCTGGCAGAACCTACAATAGGAGTATTCCAATCCGCTGCACTGGATCTTTTTCTAATTCCAGACCATTTCAGCACATAAAGACTGTGCACGTTTTCATCAATATGTTACCTAATTGTGTCTGAAATGTACGCTAATCATAACTCACTTTTTGAATCAAATCAAATTTGCCTCCCAAAGCCGTGGCCCATTTAAAAAGGGAGCCTTCTTTCCCCCATAAATCATCCCTATCACTAGGAGGCAAATATTTCTGCAGTTAATCCAGTAATCCAGATGGCATTAGCATTTTTATTACTATCAAGCATGCATGTAGCCATGCATGTAAACACTTCATTTAGTTGCTGGGAGCTTCGCTATTTTTCTTCCTTATTGGATTTTTCTCCCCTTTTTGCCTCCCATAGAGCACACATTCCCTTCTTTCTAGCTGTGGAGAGGGCCTGGGTGGTGTCCCTTGGCTTGATAAGGAGAATGTTTCGGCCGTTCCCTAATGTCTATGTGCCTGACAATAAGAGCCAGATGTTTTGGGCACTTCCCTTCTCTCACCCCACTGCAGCAAATGATTACAGGGCTATTCTCAGACTGAGCATGAAATGCAGACTGAGATGCCAAACATGATTTGAGTAATTCACATGGCTGGCCGTAGATAGCGAGGTTTTCTCTCCAGCTGCCCGGTCTGTGCGGGTTATGCTTTAGCCAGGATTGTTTGTGTTCATGTTTACAGGTAGGCGACTGCTCTCATTTGGTCAAATGCACGCATCACTTCGTACATCAAAACAGTTTTACTGTGTGTAAAATGTATTTTTAGCTATTCCATCCTTTGGAGATTTCTTTGTGAGTGTTTAAATGCAGGCTTAAGAGCGTTCTATTTTAGGGTTGCCCTTTGCTTGCGGGAAGGGTGAATTTGAATGAAAGGCTGAAATAAAAAAGGCAAGTCACAGGAAATCTGTGTAGAAGACACGCTATGTAAGAATACTATAATAACCCAACACAAGAATTCCCAATCCTGGCCTTGGAGCCGTCAATTACTCCTGCTCGTCACACTCCACAATTTAGTTTACCCGCTAGCTAGGTCTCACTGTATTATAATATGCTGCCAATCTGGGAGAGTGAAGGCTAGCATTTCCTTTACTGCACCCAAATTCATCCAGACAAGAACTGTAACTGTCAACTGCACTATATGTTTTCTTGTTGGAATGTTTTGTTGCTTTTGTGTTTTCCTGCACTCCCTTTCTTGCTGCATTTGCACTTTTCTCTCCTGTCTGCATGCACGCCATATAGATAAAAGCATTAGGACACACCAGTTTTTCAGGGTGTGTACTAGGCCCCTTATTTTCAGTTAAGGGTGATCTTAATCCTCCAACAGACCAAGACATTTTGGATGACACTAAGAAACTGACTGGTCTGCTTAGAGCCCTGACCTCAACCCCATCCACCAGCTTTGGGATGAACTGGAACAGAGATTGTGAGTGAGATCTTCTCACCCAAAATAAATGTTCTGACCTTAAAAATGTTCTGACTTCAAATATGTTTGACCTCATAAATGTTCTACGGAATGAATGCACAAACTCCAAAATCTTGTGTAAACCTTCTAAGAAAAGTGGAAGCTGTTATAGCTGCAAAGAGGGGAACCGACTACATATGAAAATCTATGTATTTGAATGCAGTGTCATTAACATCCCTGTTGGTGAAGTGGTTGTCCCAATACTTTTGTCCATATAGTGTATGTAGTCTTACGTTTTTTCTGTGTTTGTGCTGCACCATGATCCTGTAGAAACACTGTTTCATTTCACTGTGTTCTGTGTATCTGGCTAAAATGACAGCAAACCTACTTGACCTGATTTGACTTCCCTTGAAACCGCCGCTAACACAGCATCACCGGACAGATTTGAGGTGGCTTCTAACAGATCCATGCATTGGCTAGCATCATGAGGACAGCAGAAAAGACCATCTGGGTCTCTCTCCCTTCTGTCACAGCACACGCAAAGCCACCAGCCTCGTGGATGACCCAACTCAACCTTCCAGCACTCTCTTTCCCGTCGTCTGGAAAAAGGTTCCATAGCACACGGACCTTCACTGCCAGGATTGGAAACAGTTTCCCTCAGGCCATCAAAGTGCTGAATCAGAACTAAATCTGAACTCTTCTTCCCACACACACTAACACACTCCCGAACTGAACTTTTTCCCTCTCCAAAGCACATAAGCCCACATACACACTTAAACTCTTCCCCCATAAACAAGAATCGCACCCAAACTGCCACCCACTCACAAACTTATGTCCTACCATTCCCTTTATTTGTATACAGCACATTTTTTATCCCTTTACTGCTATTTTAATGGCTACTTTGGCACTGTTTTAGATGTTATTTATAGTTGTACTCACTCACACTAAATGCTGTCCTGTCCTTTACTATTGTATTGTTCACTCTTCTGGTTTGAAGTTTTGTAAACACTCATGTGTTGGATTTGTGTAGCCCCATAATCCTCAAAAAATGTTGGTCTGCTTCACTGTAGATGGTTAAAATGACAATTATAACCTGACTTGACCTGACATCAAAATGAGTCATGATGCTTTGTCCGCTACTGGCAGGCGTACACCTAATCAGCTCATTGACAAACTGTTAAAGTCTGTGCATGTGTGTGTG
>JBBKCR010000034.1:2478332-2510046 GCA_037577295.1 Ladigesia roloffi | reverse complement strand
CTCAAAAAATGTTGGTCTGCTTCACTGTAGATGGTTAAAATGACAATTATAACCTGACTTGACCTGACATCAAAATGCTTTGTCCGCTACTGGCAGGCGTACACCTAATCAGCTCATTGACAAACTGTTAAAGTCTGTGCATGTGTGTGTGTGTGTGTGCGTGTGTGTGTGTGTGTGTGTGTGTGTGTGTGTTTGACTATGAATACACAAAGATGCTTAGGATAATGTGGTTGCAAATCACTGACCTAACAAATGAGAATAACATAGAGAAGCTTATACTAGGAAAGTAAGAGAGAAGAAGAAGAATGGCAGTACCCATGGATGCTTCTTCAAAGCTGATGGCTGTGGAGGCTTTTCCCAATGCATTGACTGCTGTGACATTGACCGCATAAGGAAAACTGGAGAACAGCTCTGGGAACTTCACGTGGCAGCGGTTCTTATGGACCTCATCCCTCTTCACTTCTAAAGACTTCTGGTTGTGTCTGGACAGAGAATGAAATAAATAAACAAAGGTATTTTTTAAGTGAACCATTTATAACACATAAACACACCACAAACTGAAATTCCTCCTCTGTATTTAACCCA
Source organism: Ladigesia roloffi (assembly GCA_037577295.1). NCBI lineage: Eukaryota > Metazoa > Chordata > Actinopteri > Characiformes > Alestidae > Ladigesia > Ladigesia roloffi. The sequence goes on along the minus strand of JBBKCR010000034.1, from coordinate 2,509,461 downwards.
AGTGAAGCAGTGGGCAGCCAACAATGCCACCAGGGAGCCTCATGAGGCAGTGGTACCTTCCTAAAGTGAACCTAAGTTGTGGCAGTGGGTGGCAGTCCTTGGATTCAAAGCCCAAAGATTCTGATCACAGGGGCAACTGTTTAAACGCAAGGCCACAAACTGGCCATTTGCTCCTAAGATTTGCTCATATTAAAGGTTTAATATAAATATAAAATGTGATTTGGCTTCTTTAAGCATTAAAAATGACATGTTTACATAATGTGATCTTATAAAGCATGTAAGACAAAGATCAAATATACTGTGGTCATATTATTAGATTAAGGTTAAGACCAAAAATGAAGTGGTGGAGATTCAGTTCTGTTTATTGAGTTCCTTTAGGACTTACATGTCAACTACTTAAAAATGTAATAAACAGATTTTCCTCAACATTTTCCAACATCATGATACGGACAATTAAGTCTCAGTTCGTTTTGCACCTATGGGATGTTTTGCCGCAGCGCTGGAGACAGGAATAGATTCGCTGAGCTGGAGAGCGCCAGAAGCTTGCCCCAGGGTGCCATCTGGTCACACGTCTGGGCGCCCAGGGTATCTTTACGCTCCTTCTGATATCTGTTCCCAGGCCTAAAGCAAGATGACTGGCAAAAACGTTCAGTCCTCGAGAGTGAAAGACGCACCAGGCCTTCATCATGTCTCCTCAGTAGCTCTAATGCTACCGTTCAGTTTCTATATCATGTATTTCAGCCCGAGTGGAAATGAGCTCCATCGCATATACAGCCCAATCTCTCCCAGATCTATAATGAGCCCAGCTCTGCTCCATACCAGTACTAATGCCTCATTAATTACTTTCTTATTTACTGATATTAAGGGTTAATAAAGGCCATTGTTACCTAATTAAGGGCGTTTTCAGAAACCGCGAGTGTAACGTCTCACCATGAAATCCAGAAGGGAGCGCAAGTCAAGAAATTATTATTCAAATGTGACATATTGGCCGTAGAAAATTAATGAGTAGCTGCCTGCTGCGAAATTGCCTACTGACATTTGTGATCTGGTTGAGCTTTTAAACAACGATCCGAAAAAGAGCTCTTGGCGCGACGTGAGCCTGTGACATCCAGGCCGTCTCTGCAGAGCCCTGTGTGCGGCTTATACCAAATTGTGACGGTTTAGGTAATTAAGGACATGTTTTTCCCTTTCTGCACCTGGCACTATCTTTAAGCTACTCGGAGATGGGCAGAGAGAGAGAGAGAGAGAGAGAGAGAGAGAGAGAGAGAGAGAGTCAGGTAGAGCAGGCAGGGTAAAAGAGGAGGAAAGTGCTCTAGTCCGTGTCTTGGAGAATTCTTTGGGGACTTTGGGTTAAGAGTCCATTCCTACTGACCACAGTTCTTGCACAGCTACACAGGCCTAATCAGCTCCGGCCAGAGGGAGTCCGGCTGCACACATCACTGATTTGGGCAAGCTTTTCTTAGAAGAGGAGAGGGAAAGAGAGAGAGAGGGAGAGAGAGAGAGAGAGAGAGAGAGAGAGAGAGAGAGATGGAAGGACAGTGAAGGGGGAAGATGGAGATGGAAAGTGCAAAGACACGCAATGAGAAGCAGAGTGTAACATAGGTGAAGGCAGATGGAAAGAGAGAGAGAGAGAGAGAGAGAGAGAGAGAGAGAAAGAGAGAGAGAGGGAAAAAGATAGCAGAAGATGGACAGGTGTGAGATGTGTATAGACAAGGGAGAGAATGTCTTACTTGACGCCCACTTCGAATTCCGTGGGGATGTATGTGGGATGCTGAAGGTGCCAGCTACAGTAGAAGCCCTTCGGGTAGGTGTTTGATCGGCACGTCACCTGCGGTTCCCTGGGAGGAACTACCAGAAAGAGATTGGGGTGAAATGGAGGTGGGGGAGTGGTGTAAACACAAAGTAAAATAGAGAAAAAGACAGAAAATCTTGGCCTAGTTTCTTTCCTAGATTTACTCCGTTTTCCTCTTAGACTAACTGCAGTTGGTCAGTCATGACATGCTCAGTGGGTGAAATTTGCTTCTTTGAACATTACTGGTGCAACAAGGCCAATGGAGCCCCCAGATTGCTTTTGACACCATCTGTTATCTGAAAACATTGCATATTTTTTCTGTATTTTTACAGAATGTATTTGGTCGCAAACTTCAATTATTCTTTCAAAACCTTACCTTTTGCATTCATATTTGAGCTATTGAATAATTCATAGCAATTATTGAATATTGACATATTAACTTCACTAAATGAACAATAAGACCCCTCATATTTGGCAGGATGAGTTAGTCCCTTTTTCCCCCAAAACATCACTAGGAGAAGGATGAAGAAACGCAGAGCGGAAAGGAGGAGAGGAGGCTAAGGAGAGTGGGGGGATGTAATAACCGCCCCATTCCTCCTTCCAGATTAGGGCCCTTTCTTGAGCCACCACTGGACCGTGCCCTCCAACTTCCAAAATTGAAACTGATGACTCGGACCAGTTGCCCCGGTGATGCATAATATTAGCCTTCAGCTTTCTTTCCACCCCAGACACGGGGCTGAAATGCAAGAGGGCGGCTTTCAGCTAAGACTGGCAGGCCTTTCCCTTTTCCTTCGCTATACCAGTAACAGCTCCCCCACCAACCAAATCCACTGGGGGTCTTGCCGGAGCAGCGGCAGTACGAAACAAAGCCGCTTTTAAAGCTCACCTCTCAGCTCCACCCTTTGAGCTTTGATTACACTAAATACAGCGCTAAGCGTCCGGCCTCCGTTTGATAGCCGAGCGGCTGCCTTTAAATGCGAGGCCAAAAGGGGAGGAAGTGAAGCTGCGCTTTGCCGCAGCACTTCCAAATGTTCGATGTTAAAGTGTGCTTATCACGTCGGCCTGACCAATAAGGGCGAGTGTGCATTCGGATAATCCTGGAGGATATTTGTAAGACATTCGTGTGAGTCAGATATTTATTACATTATTTGGTGCCATTTGTCAATGCCAGGGAAATCATTAATAATGATCACAGCCTATAACCATGTCAGCCTATCATGAAAAAGGCCTTCAGGTGAAGGGTCAGCTATGTAACTGTTTGATATTCACAGCAAAAAAAAAGAGTGCCATTGGAATACTGACTAACAGGCTTATAAATTAACTGATGTAAACAGAACAGAATAAACAAACAGAATGAAATGCTAATGGAAAGGAATCTAAAACACTGCATGATGTACTGATTTAAATAGACAATTATACTAATATCCAGCATGATCTACTGATTTAAATAGGCAATTATGTTCATACACAGATGATCTGAGGTAAATAGATAATTACACTAAAACACAACATGATGTACTACTGTAAATAGGCTTATATAATAACTTATGGATGGAAACACTCATATTATATACAAGTAGAGGTTCTGACATAAACAGACATATACATACATACAATACCTTTACTTATGTAAATAGACCTTCAAACTATATACAGTATGATAGAAATAGATTTACATACTAATATTCAGTATCATTTATGGATTAAAGTTGATGTGTATGCTACAATAAAGTTTGGCATACTGATGTTGATACAAATGTTGATACGATCCTAATCTTCCATAATTACTTAAAAACTGAATAATTGAAATAAATGCAAAAAATGGAACTGCACACCACAAATCTAAGAAGTTGTTTGCTTTTCTTTTGCCTTTTAGATGAGGCCAATATCTCAATTCATTAGTCACTACTGAGAAATCAATCGTCAAACAAACGAACACTCTGATGAGAGACTCAAGAACATCTGAAAAAATAAAATAAAAAGGACAGAGTGACATCACCCCAGGCCATGCAGCAAGAGATTGCAACTGTATTCCAGCATATTCACATGGTAACGAAGTAATAGAGAGTGCGGTGTCATAGAGTGGGCATCCCTGGTGTGCGACCCTCAGTGTGTGTGTGTTCAGGGAGTGAATGAAGGAGAAACAAACTGTACGGCGGGAGAAAAGGAGTGTAAAAGAGTGGGGAAGATAGTAGCATTACAGGGTTTGGGGGGCTTTCTGAGATGAGCCAGCCCCCTAACATTCCTACTGTGAGCTTGTCACTCTGAGGCTTTGGAGTTTCTCCTCAGGAGGCGCATTCCACTATAGAGTACAAAACAACAGGGGGCCTTCCTCACCCTGGGGGCAAACAGGCACACTGACAGCTCGCGGACCCCGAGTCTCCAGCCGCTACATACACCGGAACCCGTCCCCCCTTCACCACACTCACATACTCACACACCCCGCTCCACCTCAAAAGAAAGCAGATGGACGTCCACACAGAGGAGCATCTCAAAGACACATTCTCCAAATAGGCGAGAGCCGCAAAACAAAACAAGATTGCTTTTCTGGGAGCGTTTGCAGCCTAGCAACGCCACCATTGTTCCCTTTATGTTTCTTTTTTCACCCTTTTGGAGGGCAAAATGTTCTTGAAGTGACAACAAAGAAATATATCAGCATTCCTTTCTTTTTGAGTTTGGGGCGATTTTATCTTATGTTTTTGTCATTTAAGATGATTCCATTGTGCTTGTAATGTTAGAAAGTGCTGAAAAGGTACAAGGCCAATGTTGTAAAAGAGTATGTGTACATGCAAGAGTTAGGCTTTTGGCCTTTAGCTTTGTAGTGAGACGATACAGGTTCCGTATCTTAATCAATCCCTGATCACTCCAGCATGACCTGTTCTCAGGCAAAAATGACCAGCAAAAAAATATAGATCTGCTGCTATTGTTCAGAAGGGACTGTGGATGTATTGGCTGATATGAATAAAAAGGATAACTGTGTGCACATGTGTTTGTTAGTGTGTGTGTGTGTGTGTGTGTGTTTGGGTGTGTGTGTCTATGTGGACTTTTGTCTGGCATTTCTCAGGCCTCTCCTTTGTGCTCTTTTCAATGAAAGAATGTAGATGAAGAAATCAGGGTAGGGCTTCTCAAGAGCTTTCCCATCCCCAGTGACCACAGGAAAACCAGAGCAGCTCACGTTTGTGTGTTCACGACCCTCCAAAACGATGTCACGCCATTAGAAGAAGGGGGTAAAGGATACCCTTCGTACATGCCGGCACTCGGAATCCATCCGTGAAAGCCCAAGAAGAGTTAAGCACTATTTGTAATAAAAGCTGATAATTGCCCGAGTCAACAGAGAGCAGCGATTTAGCTGTCAGGGAAAGTAATCGTACTTGTGAGAAAGTTCTTCTCGGCCTTTTCCTCGACTGTTGACTCCATTGAAATGAAACATGTGAAACCGTTTGTCTGTGACCTCTGCAGGATACTCTATAACCCCACTTTACCTTTAACTCTAGCTGTCTCTGACAATGCTGACAAAGTCATTTCAGATTCAGTCCAGGTCTCTGGCCTCTGCCATATCAGATAAGCTCCTCTGAGCTGCAACATATTACTAATTCCACGTGGACAAACAGGCAAAGTGGCAAACTTTCACCAAATTTCACGGTGGAGGGAAGTGCCTGGCCCCCTGCATTGCCACTTGTCTGCTCCCTAATCTAAGGTCATTAAAGAGCCAGCTCAATGAAAGACACAGTTTCAGGGGTCAGCTGACAAATGTCAAGCTGCCGGCCCACATGAAAGGAGCGCAAGAGAATCCCAGGCGACTCCCTCTATCATCCCTAGATGCAGATCTGTCAGAGCCAGCAATGCTCCCCCTCCCATCCAACAGGTTTGGAATGTTGGCTATGCACCCGGCAATTGGAAGCAATGGCCATAGACTGGAGGAGGTGGCAGAGGGAGGGGACGTGGTGGGGGGGTCAAATGCTTTAGAAACCCAGTACCTGTGGAGGAAGAAGCTGGGGGTACATCGATAGGGCGACTTAATCCAACAGCAAGCCCCTATGGTCATCTGCAGGAGCAACACCTGGCTATTTACTGCAGTTGTGACCCTCACCATGCACTGACACAAACAGCTTGATATGGGGTTTTTGTTATTTAACCTCAGTAACTGACGGGTTGCTATGACAGCATGACAGCCTCCCCCATACACACAATGTCCAAAAGGTTTGAAGATACTTCAGTAATACAAATGAGAGGTCTGCTAACACTTTATTTCTGGGTTTTTTTCTGTGTGTAAATATACCATAAATATTAAAGATTATATTTATGACAGTGCTACCATGGGAATTATGCTAGACATCATTCATTTTAACACCTTGGCACCCATCAATCTCATCTTTTAGCTGTATATATGACTAATAGACAAACTTCAATATATCTTTTTCAGCAAAAGTTTGGTGAAAAATACTGTTATATTATTATTGAAAACCTACACTTTTCACAAAGAAAGACACTTTGATGAAGATGAAGCACAGCGCAGCAAAATATAACCAAATTATTACAGAATATCTATTTGACAGCAACATTTTGGGGAATATTTTGCAGCACTCAGCTTTATGTTCATCAGACCTTTCAGTATTAAATTCCTCCCTTGAGTACTAAATGCCTGTTAAATAATAACACATAAAATAAATTACAGAAGTAAAGACATAAAATGAAACTTCACATATAAGGGATAAAATGCAATGGATGATATAAAGAGAACCTACGTGATTTAGTCTAAGTGCTTTTACAAACATCCTTTCATCCTAATCATATGTTTTTGCTGATTTGATACTGGGATGTGTGTAGTTGACTAGTTTTACACGCCAATTTTCTACAACATTTACACTGAATGCAGTTAGTCAATACATTTAAACGTAAACGGTCCACTCCCGGGCTTTTGCATGTAAAGATTCACAGCAGGGGAAAAGAGGACCAGTGATTTCAAATAGGAAAAACCATCATCATAAATTACCCACAATGCCAGTTCCATGCTGAAAGTGCCTGGCTGGTATCTCTCTTCGGGGAATGATCTGACTCTCTTGACGCATGCATGTGAATTCATCTCGTGCCTTGGATTCTAATCGAAAGTTCAATATAAAGAGAGCCTCATAAATCCTGGGCTGAGGTACCTATCCGGAGTGCGAGTGGGCCTGGCCTATAGGAGAGTGCAGCGACGCACCCAGCTAAATGAAATGTTCTTCTCTAGTGCCAATAAATCATCAATCCCCACCGAGTGTGTACTGACTCAAGGGTTTTAGAGAGAAAACCTCCAGCCTCTGATTATCCAGCCACAGTTCATTCTACACTCTTTTACAGTACTCCATGTGCAGTAGTGTGCCATAGACTTAGGTCAGATAAAAACTGTGAATTCTTGCATATAAATAAAACCCAGCACTTTCTCTACATCTGGCCACTTTCTGAGCAACACCTTGTACTTTTGTACATTTTTAATGTTTTTAAAAACATTTTTTAAATTATTCGAAAAAGCTGTCAACATTTTATGAGTGAAACTTTAAAAAAGGTCAAAAATTGATCAGAATAAAATCTCAATTTGTCCTGTTTTTCAACATTACCACTCTGGATATACATGATTTTGTTTCATCAATGAGAAAATATTATTAGCTATTATTAGGCCCTACCGCCTTGATCATGAAACCAAACCACTAGATCAATGAGCAGAAAAATGAACTGTAGGTGCTGTGGCTTTATAGTAATTTTCATAAATAAAAGACAACAAAACGAAGATGGCAGACATGCATGAATGTGTACGTTCACTAAAGTATTTACTCTAAAATGTCAAACACTGAAAACCTTCCTTTAAGCGGCAAATCATCAAATGAGAACAGACTGATTTTGTGAGTGTGACTGTGTTTTGTAATGCAAGAAAAGATCCTAAAACCACGCATAAACAATTCAGTGAAAGGAACCTCAGAAAATTTACCAATGATGGTTTAAAAGATTTGATTATTTGTTAAACCACCCCAATACCTGATGGATGTACTGGATTTACACATTGGCACAAATATTAGTCTGTCTCCAGGAGAGGTGTTGATAGACATGTTATCACAATTTTGCAGCAACTTTAGTATGATTTTATTTCAGAGTTTTAAAATAGTGCCCAGATATGTAGCTTTACATTTCTCAGGTGGCCAAAATTTCCACACAGCTCTACAGGTATCCTTTGAAGGCTTCCAGTTTTAGGCCATTTGTAGCTATAAACAATCTGCCAGCCCCCTTCTGTTCCATCTGTCAATGGTAAACCACCACAATAGGACCATTGCAGACCAGAGGATATCCTGTCTGACAACGTGTTAATATGTGATGTAGTGGTAAGTCTGTATTAGGTGCAGCAGTGCTCTCCTTTACAAACAGAGCAGGATGCTGCTATGCTAGCTGCATTTTTGCCACTAAAACATTTTTTTTTCCATAATTTTCATTTGTCTTCATGCAAAGGACGGACAGACAGGGTAAAAAGACAAATGTGAGAGGGAGAAAAAAAAAGGAGTCAGCATGTCCCGCTGAAAACAATGCCAGAGCGCCCTGCGGGAGAAATCCACTGCACTACGGGCATGATAAATCACCAGGTAATATACTGTGCAGTGTTAACAATCCATTTAACGGCAAAAGCCCGAGCAAAAACACGATCAGCCTGGTATAAATAGCTTTGAAATAGTATGAGGGGCTATTGTTTTCACTCAATCTGCCTTTGGGTGGGGTGGTCTGGTTATACAAACCAGCTTTCAAGGGCTTCATCCATAAATCAGTGGAAGCTGTGTCAGAGTTTTGACCACTTTCCTAACCCTGAGATGTAAAAGGCATCGTAGCATGAGCTGAAAGAATAAAAGACAATTTAGAACCAGTTTGGTCCATCACTTCAAACACTGCAATGCGTTACATTAAAGCCTCTTTTGTAGTCAAAGAGATGCCCCTGTGTAATTGCATAAAATGATACAAAAGCGAATCTATTGCACGTCCTTCTGCCTCCAGACACTCATCGTTAAGCTCTCTTTTTAAAAGCTCATGGCTTGGTCGTTGTGGCAGTGAGTGCTTGATTGACACTGCTGAGACTGAAAAAAAAGAAGCCTAGCCTCCCCAGACCAATCAGCAGATTCACAGCAAGCCCTCAGACCTGCATAAGACCTTTGTCCACATCACTGCTCATCGGCCCTTTCAACCCATCATGACCAAAGCTACAAGGCCAGAATCATGTTCCAGAGCAAAAAAAAAGAAGAAAAAAAAAGCCTCCAACTCTTCTTAACCCTCTGAGGGGCAATGTAAAAGCTATGCACTACTGCGATGCAGCAGCTTCTGCAGAGAGCCCATCTGCACAGGGCCCGACTACATGAATAAAACTCACAGATTCTGAAGCTCAAGGCTGTAATCTTATATCAAAGCCATTAGCAAGCTATGGGAATAAAATTACAGTTTTGTTCCTGCTGACCTCTCCTCATCACCATTAGCATAGAAACAAAGGGACATTTGAGACAGTCTGAGGATGCAAAGGGTCCCTAGCTCTCCGGGGGGAATTCCCCAGATAGGTTCTGGTTCCGTGACCCAGGCGAAGCGGTTCCTGTCTTGTCTTGGAAAGGGAAACACTCTTCAGAAGTCTCTGAGTTTATTTAAAGTAACTAAATACCCGGCCAACCTTTTTCAAACTGTATGTTTGAGATAATTACAAACACAGTCCATTTTATGATTTGTAATTACAGAGCAGGCAGCAGGGAGCAGAGAGAAATTCTTAATTACTGTGTTTACGTATTGCTGCACATTCAGGAGACATTACCTTTTAAGTCTATTAAACTCTATATAGGGTCTAAGAGTAAACAATGCGGAGGTGTTCTCATTAGCCAGTGGTGCACAGGTGCAGTGTTAATTCACATGCCATCAGTCTTCAGTGAAATCAACAGGAGGACATGCTTTTCTGGTGAATTAGTGAAGAGGAGTCCCGATATTACTAGAATATCACTGCCTATAAGCCTGTTAAGTTTGAATGAGCAGAAGGCGCATGACAAACCTAGTAATCTGCTGCGTGCTGTTTGACGCTCGAGGCACTGGAAGCAAATTCATTCTAAATTCAGTCTAGGATCATATTTATTTATTCCTACAGCTTTACAGAAAAAAAAATCTGAATGGCATTTATGAGGCCATGTGACAGGCCCTATGTCCTGTGTCAGAACTCACGGTGAAAATCAACCGGACAGTTCCTTCACATCAGCCCCTCACTGTCCAGAATATAGACAGAGGCCTGGCCATCGCTTCCCTCTGCATTTCATTCACTCCTCATTGTGCACTTTTCCAGCCTTCGACCCATTCAGGCCTGACTCTAAAGGACCAAACATTGGCTGACGAATTTCAGACAGGGAGCGAGCGGGAGTGGGTGGGGAAGAAGAAAAAAAACCCTCTGAAGTGAGGACATCACGAGGGACTAATTTGACAGAAATGCAGGGAAGAGATCGATGGTCTGGAAGCACACCGTGCAAAAAAAACAAAAAAAAAAGAAGAGGGAGGGACTGATTAATGAAAGAGAAGTGGAATAGCCAAGCCAGAGGATAAGGTGGCCTCAGGAGCTTCATGGCTGGATTGACTCTGGGTGGTCCGGGTCCCAAAGTGATTGCCCTTCTTCCTAGAGATAAGCTTTTTTCCTTTGGGAGATTTGCTCCTCTCTCTAGCACTGATAACAATGTCCTTCATTTTTAATGGAAATCACCACGGAAGTGGGAATAAGTGAGTGGAAAGAGTCACTAAAGTCATATCAAATATAGAAAATATTAAGGATTATATGTGAAGTCAAAGTTCATAAATGTACTTGCAATAAGTTGTCAGTATTAATGTGCATGCTAGGCTAATTTTGCCGGACATACAACCACTATTTAAGATTAGCCTTTACCACAGTGTGAAATATTGCTTGGCAAATTCATGTTCAATGCATGTTGCAAAAGAGCTTTTATTTTATTTTTTCATTGCATGAAATCTTTTGAACCAAAACAACTAGAGTACAGTCACATTCAGGCGCGGCATCAACACTTTAAAGTGTTTTAATTCAGCCCTGAGAGGATATGGGTGCTTGTGAACGTGTCCTTCAAAGAGTTTCAGAGTTCAAGTGTTGATTAAAATGCACGCTTTACATGAAAACAAAAGTGCTAGTGTGTGGAGTGGATGTGTCTGGAGAGAGGTGTCATTAAATGAGAACACTGGACCAAGTGTCAGTACTTTTTTTATTGGGCTTTAATAGAGAGTCAAATGCCAGACTTTGATCCCTACATGTCAGCATATAATATATCATTCCATTTCCCAGAAATAACTATCATTAGAAGGTATGAAAAAGCAAACCAACATCAATTGAACCACTAATATTTTCCACCGGTTTAGGGCCCCTTCAAATTAGTGTCAAGGTACAGTCATAAAAAATCAAATATTCCAGATGGGTTTCATAAATTCCCCTCAGCTCCAGAGGAAGGGCAGAAACACAAAATCACAAGCATCAAATTGCAGCTCCTAGACCATGTCCATTCTGACGTCTCATGGCTTTTCAATTATTATTGAATTACTGAGTTATGAGGAGGGACTTATAAAACATGAATGAAAACCCAAAATAGGTTTACTTTGGTTTTTTTGTCTTATTTTCCTAAATAAAGGTGCCTTAAAGGGCCCTTTAGTTTAAATCCATGTTTGGTTTCACTAAAGAACCTTCCTACAGGTGGCTCAACATTACAGGTCCATGTTATGTAAAGGTTCTAGACCAATTAAAATACTTTCTAAAGCCATACATCCAGAGCCATTCAGCACAACCTCTATTGTTTGTGTTCTGGTTGACTATATTTTTTAAAGTAGAGGCTTCTAAATGGTCCTAGATCAATTAATGAACTTCCCCAAAAGGTCCAATTAGGAACCACTATCATTTAGGACCTTCTGTGTTTACTGTGTTTACTGTGTTTACTGTGTTATCTGTTTGTTTTCCAGTTGCCATAACTCCCAAAAATCCTTTAGGAATCTAAACCAATGAAAAGACGTCACCAAAACCATACGCCCAAGTCTAGAACCATTTAGGAGTCTCAATTTAGTCACTAGAAAACAAAGCATACAATCTCCAATGGGTTGGCAGATCACACAGCATTTACCAGCAATATGACTATATGCTGGTGTGTAAGTGCTGGGAGGGTTCTTTACCCAGTCCCTAGTGCTGTGGTGCTAGAGGTTCAGGCTCTAATATTACACAGAGTGGCAGGGGATAAATGGAGGCCATTGTGTTCAGCGGAGCTCCCTGTCATTCCACAGTCATGCTAATGGCTCTAATCTGACAGTGGACTCCGCTGCCAGCTCTTTGCTCCTTGCATTCCCCTTCTTCCCCCCAGCATTCCTGTCCCCCGTGTCATCCACAAGGAACGGCGGTATTACATGCCTGTTTGTTCCCTTTGTCATGTAGCCTTCCCAGCTATTAGAGTCCAAGAAAGGAGGGGTGGTGGAGGAGAGGGGGACCAGAAACCCACGCGGGGAGCGTATTGTGGGGGGGTTGCTTTTGCTGACCGCTGAGCTTGAGCGCTGGTTCTCCCCCTGCTGACCAGCCCCCATTGTTTCCGAACAGTCAGGAATTTGCTCTCGCAAAGACACCTCAAAAAAAAAAAGCAAAAAAAAAAGCTAAAAGCTCGTGACTGACTGTGGAAGGCAGCACCAGCGGTGAACTTGGTTGGAGTTTTGAACCAGCAAGTGACAGGAGAGCATTGGTCCACAGCTGGACTGATGCGGGTTCTGACACTGCGGGTTCCAAACTCCGGAGCAAATGTGGACTGTGGATCTGCCTCAGACTTATTATGCTAGCAGCAGGAGTAATTGAGCTGAAAATTGAAGGGCCATTGCAGTCTCAAGCCATGCTAGTCCATCAGGGATGCGAGTGTGAAACGCTTGAAATTCCAAGGTAATCTGGTCTGGCAGGCCAAAATGCAATTGCAAATAAATGCCACACGGGTGCTTCCGAAATATAAGATTGTTTCCATCCTGATGCAACCCATTAGTAGAAGAGATAATAAAGAACGTTAGCAAGAGCCCAGAACCTGCCATTACCCAGGTGAAGGTGCAATAACGGCCTCTAATGAGAACGTCAGAAACATTCATTTTTTGAAAGATCCCAAAGACAAGTCATTGGGTGTTTGCTTCTAATTCGGGCTGCTTCCTGGCTAATGCATGCCCAAAGCTGAAGGTGGACCATACCAGACAGCATTTAATCAGCAGCTGTTAAAAGTTTAGAGTTAAAACCAAGGATTAGAAGTTCTAGCAAGAGGATTAGTCCAAAATACCAGTCTGGATTTGTGGGCGCAGCAAACGCATTAAAAACGTAGTGAAATTCCTTCAGCAGGAAAGGAGGGGAGGTGATGCAGAGACGTGTTGTTTTGGCAAATCAGCTATTGTTAGTCAGCCCTAACAAGCACGAGCGAAACAGAGGATCTCACGCTTGCTGTGTGAACTGGGTGCTAAGCAAGCGGATTCCTGACACATAATGCCTGACAGCTTCATTCATCATTCCGACTGATGGACATGTCTCCTTTGGGATGGAATGCTTCTATTTCGACCAGAATTTCAATTGGCCCGAGTGTGTCAGGTCAATTGACCTGCGGGATCTAGCTTCAGTGCTACCCCAGTAGGTTCCCATAGGCGGCCTCAAAGCTGAGGGATGTCTGAAATGTCAGACTGCTTCTCCCTCTCAAATGGAGTTACCAGATGAAAACTGATACAAGGGCGACTGAAGTATGTGAAAGGCAAATCAGAACACATTTGGAGCGAACGAGGGGAAAAAGGGAGAACAAAGTGCACTCTAATTTCAGTCTAATTTTCTCTGAGAGGGAAATGACAGGTTAAGTTGAGTCATTCTTCCCCCCCATGCGGTGTGTACCATTTCACCAACATTTTCCTGTGAAACTATTGAGCAGATTAACATTTCTGATTGGTGAGCCAAGAGTCTCAGCAGGAGACACACTCTGGGCCTGATTTCTACCCTACAATGACAGCACAAATTATCCCACAGCAGACAAAAAAAAAGATGTCATGGCTTTCCCCCAAGTCTGGAAGCCTTTCAGACCGAGTGAAAATTAGTCACAGTTCAGCAAATACCTGTAATTTCTACAGGAAGGGTAATATGTTAAGTAAAGGTTTAACAGAGCAACTCATCCTGAACACAAACAACACATTCGTCAAAATCCTAGAAAGCGCCAAGTCATCCAACATTACGCCATTTCAGGGGCATTGTCCCAAATAACAAACCACACACTTAGCTGAGGGATGTCAGGCATCTGAGAATGTGTTCTTGAGTTGCTCGGCTTGCCCCAGCTGAAATGATGAATAAATTCTATTGATTCACTTGCTAACAAATAAGGGCTTCACTCCCGAATGACCGCCATTCACACCAACCGCTCACAGAAAAACCTGCATATCATTCAGCCACAAAACACCTGAGCCAGAGAAAGCAAGCAACAGATCTCTTTCCAAAACCCCAGGACCTTGTTAGTCTGGTAGGAGATTATGGAGATGTTGGCTGGTTCCTGGATCAGATTCTGACTTCATAAGAATCATCAAGCATAATGATAAACAGCGAGGAGGCTGTACACTTCTGTAACTGCAGGGCAGATAAAGTAGGAGATTGGCCAGAAGACGAGTTTGGGTTTTATCTGATGATCTCACAAGTGTTCTAATATATGTGACCCTCATTTTCAGCGGAAAACCCAAACTTTTTCATGGTAAACCAAATAAGACACTGCATTATCTTGGGTAACAACTCTGGATTCAACTGTCTGATGAATCCATGTGAACTGGAGTCTGATAAACTTGGGTTGTCGAATAATTACAAGAATGAACATTCATTATGTAACTGATTGTGATTAATCACATTTGTCTCATATGCTCACATTTCACCCATAATACTTTTTTTTCTCAGAGTAAACATTGGCACTTTGTGTTATAGAATCACCATTACAATTTCAGTAACAATATATTCATATAGGATTCACATGAATCAGAACAGGAAATCATGTGTTTTTCATAGTATGATCAGAGTTTTTCATTTTTCACTACTCATTTTCAGTGAGAGCAACCGTGGTTTGTGGTTTCAGCCAAATAGTTTATACATCTTATATAATATATTTATGTAGTAAATGGTTCCAACTAAGTGGTAGCCTCTTATTTTCATCCAAATATTCTCGAGACAGCTTTTAGCAAGAGAAGCAACACTGAGAAAGACCATTTAAAAGAGTATTTGACTGAGAAAGCTACAGATGCAGAATCACAGCAAAAGCACATGAGCTGCTGGGATTTACTCTGCAGGTATATGGATCTGTTCAAAGATTCAGACTAGCAAAAATAGCTTTAATAGGTAAATGTGTTAACACATTATTGATATTATTAAAATTATTAATGTCTTCATTTCCCCAGCATTGCTCTGAGCCATAAATAATGGCTAAGCATTTATTCTGATAGCGTGCAGTCAGAACCAGCAAACTGAAATCAAGCAGTATATAATCTAAGATCATAACTCCAAGACGCTGACCTGATTCCATAAACCGTGATCCAGGCATGAAGAATGGTCAATTTTTAACTTGAGCATGACATGGAGATGAAAAGGAGAATTTGCTTTAAAACTCGACCAGGCGCTTTATATTTTTACCACTAAGTCCTAAAAACTGTCAAAGTGGCAATCATATAAAAAAGGAGAATCCTGAAGGGAATAAAAGTCAATTTGAGTGCTAGAAGAGGGTGAAATGAGACAGCCTGCCTCCAGCACTATGACATCCAGCAGCTGTCACTGAATATTGAATTTGGGAAGCAGGCTAAGAAGAAGAGTGTGGAATTGATTATGGCACCTTGCACCCTGCGTCTGGAACATGTTCTCCCCACAAATACAGCAGTTGTGTGAGGACAAGATCGATGGCCAGGTTATACCCAGAACCACATTAACCCCATGTCTCACAGAGTCAGGAGGAGAGTTCCACACATGGAATACCAGCCCTCTTTTCAAATTGATGCAATGTGGTGCAGGCGAAGAGACAAATACGTCCTTTGTGGCTAGAAAAGGCCCCGGCGTAGAGTTCTCAGTCATGCATAGTGTAGACTATCAAAGTCAAAACCACCACAGCATTCCACGGGAACCACAATATCAATCAAGGCCGCAATGGTGACACCATAAGTATATACGAAAACTTGTAATCAATCAAAAAGCCGTCAGAGAGTGTAATGCTTAAGTTTCTCAGTGGGAAATGATCTCTTTTGGTTTCAAATAGGCGGTAGAAAAGTTTGCACACCGTCCAGAATTTCAAGGACTAACCAGATCGGCAGAGACGAGCAGACACAAACAAACACTGACCTCAGCAACTGTCTCAACCCAGGAGGTGGTTATGTAAACACACACACACACAAACACACACAAAAAAACACACACACCGCGCCATTCTTCACCACACAAGCTTCGCCCTGCCACGCCTTGCACTTGTACGCAGCAGTGGCCTGGGCCTGCAGAGCGGCTGGCGATTTGGGCAAAATATGCAATTTCGCATTAGGCTCTGAGTTATGGGCTGGCCAGACACACAGCCCTCTGTCTCGATTAGTGCCAGTGACGTCCACAATGAGGACAAATCACCTGGCCTCCACAGACAGTCCGCTTCCATCTCTGGAGAACCGGACAGATTCACTCCCAGACATCTGGTCCATTTACAAATTGGAAAACGCAATTTAAGAAAAAATAGGGGAGGGGGGGGGTACTCTGGACAGATGCAAGTTTCTGCAGAAATGCAACCAGATTCCCTATCCAGCGCGTTATTAATATTGTTTACCAGCAGAGAAAGAAACAGAGAGGAAAATGTTGTATTTTTTTCCTACTAGGAGAGCTTGTTATTTTCTTCTGCATTAATTTAGTTTTGATTGAATGTGGTTCTTTTAGTTAAATTACTTTCTCCCCATGCACCGAATGACGGGCCACAGAGGATTTTTGTAGAATATCACCATTCGGGCACAATACAGCCGGGTTCTAGCATGTGATTCAGATTTGTGTTTGTAATCCTGATCTTCCAAAAAAAAATACAGATGAAAGAAATAAATAATCGAAGATCTCAAGGAAATAAAATGAAAATGAAGTGAGCGGTAGCACATAGCTTGTGTTTTCCTGATCTCCCCTCCGGTCGTCTTCCTAAAAGGATTGAGTCTCTCGGGAGGATTACGTCCCTCTCCATAATGACTGTATGTAATAATTAATGGGATTAAGAGATTACACAGTGGCTGTTCCAATCTGCGCCCGGGGCCAGACCGCCCAGCGCCATCCCCACACTTATCTGATGGTATGAGCTTGTCTCCACACACTGCCATTGTATTAACAATGCCTTATGGAGGCAGGCCCAGCGCAAACAGAGTCGTGTATGCAGATAAAAGGGGCCGGGGGATGAACGAGGTCGGTAGAAATCGTTTCGTGTTGCTCTGCGGTTGCTTGACCTGTCTCCAACCACCAAGGCAAGACAGCCACTGACAAGCAGCAGCAATTAGAATTCTTTACACTACCACTGATAATGCTAAGACAAATCCTGGAATCTAACATGAAAAAAAAAGAAAAAAAAAAGTTTCTGGGTGGTTGTGGTGAGCAGAAAGTTTCCGGTGCCGGCTCTTCGGGTGGCTGATGCTTTCCTGTATGATCTAACTGATGGATCTTGCTTGAGCAATCAGTCAATGAATGCATCAGCCGACTGAACTTGGCCTTCGAATATATTTCTTCAAATCAATAAACACATATAAGCTCTCAAAGGAGATGTTCTGGTTTCACCTCTAGCTTCATGCACAGTCGAAAAGATTGCATTTTATAAGCCTGTTTATAAGCCAGTCATGACAAGTGAAGGCTTATTCATAAAAGTGGTATAAACGACACTTACACAAGCCTTTATTAATCTGCATAGCCTTTCGTAAAAGCTTATTTCAGTGGTTAACAGTTTCAGTAGTTTAATTGTGTTTCAAATAGATAAACGTTTAGAACTCCTAATTAAGTAATAGTAAAATCTGATTTCAGGTTTAAATGGTGTAGAATAGTCTAAATCTGGTGTTTATTCTTCTACACGCCCACTATTTGCTGTTCTTTTACTTGACATGCTGCCGCCCAAGACCCCCACCCTCTGCGGGATTTCCCACCCACTTGTGGGCGGAGACTATCTTGAAAGTTCTCCTGGGGTCAAAGATCTTGTGATTTTTCTTTCCAAGCCCTCAAATAAAAGGGATCTGTGTGTTTTTGTTCTTTATGGGCAGTTCTAAAACTCCAGTAGCGTTTATTATTATTACATGTGTTTTAAATTACAATAACTTTGGTTCTACGTGACACAGAAAGACCAAGCCAAGCTCAGCATGATGTCTGACACCTCGAGCATCAACATAAACCAGGGGAACTTCAATGTGAGGATACATTAGACCATATCATGAGAGTTAAAGAAGGTTTCAGTAGCCGTGTTTGCAGTGTTCCAGTACTAACAGACTCAGTAGTTTTACAGCATTTTTATCTAGGACTGTTATACATCTTCAAAAGTATTAAACTATTTAAACCTTGAGTGTGGCTTGAGTGTAGTCTACCAATGTCTACCAGTTAACCACTCACAGCTAATTTACTAAACCTCCTGTTAACTATTCACTTTTTCTACCAACAAACCACGGTGAATGGCACCAATGGCCTGCATGCAAGCAGCAGAGACTGAACAGAAAACCATATGCTACATCATGACTAGAGTTTAAATGAGGTTAAGCCCCTGCATCTACAGAGAATGCTGCGGAGGTGCTCTGAACATACGGTTTGTAATTCTTCACAATGACAGAACTTAGGCCTATTCATTCAACCATTTCTTTCTTAGTCACTGGCAATATTTTTCACACATGACATTTTCAATATCTATTTTTTTTTCATGGTAACTAATGGGACCCTCCAGTTTCAAGACTTTCTTGTTAAAGATTCTGTCCCTACAGCACCTGGGGATTAAAAATTGAGCTGGTTTAAACAGAGCAGCACAAAGCGACAGATAAAAGACATCGAAAATGAGCTGGACGTCATGGCTGGGTCAAGCTATGAAGGCTGTCTTGCATCAGCAATGTGACAACAAGCCACAGAAATGATATTTTGGTCGTCTCCTTTACACATGTCCTATTAACAGAGCTTGACATGCTACATTCTTTCTTTCAATTAATGGCGAGAACAGTGCCCCAGAACTATGATGAAAAAAGGCAGAAAACAAAGAGGTATGTTTGAAGCCAGGCTGCGATGTGGTAGCATGATAATAGGGACGAGAAAAGTCTCCCTTAAAAGGAGAACATAGCTGGACATCCCTTAAGCGACAGAGCCACAAATGGGATTACCTCCCTCAACGACTGCAATTCTTACACATTGTGGCGACTCCTCAGTGAATCTAAGCAGGCTATTCTAATTTGGCGGGCAGTGGGGGCAGGAAAACGGAGGGCCAAATCAAAGAACGCCACGCTGGTTGGAGAACAGGCATGGAATGTGACAACGCTAATTACCACGAGCAAAGCTCCGCAACACAGAATTCCTCCTGATAATGGGATACTTTGTCCTTTCAAACATCTCCTGCTCAAGCTCCTGAATAAAAATAACTCTCACGCTCTTCTCACATATTAATGATATGGATATTTTGCCTCCCAGTAAGAGATTGTTCTGAAAAGACTGTCAGGATGTGATGGCGGGAGAAGAAAAAACAATCACAGATGACAAAAACGGATTTTTTTGTTTTTTGTTTTTGCCTGCTACTGACACGGGGCCTGAAATGTTCTGTTTATTTGAGAGCAGTGATAGTAAAATTACAAAGGCCGTCAATATTGCACACTATGTGGGCTCTCCAAAGTGGTTCTCTAAACAATTTTTTTTCCCTCAAATTGGTCCTTAGAGACCCACAGATGATGCATATTTTTCCTCTGAAAACAGCTCTGAAGAATCATTGGAAGGTTATTCGGGGACCCAAAAGGGGTTCTTCTGTGGCATCGCTCCAAAGAGCTGAATTTTGGCAACTTCATTTTGAAGATTATAGATACCACTTTAGGATGAAGGATGAAGGACAGAGAGAGAGAGAGAGAGAGAGAGAGAGCAAGAGAGAGAGAGAGAGCAAGAGAGAGAGAGAGAGAGAGGGAGAGCAAGAGAGAGAGAGAGAGAAATAGAGAGGCAGAGAGGTTGGAGAGAAAGAAAGAGAGGAACAGAGAGAGGGAGAGAGAGGGATGTGAGAATGAGAGAGCTGAATGAAGGCAGAGAGAGAGAGAGAGAGAGAGAGAGAGAGATGTTTAAAGGGAACAGTTTCTTTTTTGGATAAGGACTTTAATGCCCCCCTGGTGAGGTGAACATCTTCACACACACTACACTACACACACAAGCTGAGGCTGCACTCGCCTGACAGTTTTTCAGTGTGGAGCATTGGATCTTTGCTGGGTGCCATCATAGCCACTGAATGTGAGCACAGTCCCCATTCACAGTCTGTTTGACCACAATGTAAAGTGCAGCAGGTCTGTCCTAATGTGCACAGTGACTCACGTTGTCGCCACAAAAAGACTGCAGACATGTGAAAAGCCCCGCACCTTCTCCTACACAGTGCGGAACCAACGGCACAAAACATCTGCATTATTCTATGGCTAAATTGATCACGTCTCCTACATAATTGAACCTTTCTTGCTTAAGAGACGAAAAGCAAATTGCGCTGGGCTTACATAATTCATGGGGAAGACGTCCACAAACGGTGGAATTTCAGAAGTTAAACTCTGAATGCAAAAAAGCGATTGGATTTTCTCGCAAATGTTAAATAAACCAAGTCCCGCCGCCTGGTGCTTATTATGCCAACCTGGTTTCAAAGGCTCAGTTTAATCTCCAGTAAAATGCACTATAAGCCTTAAGGAATCGGCTTCTAGCCTCTCTTTTTTCATATTCCTTATGGTGGCCATACATTCTTTATGAATGATAATCTTGCAGTGGGAGACAGGCATCTCTTGGCTTTAGGAGCTATTAGTGCGGGTGAGGGAGCGCACGAATGGAGATATAAAAATACAGTAACTTTCTCCTGGCATGAAATATGCATGGCTCTCCTAATTCTGCCAGAATTTCTTTATATATATGCGCTGTCTATGGGTGTATAAGCACTATAGAGGGTCTAGAAAGAACCTTAAGTCACAATAAAACATTTACATCAACATTCTTCAAGCTTTTAAAATAGTTATTTACCATTTTTTTCAAACTGATTCTTCATGAATTGTTCCTTCAATAGCAGCACTCAAAGAACCCATTGTGGTACCTGGTTTATTTCCAAGTGTAGCACTTCAGTTTTCTCACAAATTTAGGGAATACTGTGCATGAACAGGAACTGGAAGCTTCCTCTTACATTAAATATGTATAAGTTTACTATTTTCACCATGTTGAAATATTTAAACTTTACTGTATATCAAGTATATGGGTATACAAAAGGCACAATACATTGTACTTCATTGAAATACTGTATATGCAGAGTGAGCTGGAGAAGGAGTCACTCTACTCTTAATCATAATTGAGCTTACCAAGACCCAATTTACACCCCTTTATGAAAGTCTGGCATCACCTGTGATAATATTTGATATAATTTTTATAATAATCAATACAAAGGTAATTTAAAATGTAATTAAATTTATATTTTACAATATTTTGTTCAGCATGTCATCACATCATTCATTAATTCATATTATTAGGTTAATTAATGCTTAGTAGATGCTTAATAGATGCTTAACAACTTTCTCAGTCATTTAGGAATCAGCTTTATGTGCCAGTCTGGATATGGTAGAAATATATTTCCAGTAATGATTTTGTTTTGGTCTAGTATAGGTCTAGTATATATCTGAACTCAAATGTACTCTACCAGTCAAAAGTTTTAGAACACCCCAATTTTTCTGTTTTTTTTTATTGAAATTCAAGTGTTTCAATGTCTCAATGTTCATTTTGCAGAAAATTCTTCCCAACTATGTTGCAGAGGTTCCCAAAAGTGTCTGGTGCTTTGGCTTCACTCTTCTGTCCAGTTCATCCTAAAGCAGCCAGATGGGGTTGAAGTCTGGAGACTTCAGGCCACTCCAATTTTTCTTGCTTATCTTGTTCTTTTTTCTGAAGTAATTCTGGCAGAGCTTGGACTTATGTTTCGGGTCACTATCTTGCTGTAGGACGAACCCGACCAATTAGGCACATACCGGAGGTGCTGCGTGGCGTTACATAATGACTTCCCACTTCTGGGTAACCTCACCATCTTAACCTCTCCCAGTTCAGCATTGTCCTTTGTAACATTTCATGTGATTCTGTTTGAATTTTAAATAATAATCTAAAGCTTGAAACATTCGAGTGTTCTAAAACTTTTGACCGGTAGTGTATGTGCACAGGGAGTCATACATAGAATTAAAGTGACCAAGACTATTCAGATACAAATCAGAGGCCTTGTTGAACAGGTCCATTTTTTAAAGCCCAAGGGGGAATTTGAGGGCACTGCAGAGAGCTGGTTATATCTGGAGCATATTTTAACACCAAGCGTCAACACCAGAGACATCTGTATAGGTGTTGGATAACAATTGCTCATCAACTGGTTTCATTTTTCATATTTTCTAACACCAGGCATAAATGTCACGTCTGTGCTCCACACTGGATAAATGTAGCTCCGCCAGCTGCTCAACACGCATATTGTTACAAGGATTTGATTTTTTTTTTTCCCTCTGGGGAAAAACCCCCCAAACATTTTATGTCAGTTTTTCACAGCATTTTCCATGCATGCATATTTATTACGCACCTCATTTGTAATGCACATGCCTAATCCATTTATCTATAGTCTACAGACTGGGTGGCTCTTCCCTGCACTGAGAGTTGAATTGTCATTGTCCTATCCAGTGGCAGCATGAAAAGAAGCTCGAACTCTCTGACCGCACACTTTATCTCTGAGAGCACACGCCTGCCAAAAAGCTAACTGGAAACCAAATATTCCTCATAATAAAGTAATCAATTTGGATGAACTTCAGGCATACTGCTTAGCTGTGTAATTAGGTTAGAAATAAAATATATGCAACAGGACGTCCCTTTTTCTGCGTAGAATAAACAAATAGCGTCTTTATCAATACAGTCCCATTACAGAAGACACTGAGTGCATTAACGTGTAGATATAAACTCAACTTCTTTGAGTGCCCTCATGGCTAACCATGGCAGACACAACATTTGCGTGTGTGTATGTGTGTATCTCTGGCCTTCCTAATGACAACGAAGCATGAGGCGTCCACTAAAGCCTCTCCTAAACACAAACAGATGCAGAGTTAGCCAGTGGTGAAAAGAGCTCTCAAACCCTTGCCTTCCTTAGGATTTCCTGTTTTTGCACATTGCATGGCCAATTAACTTAAAAAGGTTCAGCCAATGGCACTCCAAGTCTTACGTAAGTTGCACCTAGCAACTAAGAGCTTTATAAGTCTGAGAAACTCACGCAATGCTATTCCAGAACTTGTCATTTACTCTTAAGAAGTCTTAGCCCCTGTTAAAATATCCACACTGAAACTTGTAAAACAGGGAAAAAGTTTAAGATCAGGGTATTGTGGCCCAAAGGCACTGCATTCAAGGTCCCATATCAGTTTTCCACACTTTTTAAAAGAGTTTAAAGTCCAAACTACTTTTTCTGACTTTCACTTTCTCAATTTTTCGTGCTCTCTCTCACACTTGTATCTATTTCTCTCTCATGTTCTCTTTCTTTCACTTTCTTTCTCTCTCTTACTTTCTCTTTCTTCCTCATACTCCCTTTTTTCACTCCTAACATGAGAGTTGAAAAAAGCTCTTGGGTTTTAAGTGAATGTAGGTAAACTAAATTACCAATCATCTGTATAAAGGACTCAATAATCGAGAACCAAACGATGACTGGAGGAACCAGTACTGCTCAGGATTATGTGACAAAGGTTTCTAACATAGTTACAGTCGAACATCTTGTTAAATCTCAGCTGTAGTACCTTTGGAAAAAAAGAAGTGCTCAAACAGTTGACTGTGGAACTTAAAGTGCTAAAAAGTAAGAAATAATAAAAAAAAAACTTTTTTTTGAGACACAGTTAGAAATATCTTTATCCCGAAGGCACGAAGGAAGTTTTAAAATCATGTTTCAGCGCTGTTCCTTTGAAGGAACCTACATATTTTATCACAGTAGACTTACTGAATAGTGCAGAACTTGCTTCAGTGTTCTCTACGGTAGGTTCTTTATTGTTTTTTTATACATTAATTAATGGCTTCAGTTATCATTTCCTTACCAGCTTAGGAATAATTAACAGCTGTTTATTACTGTATTTTAACCAGTGGAGACATAATCTAATAACTAAAACACGTTTTTTCTCTTTGAAGTGTTGACTGTACTGTACTAGGCTTCTTTTTCGACAGCAGATTTGCTTTGTCACTTCAAAAAATGTGGCGTATTTGAGAGCTACAAGTAAACAAGGAGTCTATTTCAGGGTCTCTGCTTCTTAATTATATTCGTAATGAACTTTCACAGCATGAATATTCATTAAGTGTGACACTGTAGTCTTTGTCTGGCGGCTCCTGGGTCACTAATTGAATCGCGCTCGTATTAGTTGCAGTCTCCAAGAGACGCCGGTGTCTGCATGAACGTACAGCAGCAAAGGGATATTTCACTGAAAAGACTGTACTGTGTAGGAACCAGCAGTCACTCCTCACACAGACATCCCTTTATATTTCACACAAACCTGAACTCTCACACACACACACATACATATATGGTGCCTGGCCTTCGCCGGTCATATCAGATGAACTTTTACACTCATGCATATATTGATGGGTTTAATGACTCTCATTAATCAAAATCACTTAGCTCCAAACATTAGGAGGGGGGAGCGATCAATAGAGGTCTCATAATGACCAAATGCACAAGAGAACATGAGACGGCCTTCCAGCTCATCAAAGTTCATGTGTAAAATCCTGAAACTGGCCTGAACAAGAAATGTTAATTCAGGTGTTCAGTTCTTCTGTAACTCCGCAGGTATATTTGCTCAAATATAAAATAGCAAGTAGTAACTAAATGGTAATATCAGGAATTGACTGCAACTGCTGCACATGCATCACAGTGCAGCAGCCAATCAGCAGCAAGGAAAATCAAGTATCGTTCTCAAATTGGCTCCTTTCAAACCTTCCATCTCTGAATACAGATGTATTTAACCATCCCAGGACATGCTTTCTTCTTTTTATTCTCTTGACAGTGCCAAAATATTTGTAGTTATTTTTCATACAGAATTTACGTTAATATTTTTGTTAGAAAATAAGTATATTATATTTTATTATATTATCATACATTGCCACAGTAAAATGCTGTGAATTCTGGGCCTCCTCTGCCTTGCCCCACGTTCTTTGGAACCCATAATAAGGACGAGGGCACAGTAGGTCCGGATGTCACAAAAGCAAACAAAATGTGGAAGATATCTGCAGTTTCCGCGTTAGTGCGGGGTTTCAGCAGACACTGTTTATTAGTTCTGATCTGATTTAGATCTGATTTAGTCTATTTATATATGCATATTACGTATACATAATTTTTTATAAAAGACAATGGCTATGGACAGTCAGAAGAACACTTCCTGACCTTTTGCTACACTCCAGCCATCACTTGGATTTGTTAATTTTCCATTAGCATGTTGTGTCATGAAGGACTGATTGGATAATCCAGCCTCTGAATAGTACAGTAACTGCAACTACTAAACTTCCTTCTGGGGAGATTTGGAACACACATAACTATGCATTGCCTTTTTGCATTTATTACAATGTTTCTTGAACAAACGGATGCTTACTGCCTGGATAAACAGCTTTATGGATTATGTACTCAGATGCCTCAGACTTCCACACATTTTTGGCAACATAATATTTGTAGCATTTGATAAACTAAACAATAATAGCAATTAATGACTTGCTGCGCTCTTTGTTTCTGTGATTTTCCAGCCAAAGTCATCTCCTCGAGCAGAAAATTAGTTTGACAGTGTATTTGTCAAACGTTCATTAAAACTGTTTGAATGCTGTTTGATTGACAGGCGGGTCTATGCTGCACGCTGTTGCATGGGCTCGGACCTGCCGAGAGCAGTGGCCTTTCCGAGGCCGCACAACGGGGATTTCCGAGCGGGTACAGCGAGATCTCGGAGGGATCGCTTACATATCGGCTTGGTCATGCATCTTTCATCTCATCTTTCAGTGAGCCCTGCAGATTTCACCTCTATGCTGGGTGAAAGATTGAGACAGGGGGACAGGATGATTTATTTTTTGCACATGATTAATTTATAGTGTTTAGTTTAGAGAAAATGCCAGGTTCGGTTCAATAAGGGATATATTGGTCTGTAAACTCTAAAAAAAAGGACGATATGAAGTGCTGATATAGACGAAACCCTTTTAGTTCCTTAAGTAGTTTTTCAGTGAACTAATAAGCATTCTTTCACCTTGAGAGCCATGCAGGTGTGTGGAAAACTTTCAGAACTCTTATATAAAAAAAGGTCCTTAAATACTCTTTGAAGAACAACGTTCTTGAAACACCCCTTATAACCTCACTGTGAAGGAGAGAAGCCAAACTCCAGTTTTTGTTGCTTAATTTACATCTCTAGGCCACATGGACTGGAAAGTGAATGTTACTATTTCTTTAGTATATTAAAGTCTCCTATATAGTAAAAGTGAGGAATATAAGATTTTCCTTGAGATTAGCCCTTTAAGAAAGAACCTGCTTGTATTCCGGAGGTCGTTTCGCCCATACTTATGCTACTCACCCCCCTAAGTAAATATTTATGTCTTTGGATCACAAGCATCCGCTTGTTTAGAGCTTCCAGACGGTTTTTAGTGGGGCGAATGAACGGCCGCGGTTCATCCCAGAGATGGGACCTTGAAGAGTTTGGTTAATAGCTGGGGAAGGTGACTGTGCTTTGATGGGTTTGGAGGGGACGTCCTAACTTTGATGGCTTCTCCCTATATGAAATCAATAATGTCCTGTTAAAGTAATAGCCTTATTCAGATCATGAAACACAGTGATGGAGTCGTTCATAATAACCACTCTCAGCATCCTATTGAAGTTCTATTCATCAGCGGCTGGATGAATGTGTGTGCATACATATGAGCACTTGTTCAGTAAACCAAACAGAACTTCCTCTGCCCCATCCCCCCAAACACACCCTGTGTTTTACTGTAACAAGTGTCTCCATCCCTTTCTAGCTTATCAAATAATTCAATTTACACACCTGCTTAGCTGCAGCTGATAATGTTTAAGAAAAAAAAAGTCAGGTTACCCATGAGGTGAAACATTAGTGCACTGATGTGATCTGAGCTAAATGGAAATGCAGAAATGTGAACAAGTGCAGCTTTTAGTATCGAACAAGATTGACATTAAAGTAGCCATATCCACTTTTTTATCCTTAGATCTAAGTTTTTGGTTCAGTAATGACTCGTTTCTGCAGAACTTTTCCCCTTCGAATTAAACAGACTGTTTATGACAATGTTAAATTAAGACTGACATACACTGTGTGGACAAAAGTATTGGGATGTCTGACGTTTTTCCCCAAACTGCATCCACAAATTTGGAAGCATGGCATTGTCAAGAATTATTTAATGAATCATTCAGATTGACCTTCACTGGAAGTAAGGGGGCCTCTTCTAAACATGCAAAAACAGGTGTGTCCCAATACTTTTGTCCATATAGTGTACTTACAATAGCATTTACAACCAGGTGGTGGTGTTTCTCATTATTCTCTTATCTACGCTACCAATGCTAGGCTTTAATGGAATGCCACTGGACACCTGAATGCAACTTTTGATAATTTTAAGTGTCCTCCACAGTTTATTTATCTGCACCCATGTAAAATTACTGCTTTCTAGTGGCTTACTATTTATCTAAAATGATAAATAGTGAGATTGTGATGTTGCACATTATTAGTATATTAGAATAATTTTATCCATGTATCTGCAACCAAATTGGCTTTAGAACATTGATTTTTTATGAGTACTATTATAAAGGATTGGCCACCTTGTATTGGACCCTGTTCAAAACATACACCTGTAACACTCGTTATAACCTCAGGTTGAATGGGTGGGATTAACCAAATATGGGCTGAGTAGGTAGATATACATAAATGCTTAGATTTTTTTAATTTATGCTTGGCTCATTTGAGACTTCACAAACAGCTCCAAAGTAAAACTATTATCTAAAAAAGGTAAAAGGTTTTCCATAATATGGGATTTTAAAGCGTTGGCTCCATCAAACAAGGCGCACACTAATGCAACTTGTGTTAATAGCTTTCCCACTGCATGTAGAGTAATTTTTGTAATTGCGCTGCTTTTTAATAATTCACAGCATGGACCCAACCTTGCCCTCATTATGGCTGAGGTGGAGAAACCCCCCTGGGGAGGAGAGATAGGCTCCTCTAACATTAATTCTACATTATTTATACACTTGGCTGAGATCCTCATCATAATGAAAGTCTCGTTTATTTTTCATCTCCAACCAAAGGCTCCTGCATCCATTGGAGAAAAAAAAAAAAAATCATAGCCGCCCAGTCGATAACGCCCGCTCATCACCTTCCTTTGAAAGAGAATGACCACGGGCTAATGCTTCCGCAAACCTCATTAGGAAAAAAAAAGCGGAATTCATCTGTTTGGTTTTCTAGTTTAGAACTTCCAAGCATTCACGCGTCATCATTAATTTCTGGCATGTGCATTTACGGTGTCGAAACGAGAGGCGCTGAAGCATGAAAGGGGGGCCTATTATTTTATTTCACCTCTCTGCGATGAGCCAGCTAGCCGAAACCTGTGCGATTCTGAACAGGAGCCCGCATGAAATTATTTCTCCTTTCGGAAAAGGCGATAACACTAATCTCGACTCAGCCACACCTGTTAGCAATGGAGCCGCAGTTCCCTTTCTTTCTTTCTTTTTTTTATTTGGCAAGTGTCAGTGTTAGCTCTGGTAATTGAATTATTTATCGTTTAACCCAGCCGTTCTCCATACTCACTGGCAGAAAAAAACAACAACCGCAACAACAAAACCCCCCGAAAAGAGGGGAGCCCATGACATAAACTTTGAAGGTTCTCAAAAGAAGCATCTCCAGTGAGTAGCAAATAAAAAGTGAAGGAGCAAACAGAGGAATATAGCTTGTTATTTTATCTCTGAGAACTTCAAAAGATCATGAGACGGGTTGGCTTTGGTTTGGGGTGAACTATAAAACTGTAATATTCCACCCTACTGACTTCATACCATTTTCGCTAAAGACTACATGTCCTTAATTGCCAGTACAAAGAAAGAGCCGGGCTGATGGGAGCAGGAAATGCTGCCACTTGCTTCTACTCCACGAGTGCTTCCTCAGTGAAGATCCATCATCTTTTCACACAGGGGCATGTGGGCTCTTTGTTAAGATTTTAATTAGGTTGGCAAGCAGTGGAAACAAATGTGAGTGCACAAGTGAAACAGTGGCAGCATAAAAAATCAGCACCTTAAGGAAGGAACGGGTGGTGCCCGGAACCTTCAGCTAATCAAATCATGAATACATATAAAACGACACAAATAAGGTCTATCTGAGCTAGCTTTCTGGCTTAGGTTGAAAATGCATTGCACAGAAAATGTCTCCTTGCTGGCCATCTCTCATGTACTCACACTTGCTTTAGAGACAGCATTTGTCAACCATCCACTACCTCATTCTTCACTGGTCAGGTTCGGACCACAAGGTCACAGTTGGCCAGATTATTTGAGCCCTTCCCAGTGCAGCAGTGACACCATCGTGGTAGTGTGTGTTGTAGTGGTTCAGCTGGTGTGCTGGACTTTGAGATACATCAGTATTAGCCACTACTGCGTTTGGGTGTTGCTCTGCGATGAGAAACTGAGCACTGATGAAAGGCTAGATCTTCCAACCCTGGTCCTCTAGTAAAGAATCCCTCAACACATTTTATTGCATTACTAAAATTTCTGGTATTATATTACTATGTGGACTATAGGCAATTTCCTGGTGCAATGTTATTGCTGCTACAAGGTATCTGAATATACTCATTGTACACACACATATATATATACACTAGGAGTGTGCAGAGCAGCCGCTATACATATCTGTATTTGTATTTGTATTCAAGTAAAATTCAATAATGCACACAAACAGCGTCACCCCCCCACTCGGAATCTACTCTTGCGATGTGATGGGGGTGCGGGGGAGGTGGAATTTCTAAAAGTGAAAGTGATCAATTGGTCATACCTGAACACATCACTGCACAAAGTGTGAATAGTATGAAATTTCTACTCTGCATTTTACCCGTTCACCAAGTGAAGCAGCAGCAGCCAGGAACTGTGCGTCTGGTGATCAGTGTGAGGGGATGGTACCGGGGAGCAGTGTGTGGGGACGGTACCGGGGAGCAGTGTGTGAGGACGGTACCGGGGAGCAGTGTGTGAGGATGGTACCGGGGAGCAGTGTGTGAGGACGGTACCGGGGAGCAGTGTGTGGGGACAGTACCAGGGAGCAGTCTGTGGGGACAGTACCTTACTCAGGGTACATCAGAGGCTCCTAGCAGTCTGGGGGATCGACCCACGGCTTTCTGATCCCAGGGCGAGTGGCCTAACCCCGAGAGTGTGTGTGTGTGGGGCAGGTGATCCCGGATACAAGCATTTTTTTAAGTATTTGTCCGAAATACCGAATTCATAAAAAACACGTTATTTGTGCCTTTCCAAATAACGTATTCAGATTCGGCGCCACCCTAAATATACACACGTTATATGTATGTGTGTGTGTGTGTACAGTGAGTTTTTTTAATAATAATGAAAATTGCAAATATTATCAGCATATTTTTTGTTGCTTTTTTGATAGAAATATGTTTTTCTTACACATTTTGCCTCTAAATTATTAAGAAAATTGTATTACTTTTGAAACATATATATGAACGTAAATTCAGGTACCCATCAACCCATCAGAGTACCCATCAGATTTCCAACAATGCTCAGTTTCTAATCGCAGATCAACACTTGTCTATTTTTGGGTGGTAAGACACATTTTGGGGCATATTTGGGGCATACGTAGAGTTTACGGTATAAAAACAAGCTTTTTTAAAACAAAACAATGCGGTCTTTCACCATACGCGGGTGCTCTTGAAATGGAACTCCGCAGAAAGCAATGAATTACACACTCACAAAACTATGAATTAATTTTAGATGCTTTATATAATTGTAAAGTTTTTATTCTATTTGTTATGCTGCGTCAGTCCTTATCTTCTTCTTCATCTTTCGGCTTTTCCCTTCAGGGGTCGCCGCAGCGAATCATCTGTCTCCACCTAGTCCTATCTTCTGCATCCTCTAC
>JBBKCR010000034.1:2466256-2470581 GCA_037577295.1 Ladigesia roloffi | reverse complement strand
GTGTGTGAGTGTGTGAGAGAGAGAGAGAGAGAGAGAGCATTTATTACATTCATTTATATGCTTTTATATATTTATTCATCTAATATTTTGTAAAACGTATAGTTATTTATATTATGCAACAAATTATGTCATTACATTACACTAATAAAGGGTTGTCATATCTTACCATATCTTATTACACGGTACGCTATAATACAGTAGTTGTACTAACAGCTCGGTACGATTACATCATTTAAAACATCATAATGTATTGTGGTCATTTATTGTATCTATATCATCAGACTTTATGCTTTTAACAGTTTCCATATAATTGGTTAAGGCGGTTCAACATTGCCATTTTTTCCCTCACAAAGCAACGAAAGCTATAAAAGTTTGATGGTTCAGAACATTTACAAGCATTCCAGAGCATAGTGGTGACAGCCTCGATGTGTGGCCCCCTTCTGCCTCATCCCCAGCCTCCTCCCTGACAACCACCACAGAAAAACCAACACTAACACTCACACACACTCACACAAACACATACACACATACACAGACAGGCATACACCAACTCTGACAACAACATAACCAGCTTCTCTGGGCCTGCTCTGTGGTCCCCAGTCCTTGAATCCAACCGCAGTAACGACTCCAGCAGTCCGACTTGTCTAGTCGGAAAGCAGTTTTCTCCAGGGATGACCAAACCATGCCATTTTAATGGCTTTCTCTTGTTCCTCATAGCCGAAAGGAGATGGGCCGCGAGAAGAAAAAGCAAACAGGATGCAATGAGATCAGTACTTTACAAGAGTAAACTTGCTTCTTTTTTCCCCCCTCTCCTTTTATGACCCTCTCCACTTTCAAGAAAGGCATTCTGTCCCATATCCGGCCCCGCTGAGCACTTTTACAAAGTTAGGCTGACACCATACCTTGGTAACTGAATGACAATTCAGTCTTGGTAACTGAATCTTTCTTTCAATCATACCTCTCAAAGTTAAGCTGCGGAGAGAGAATTCCAGGGTATGAAAAAGGCATTACAGAAGTAGAGGATTATCGCTACCAGAGGGCGGAAGAAAATTGCAATTTACAGAGAATATTGTGGTTTGTGAGACGTTTCCTGCTAGAATGACTTGTCATTGATGGGTGAATGGCAATTCTGAGAGTCAGAGAAGAATGAAGAGCAAACGAAGAAAAAGGAACGACACAGAGACGTAAGCCGCAACCTGTATCTGAACTTACACCTGCATCTGATGTGCCAAAATCTGAAAGACTGAAACTCCGTCTTTGTAGAGAGCAAAGTATCACAAGTTCCCAAAATATTTTTACTGCCAGTTTGAAAAACAGAGTCACGGTAAGAAGGGCATTGACTTAAGATGCCAATAGTTTGAAGGTAACCGGAAGACTCAAAGGAACCCAAAGAACAACCTAACTCCTGAAGTGAGATTATCTTTATTTATTCATGATCACGGAACAGTCCTGGTTCCAGACTGCTTTGACTGTGAGGTCAGTGAAATGGAATAAATGTCCAGTAAAGATCAGGCCTGGATAGTGCATCAATTTATAATGGTGCAGTATTTTGTTATTTGAATTCTTCGTCATTACACTTTCTGGGCTAAACCTGATGAAAGTTCCCCTGATGACAGGAAGCTTGTTGGAACCTTTGTAGGTCACATAGCTTTATGCATCCTGTTCAGAATTACTAAAATTGATACACATTTTAACTGTATCAAAAAATACATTTTTACCACTTTGCTACTAACAGAATAATGCTGTTGTTCTGGTAAGCAACCTTCTCCCAGAGCTCCTTGGTGGTGATCACCATTTATGAAGGATTAAAATCCTAAAATGTGTGTTAGAACTACAAAAACTCTGTTCAGTACAGTGGGTGTACAGTGAGTTTGGAATCAGTGACCTAAAGCAACACTGTCCTTGGCTGTCTTCAATCTTAGGCAGCATAATTATAGGATGACAAAGATGTCCTCTCCAGCCTTACAGTGGACGCTGAGTTACGAGCTGTTGTGTTTATCACAAGCCACTGAAAAGGCCTATATTTTCCAGCAGATGACACGTGAAACATGGGACTCTTGCCCATCAGCCCACACTCGTACATCTGCACACACGTCCTTGGCAGGCGTTTCTTAGACAGGCCAAGCATTTGACGCAGATGTGGATGGGCCTCTCCCTGGCTGTGGGATTGGGACCATGCCACTTTCATTCATGCACTTAGGTCTAGCACTTATCTCGTTAGCTACCCTGTGACCCGGGCGGGGAGTGGGTGACTGTTTTCGCCTTGTTGTTCCGCGTTCCGGCCACAGCTCCTGCAACTGAGCATTATAAAAAAGCTACATTTCTTGCCATTCCTCGATCACAGCACTTTTTGGGACAGACTGAGGTTTGCTGGCAGCTGTCAGGTGAAAAATGTTTCCTAGTGAAGACAAGTAACTCTGACAGGGCAAATGTAAAGGCTTGAAGTGTTGAATGTATAAATCTGTGCTGGTACTCGGCAGCAGAAAAAAAAAAAAACTTGCTCTTTTGAGGAAGCCATTATTAATGCATGTCTCAGACCGGGAAGGAAACACATCCTTAAAGAAATTAGAATCCATTTATCATGTGATCGCCCCGATATTCAACACTGGTGTCCTTGAGGGTCTAGTAAACACAGCGCAATCCTTATTATGCACTCTTAACCAGATCTCCCCTTTTGCACTTTGAATTAATCTAATTTAGAAAGTGAGCTTAATCGCTGTCAGAGAGTGTTGAGGGCACCATAAATAGTCACCATTATAGATTGTGACTGTTTAGCAGAATGTAGCAGTCCATAATCATTCATTTCCAGTTGTCCTCTTGAGACACACCGAACTTTTCCCCCAGCCTTCGGGGCTCTGGCCGTGTGAGAGCGGCGGGGTTTGAATGACCCTGGGTTGCGCGGTCCTTTCGGCCAAACAAGATAACAGTCCATTAAACTGTGTACACATTCCGACATAGATCACTTCGTGTTTGCAATCTACGATGGGGATGGCCGCTGCTCGTCTGTCAGGCCGGGGGAAATGGAGCGCAGTAACATCCTGCGTGCTCCAGCACCGTCAGATGTCCCGTGGCCTGCCGATGACCCCACTTTACACTGCTAATCAAAGAAACGGCACATCTGGCCCTGGCTTAGCATCCAGGATGACATCACACCCTGTAGCTTCTTAGAGAAGAGGCCTAAACACAGGCTATAAATCGCCTGGGTTAACAGTCGGGGCGAGCACTCGCGCCCATTGTGACTCCCACACAGAGAGAGAGGCGGCTAGGAGGGGTTCCGTTTGGGGGTCGAGTTGATGATGTCCATGGTTATTAAAGAGACTCTTTTCTGTGCACTAAGTGTACCCAAACCAGCGAGTCGTCATCTTACTAACAGGACATTCTGGCAGAAGGTGTAAGCAAGCAGGGGCTTGTTTAGAGGAAAAAACACTGCTGTTAGGGTCAGGAGGGAGGGAGAAAAAGAATGAAAATTAGGAACAGGACTGAGTGACGAAAATGAGGAAAAGGACAAAGACGTTTATCTAATCGTAATATAACAGTAATGCTTGTATGTAACAAGTATGTATGTTAAGTGGAGTCATACAAACTGAATGCCTAAATCATCACACACTTGCCTCAATATTTGTACAACTTATTTTCTGATGTTGTTTCAGATATTATTGCATGATGCTGGGCTCCCATGTGGTGCAGTGATCTAAGCAGTAGCATAATCATCCGGATATTGCTAGTTCTAGTGAGAGTCCATAACAACACAATAGGCTACACTGACCTGAGGTGTCTCTTAAGTGATGTATTATCAGTTATTGTTCTTCTCCAAGCAAGTAAAGTGATATTAACAATTAAAATCTACCAGTACTGCTAGCATCGGAAGGGAAGACTTAGCAAATTAGCGAGAAAACATGGTATGTGTTTTTAAATTTTGTTAGACGTAAATATAGATAAAGCACTTTGCATAGCTAAAACCAGATCCAGTCATCTGGAATCCTGAATCTGCATTTTTGTAATACATCAGTGTCTATTGCTTCTTAGCTCCATCAGCTTCACGCTACTCGGGAAAAAGATAAGAGGCCACAGCAAGGATATTCAGTTTCTTCTATTTTATCTTTTATAGCTGCAAGTACTGAACTGAAAGCATTAACATTAAGGGAAAAAACATCAAAATAAGAGAAATGATGAAGTGTTTACAGAACTTGAATAATTCAAAGAAAACAAATCTCTTGTTTACTCTAAAACAAAATGTCAACATTTAATTTTGCCTTCCAACTGGTCACACTGCGAGAGGAGAATGTTGATTACAGCAGTGCTTTTATACTTTTCCTCAAATGTGA
>JBBKCR010000034.1:2451256-2461256 GCA_037577295.1 Ladigesia roloffi | reverse complement strand
TAATCACAAATGAAGGTCATGCAAAAGCTACACACTGCAGAAAGGTCAACAGGATTAGAAAGCATCAGATTGATACAGTTTGGATCAGACGCCTTCATCCTGCCCTTGCAACTCCTGTGGCTTAACCGCTCTAGCCAGGGAATGTGGGCTTGGCTGCGGCGTTTATTTTTTCGCTCTGGGCCGCAGGGGGAAATGCTCGCTAACTCCTAGCCCCTGGCACTGTTCTGCTCTCTCTTTCTCTCCTCCCAGACCTCCCATGATGCACCACATGCTTCCTTGGGATGGGATAGTTGGGGTTTTGCTCTTGGACCTCCTGTTCCACCCCATTCCTTTGTCTCTGACCTAGTAAAATAACTGAAAGCAAGTGCATTAAGCCAATACAAGCCACCCAGGTTGGACCCATCTAGAAGCTCCCTGTGGGGTTTCGAACATAAACATTACTGTGGGTGACCTGGTTCATCTTTACTTTACCAGCTTAAAGGGATCACATACTATAGTGTAATCCTCTTTGCTATGGACAGGGAGTGTGGCGCAATGTCTGTATTAATATTGTGCCAATTATTTGATATGTGTTTGCTGGAGGCACGTTACACTGGGTATTTACATGGATAGTGTCCCCTGGGCAGATTGGGGTTAAGCACCTTGCTGAAGGCAACAGTTGCAGTTGTATGGTCTTGTCAGGTAGCATCACATCCACAACCTTTCAGTTCAGTGAAATACATGAGTGGATCTGACTCAGAATGTACAACATCAACTGTCTTAGCGAATTGAAGGAAGGCAAAAATCAGTAGAGCAGATTAAAGGACACAGCAAATGCTCTAATAAGCAAAGACAATGTTCCCTAGACTGGATCCCAGCCCATTGCAGATAAGTTCAACTCCATCCCTACTAATGTACGGTACATGAGTCATAAGTGCACTCCAGGGCCAGCTAAACTATGGTAATTGACAATGAGGGGTGAAGAAATGTGGGGACTACTACAAACTCTTTCAGATGTGAAGTTGGCGTGTTAGGATTTGCTCACACTGATGGCAATGGGACACTCCTTGCATGCAAGAATATGATGATCCGGGATATGATAAAAAAACAATCTTGACATATATTGTTCCTTAGTAAATCTAACTAGCAATACAATTCTGCAATATTTCACAACTATTTGACACTTTTTAGGAAATGGCTTGACCAGCAGAGAAGCTGAACATTCTGATAATGAGAAAACACATTAAATCTATTCTCAATGGTCAAACAGTCACATGTCTAGAGATTTCATTTGAATCAGGTTAAAAGTGTCCAAGATTAGCTTGAATCTGAAAGTCAGATTTCTTGTGGTTCAGACTACCGGAGGACTGTCCTGCTCAAATCGGGTTTACTAGAAATATTGGTTTTGAGTTGCCTATGTAGAGAAGATACTAGAGAATGTGTTTACAGGGCTACAAATTTATTCCAGGAGCAGTGTTGGCAGCTTTTGTTGTAAGTAGTCATGTGCCACTGGAGTGGGAGAAGGCTGGCATGTTCAGGGCTTGAGATGGCAATATCAGATATGCAGTGAGGTGAATAGACCCAGTATCACAGGCTGTCTGCCAGAAAAGGCATGGCACTCTTCCTCGCGTGTGAGACCTCAAACACTCTTTTCGATGCTGGTGCTGGCAGTGTCCATCTAACTCTGTCACTGGAGCATATGTTACTCTGGAGGCAGTAATGTTGTGAAGCAATTAGGTCGATTGTGAGATATGTGGGCTGCTGGCCTGCTGTCATCTGCTTTGGTTGTTTTCTACCCTGATAAAGAAGCCTCATAAGCAACAGAATGTACCGTTGTCAGAGACAGCTCTTGCAAAATGTACTCTATGCCCTTAGCTAACTCATTCACCTGTGCACAGCACAGCCTTGTTTTTGGATGTTATTGAGTTCTCATGGAGATACGAGAGCCCACAGTCAAACTCAATGTGTATCCTTTCCTAAAACAACAAAAAAAAAGTTATGAGCTTTCGCCCGGACACTTCATTCATATTTGATGTGACTCCTTGAGCCAGGAGATTGTGGCGTGGACCGTGTTTATCTCACCAGGCAAAAGCAGAATGCTTTTACAGAATGTGAGTTCAGGTCCTTGTGGGGTCAGCATACAGCTCACAGATAACAAGCAAGTGTTGCGGCCCCACGGACCCTATCAAGACCGAAATATTGGAACGGGCTCCAGCTGTTCCAGCTTCTGCAAAACAAGAGCATCTTAACCTGAAAGCCTCTGAAAAGGCTTCAAAAAATCATTGGGTGGGAGAGTCGGGGAGAAAATCCTAATGGAACTAAGTTGCATGTCGTACTGAGCCATGCTCAGGGGCCCGCAGGCCTGGGCTATGCCAACATTTATCCCCAGCTCTAAATCTCCAGCATGTACCTGCTCCATCACACACAGGCCAGGGGAGAGCAGTGAAAACCAGGCTCTATCCCCTGATTACTAATACATTCATCCTTCACTTCGCTCCAAAATGAGGAAAACGCGTGGCCTGCTGGTGGAATGTAAATAGCCTCTGGCTTCTCTGTGTCTCCTGCCCCTCTGCCCTCTTTATCTGGGGAAAAGAACCTGCCTTGTGCCCCTCCCTCTTTATCTACTTCCACCAGCACATATACAAACAGACATACACACACACACTCATACACACACACACAAACACACACACACACACACAAAGGTCTGAGTGCGATGAGCCGCGCGAAATGAAGAGAAAACATACCTGGATGTCATTACAAAGCACTTCCAGAGTTTACCTCCAGTACACTGCAGCCAAAACCATCACTTGATGGAATAACACATCAGGGTTGCACAATATGGACATAATACACTACTGTGATTTAAGTAATACATACCGTGATGCGCCTTACACATATTTCTCACCTGCAATACGGCCAAATCTTAGTCAGTATTTGACCAAAATGATCACATCCCATTCCTTGAGTCATCAAATCAAGTCATGGGAGGGTTCATCATGAGCATCCCAGCATATAGTAAAGTATTAAGTGCTCTGTCAACAGACATGTTTGCAACTTGTGGCCATATCTGTATTGCAATGGATGCTTTTGTAATAATGATTAACAAGAGAAACCTAGAACATATCCCAGCAGGGGTCAAAGAGGACCCTAGCTGTCATTCTTTATGCCTGTTTAGACAGCTATTTGGAGTTGCAATGCACAAGATAATTTGTCTCCTTTCACTTAGCCATTGTTATTGTTTCTACCCATCAAAAAAGCCTCTTCTTCAGGCTTGCACTGGAGGCTGACGTCTGCTGGGGAAACTCTTGTACAGTGACTTTATTTGAATCGATGCATCGCAAGCTTTCAGGCACATTACCCAATTTAGAGATGCTGCTACGAAGAGGGAGTCTCAGTGGCTAGAAGAACACAAAGCATTTCTGATGGTGTGCCAATGTTTGTACCCTTCCCACTCCTCATAGATCATTTATCATGTCAGGTCTCGGCACATATGAAAGAAAATATGAAAGAAACTGAAAACATTTGATGCCACTTCGGCCGGTTCTTATATCGCCTTGGGAGAGAGAGGGAATGGACTGAGCTTGGCAATTTTGATTCAAGAATTCTTTAGTACAACATGATCAAAATTGCTTCCATAAATCCTTGTCTCAAATAAATTTTGAATTACGGCAGGGGAGCTGAAATGGTTCTTCTGGCCCTTTTGAGAGGAGAAAGCATAGGAAGACATCAGGGCCCATATTTATGAAGCTTCTCCTAATAGGAGTGCTGATCTAGAATCAGATTCCTCTTTTATTTACTACGACTTTTCCCGACAGGGAACAGATCCCAGTCCAGCGCTCTGACTGCAAGACGTTTTGTGAATATGGGCTTTGATCTTCAAAAATGTTCATGTGCACTTAATATCCAAAAAGGTGCGTGTGGATGAACTGTTGCACACTCTTATCCTTCTCAATGGATGAATTGCTTTAGCGTTCTTTTTCTTCTGTAATAGCAGAGTTATGACTAAAAAAGAAAGGTCGTTCCTTTTGAAACATTTTCACTTTGCTCTTTGAGATCTAATTGAGGTCTAAGAGGATGTTCTCAGTCGTGCACATATAATGCAAAGCCATTAGACATATTGATCCCCAAATGTTCCTCTGGCCTTTATCAACACTTTACCTTGAGCCTACTGTATCACCTCTATCAATAACGTGCCACAATAGACTTACAGAAGGGCACTGAAACATTAGACGGCAGAGGCAGTGCTCGGAGGCCTCTGCTGGTCGCTGTGGGATAGTCTTGTTTTTAAAGGGTAAAGACTGAGGCAGGGCAACGAGCAAATCACAGACACGTCTGCTAAGAGTTATTTTTCCACTGGTCACTGTAAAGCAGTCAAACACCCTATGTAACCCATCTCCCTCTGTATCTAATCCTAGCTCTCTTTGATTTCTTTGTACTTTGCCTCAGCCCATTCTTTTTCCTCGCATTAAATCATCGCTGTCTTTGCTGCACTCTCTTGTTCTTCTCTGAGTTCCTTCTTTGGCTCACACCAGGTTGATTCCCCAAATCGCGAGGGAAGAGAAAGCTGTCGTGACTTCCACCAAATTCCCCCATTATCTCGGGGTAATCCCAGCGTGATTGGTCTGCTCCAGGCCCCACTCTGCAGTCTTGCGGGTGGCACGCTACCTATAGGGATCTGTCACATTCAGGCCGCAGCAGCGTGCAGGCCTTGTTTTCCTTGCACTCAATGCTAATCTGACTTGGGTCAGGAAATGGGCGGACCTCGTTGCGACTGTCACTGCAATAACAGATCCTCGGGAGAAAACAATCACAGTCAGGAGGCGCTGAGTTCAAGTCCGAGGCCCAGTAGGGCTAATCTGCAGGCGAGGAACATTTTCCACTGATGGTGTGTCTAACGTTACACGCAACCAAATATGAGATGGGTTGTGCAGAGTCGTCTCTTTTCTAATGGATGTAAGTCCGCAGCACCTTGCCACCGAGACACACATTCCCATCCGCCTGACATAAATTAAGTAAGTGGCCATTTTTGTCATGCATGAATACACCACAGGATAGCACACTGCATGAAAAATGAGGAATTTGTCCTCTACATTTAACCTGTTCACTCAAGTAAAACAGTAGGAAACCAGTGAGGGGTGCTCAGGGAGAAATGTGCGGGCACGGTACCTTGCTCAAGAATACCTCTAGCAGCTCTGGTAATCAAAAGCACAACATTCTGAAGGCAGGGGCAACCACTTAACCACCATGACACCGGCTAAACTTCAGGGTTCCAAAAACTGAACCGTATTTTCCTCCTTCATTACAACGACTCAGGACCCCAGCACTGTTTTGTTAATGAGCATAATTGTCTAGATCAGGATTGAGAATCTCTAGTTTAATCTGACATAGCATTAGTGAAACAAGATTCTTCTCTTTAGTCTTCCTGATAAAATCTATAAGGATGGATGTGATCATCTCAAAACCCACAAAAACTTTGAAAAAACTTCACTTGCCCAAATACATTATAGATTTTAATATATTCTATAAATCAACACTATTCTAGATTTCAAGTTTCCAGTCACAACATTCTCCACATCAACTGTCTGCAGGTATAATGTAATTTCATCCATTTGCATTGCAGTGTGGTTCTATAATCCATTAACACTCCTACATTTCTGCTGCTGGGGGCGACGTATTGAGCTTGTAGAGGGGAGAGATGGATACTGACGAGAACAGGAAAAGCTTTGGCTGATTTTCATGTCCGTCTAATTTTGATCTTTCTTTCAGTGATGGAGTTGTTTCTACAGCTTTCCTATGGATGTGTGGGTGTAAGCTGGCTTCAAGAGAGTAATCTCCCCTAATGGGTGACTATGTGGGGAATCGAGGCACAAGCAGAGTGGAACTATTATTAACTCTCCAGTGTCCCCCGTTAGGGCGACTCCTGGCATTCGTCTCGCACTGTGAACACTCTTCCACTCCCTTAGCCACAGCTGAATAGACTGTAGAGCTACAGCTCACACAGCAGACTGTAATATTGCCCTTTCCCAGCACAAGGGAGGGAATCATAACATAACAGATAATAGATAGAAATAAACAGCAAGAAAACAGGGTCATGGATGATAAGGGAAGTTTAGACTGATCATAAACTACTCCATGCATGACTGCCTTTATTCAAACCAAATAACTATATCCTAAAGGTAGTAAGAGTCACACTCACAGGGATGCTCCAGAGGATTCAATAGATATTCCGCCATCTCGACACATACCTCGACCTTCTGCTATGATTTTGAGCTTGATGACTGTCAACATCTTTATGATCTCATCTGTTTCTTGAATGTGTAATTCTGTCTTACCCTTATACTGAACTTCTGACTCATTCTATTCCTGTATCAAGTATCCTGTATGTGTCCAAAACAACCAGTAATCTACCAGCTCTTTGACTTTTAATGTCAGTCACTGGATTATCTCCAAGCGACTCTGTGTGACCTACTAACACTTAACATCTTGATGGCAATACAGACCTCATCTTTGTTCCCTTTACTCATTAAAATCTGCCCTCAGACTAGCTGGGCAGCGAGCGTGTCCATGTTAGTCACAGAAAAAAGAGTTCAATATGTGCAATTAGAGCCTGATTCTGACTTTAGTTTTACATCTGCCTCAGCAGCTTCTGAACAAGCTTCAGAATGTAATTCCCGTCACTAAGGGCTCTTTAAAATAATAAAACTTTTCGAAATAATTACCTGTTCATGTTTTCCTGCTCTAAGTGGGTGTTCTATGAAAATTTATTAGATTTTTCTAGCACATTATGGTCTTATCATCAATTATGTGTAAAATATGGTAAAATTAAATGCTAATTTATTACGAATTATGCAGATTTTTTTCCTATAATGCACAGTTACTTTTTCATTAGATTTACTTCTGAAATAGGAAGGACACAAAAGTAGTTGTGACATGTACAAATATTTGTACAACCTTCTAGTTGTAAAGTCTCTGAATGTAATTAACCGTTAAGCCATAATGGACTCGTTAGTACTTGTTAAGCAGATGAAGGACTGTAATTAGGAACTGTCGACCGATGGCAATTAAGGAATTAATTCTATGTCTAAACTCTTCAAGACTTGTGCTAACACTTAAAACACTTGGACTCAAAGTAGCTGGCTGATGATCTAAAAATGAAGCTAATTGATGGCAATAATGCAGGGGAGGCATTTAAATACATTTCAAAATGTTTCTTCCTCACAGTTTCCACTGTCTAAACTGTCATGAAGTGATTTCACTTAAGAAGAACTGTGGAAGATCAGCACATGGAGTCAAGAAAACTGTCCAATAGAATTGTTATGCCAGTCATAAAGGCAAAGCGAAACCCCTCTACGACAGCAAAGGACGCTTTAGCCGGCACAGAAGCGATTCTACAGTGCACGGTTGGTTAAATAAACATGATCTGCATGGAAGAGTGATCAGAAGAAAACCTCTTCAGTGACCTTTTCACGAAAGCCAGTGTCTGAAGCATTCAAAACAACATCTAGCCAGAGGCGTCTTGGAAAGAAATCCACCAAGAAGTGCTACGAGACAACACAAGCAGAAGCTTTTGGAATGGCCCTCACAGTTTCATGACCTGAAAATCATAAAATATATATTGGCCCAAGACTTTTGCTGAGCTAAAAACTTTCTGTTAAGAAGAGTGTGGAAAAAATTCCAAGATTTGTGAAGCTCAAAGCTGGTGACAAAAAACGATAATTGGCAAATGCTGACCGAATTGCTATTTAGTCTGGACTCACATTTCTGAAAAATGTAGAACAACAACATGAGTTCAAAGGAATTCAACTCCATTATCATGTTATGCTGCTATTGTCCTGTTAGTCCATGCTCATACCGATGGTGTGGGAACCTTCAGGGCTTCACTTTTTTTTTCTTTTGCTCCTTGTCTTTTTCATGTTTTTTCCAAGTCTAATTACTGAACAGTGAAGCAAACTGGTGAACTTCTGTTTAGGAGGCTGGGAGTAGACTGCTATGGCCTGGACAGGAAATGAAAACTAAGTACAGGCATTAGTTGTTAGAGACAAGCTCGCAGTTCATTGTTCACTCCTTCGTGCATAGCATGAGCACACGCTTCATCCCTCAGCTGACGAGAAATCTCCTTCACTAGATATATTGGCACTGCCAAACATGCAAAAAGAGGTGTTAGATCACATACAGTAATTGCTCTGATATTATGACTCCATATATATTGGTGGCATTTATGGTGATATTAAAACATAATTATCTTTGCTTAATGTATCTAGAGATATGCTTTATTTCTTTAGTAAATTACATTTCAAGTGCTGCCTCTCTATAAAACTGTGGATTTAATTCCGCAAGGTCATCGTTTATGCAGGAGGCGAATCTCAGCTCGCGCCCAACATGAGCTGCTTTCAGGAAGTGGGATAATATTCATAAATACAATATAAAAAGGTATTAATAAGCTCTTGACATGGAAAGTGACCTTCAGAGCTCATTTTGTGGCTGCTAATTGTGTGTACTGATTTCTCATTCTGATGGATGAGCCCACGTTTCAATCAGCTTGCAGAATAGCGAGTGACCTCTGAAGTGCTGATGCTTGCCTCCAGAAAGAGGCAACGCTGTAAATGGGAAAGCATCGGTATAATAATGGCTTTGTTACAGCTCTCGTTGAAACTGTGCTCAGTTTTGTCACAGACTAAAGCTAACACCTCTCACAAGAGAAGCGTTTGAGAGGTGAAAGTGCCATTACGGAAGGTTAATGCTAACAGCAGTGCATTTTCTGACCTGTGGTCTCTCGCACACCTCACTTGGAAAGTGTGTTTGTGTGGACAAAAGAAGGTGCAAAGATTAATGTGTCGTGTTTGCTGTCTGACGGCTGTGGGCTCTCTGTGCTGCTGCAAGTGTGTGCACACACATACACACACTGTATTCCTATCTTTCTGGGTGGTTTTGGCACCATATTTTTAAATAATGCTAAATAAACTTCATCTTACATACAATGTATTACATTCCATATAGCCTACTATTTCTTATATAATAAGTCCAAAATACTTTCCATACAAACTTTATACCATATAATATACAATATATATTATTTATAAAAACAAATGTATGTAATATATGATACATAAACATACAGTTCATGTTGGTATTACCTTGTCTTGTCTTCCAACATCAACATATGATTCATTTGCTCCTTTACTTTTTAAAATGTAAATAAATAAATGAACAAATAGTCTGTGTGAGGAAAACACAAATACCCAACACAACAAAAAGTCAAATTTTTCTTTCATCCAAGACACATTTGGACATTTAGTCCCCAAAAGAGGCTAAATACATGGCTACACACCCAATCGTACTCCAGGCCAAGCCTTGCACACACACAATGCTAGCGTCACTTTGATGAATTAGCACGGCTGGGCTGGGAATG
Source organism: Ladigesia roloffi (assembly GCA_037577295.1). Lineage (NCBI taxonomy): Eukaryota > Metazoa > Chordata > Actinopteri > Characiformes > Alestidae > Ladigesia > Ladigesia roloffi. Next base: position 2,451,865 of record JBBKCR010000034.1, on the reverse strand, counting down.
AAAAACATGGCATTCATCAAAGTGAGGCACGGGATTGCTCTTTAGTGCTTCCCCAGCTGCTCTAGATGGAAATGTGTGTGAGGGTGCATTATCTAACTATCAACACACACTCCATAGCGTTACTCAACATGGCCATGCGTGTGACCGTAAGGCACGGAGCGTGACACATCAAATGGAGTTTGAGACAGACTGGGCCTGTGTAGTTAGAGCTGAGGGTCAGGCAGTTCACTCCGAGTACCACAGAGACTCACACCAGTGTGGGCTTTTATAATGCTGAACAAGCGGCTATACAGATATGAGTGACAGGAGAATGTTTTTACTGCATGTATAGACTTCTGATTCCTCACAGTTTGGGCACGGATATTTCCGCACACCTGCATTCGTTTCTACAACATCACTCAGGAGCAACACCACGTCGCATACACACTGACAGGTTTGTTTATTTTACACAATGTAAGGACAAGGACATAAGGTCAGGCCTACATACCTACGTGTGATGATAATGTTCCATATTTATGCATGTAGAAACACACCATCTGTCTATCTATCTATCTATCTATCTATCTATCTATCTATCTATCTATCTATCTATCTATCTATCTATCTATC
>JBBKCR010000034.1:2419580-2436065 GCA_037577295.1 Ladigesia roloffi | reverse complement strand
TTCTTAATTTTTTTTGTTTTATTAACATTTTAGTCAGTATTTTTCTTCCATTGCTGCCGGGATATTCCGAATGTTCAGAATAAAGTATATTTTTGTTATGTAAATATTCTACCCATCTGTAATATGTTGCCTAACACTGATGCACTGATATCCTCTTAGCCTTTCTGGTTATAATATTTAATACCTAAATGTAATGCTTAGCATAAACTGTGAATCCTTGTTCCAGCCTCGTTACCGGTGACTTTGATTTGATACGGCATTAACGCGCTCTGGCCACCATAGCTGTTCTTACCCCAGTCAGTACTTTCAGTCTCTACTGATCCTATTTAGGGAAAACATAGAGAAGTTCCTGCTTTGAACAAACTGGGAAGTGTCTGGGCAATAATCAGGGATTTGCCCCCCAGGCCTGAAGATTTGTGCTAATCCCATCTGTACATTCGGACACGCTAAATCCGACATCCTGATTGCTGTCCATTTGCTTGCGACCCGTGCCAGTCCTGTAATCCAGAAAGCCAGCATGAAGCATATGTAGGCATCAGCACTTGAAGTAAGGTCAATCCCCTTCGCTCCTCTCACTCTGCACTTAGCTTTGATACAGCATGGGAGTCACCGGCCAGATGCTGGAGAAGAAAGAACCCTATAGATACTGTGGGCTAAAATAAGCGATAGATTAAAGGCGGCGGCATTGGCCCACTCAGCAGTATGGGAGGTGGACGGGACAGTGGGTGCGCAGATACATTCCGTCTCATTTGCACTTAGGAGCTCATGAATAATTAAAGTGCCACTGATGGGCTTGTCTGGACTTCCAGCACTGTGATTGATGGAATGAAAAGAGGCTTTGTCTGCCCGTTCCTGATGGAGAGAGAAGGAGAGATTTCAAAAGAGAGAGAGAACAGCGCTCACAGAAACAGAGGGGAAAAGCACTGGAAGTAGGGCTGGGATCTTACCCTTCCGAATCATTCCTTAATCACAGCAACATTTGTCATAGAGCCAAAAATGAATGGTGTTTATTCAAATGTCCCCCTCTAAAATTAGAAGCTCTCATTTAAAAACGTTGAGAGCAACATATGGACAATTTCCCCTCGAACTATAATCATCCAGCATGCTATGATCTCACATATGGTTGCATATGGTAAATAAATGCAACTGTTCCAATCATTCTCGTCCACAAGAAACCCTCAGGAACCTCATGTTTGTATTTAAACATGATAAGTACTGCAGTAATACTTCACTTGTTGCATTGTTAGTAGTTAATAGTAGAATCTTGAACCAGCCAATAAAGAATTATCCAGTTAAATGAGTTCCCTCCCTGGTATCTAGGTAGATATAGCAAGCAATCCTTCTTTTAGATTTAGCCTTGAAGGCTTAACATTAACAGTGACAACCTAACAAGTGGGTTTCTGTCAGCAGGTAAACAGCAACAGCTCCATGCCAAGGCTCTTTATTGAGGGAATCACTCTAGAACTCTGGCAGTAATGTCTTAAACAAGCTTTAACCATCTTTGGCTAATCTAGAATGGGCACAAAATGGTACTATGAGTATTAGTTCTCAAGTTTAGCCCTAGCCAAACTATTTTAACTTTTAAAATATCTGTATTTTTTTTAATATATATTTTTTTTAAATATATTTAAACTTTCACTTACTGAGTTCAACTTTTTAAAAAAGGCATGTAAAGGTTTATACTGCTGACAGCTCCTGCTATAGAAAGCAGTTCTTTTTCAAACAGGTGCATTACGCATGTGTGTGCTGACCACCAGCTGTCATCCCTGGGATATGCTGGAGTGCAAATTTTCACTGGAGATAAGTGGTGACGGTGAGCGGACACAAGGTGATCATCAGTCAAACGTATTTGGTGCTGTTTCATCACCATCGACTCGCCGCGTTCCTTAACTAATTCCAGGGTGAGACACAGAAACAGCATAGCAACAGCTTTTAACCAATCCCAATGTGAAGAACAGGGCGTCCTGCGAGTTACAAGATTGCATCAGATGGCAAAATGAAACATAAAGATATACTCTGAAAGCTTCAGTGTCTTTCCACTTTGCATACGGTGCTGGAGTGAAACTGCTCTCAAGATTTTAGGTGTTATTTTTCTCTCCCCACCCGGTTTACCCTGACATCCCGCTGTCAGCATGGGGCTCCATGCTTGTCGCTTCTTACGTGAAGCTTTTATTGAACTATTATCTCCGAAAATAACAGTGTAGCCACCGGCCACTTTACTGGAAACACTTCCTTTGACAGCCCACTTTGCTGGCGCACATTTATAGACTGTGGCCCATCTTAAGTCAACATATTTATTGTCATTTCAGTCATAAACAAGTGAAACGAGACAGTGTCTGTGAAACGAATCTGTTGCCATTCACAGTTTGTCTTAGTCACCTTCAGCCCTTCGTCAGTGGTCAGTTGACAAATAATATCAGGCCAACAGCAGTCCTGTGATCCTAAACTGACCTGTGATGAATAGCGTGGAGGGCAGCTGACAAATCGCGTGTGACAACGGACAGGCAGCAGTGTGTAATTCTACACCCTTGCAGTGGACCTATAAGTTAGGTAAAGCTCATAAAGTGGCCAGTGAGTGGAAGTCGAGGATAATGGTTTCTAATAAAGTGGACGCCGTATGTAGCATGTGTATTTATGAGAACCTTAAAGTATACGAGCCTTGCCTTTTAACTGAGGTTATTCTTTTACCCTACAAGCCGATATTCAATTGTTAATGTCCTTCTCTCTGCTGAGAGGCATCAGTTTACTAATGACTGTCGGCCCACCAGGCCGGACAGCTAGCGCCAATCAAACTTCAGCCCCAACCAAGCCCCTGGCTATTCTGCATGAACGCTAAATCTAATTGTGTACACACACGCGAGAGCAAAGCAGTCACTCTGCATTCAGAGCAGAATGACGAATGCTTTGATACACTCGTAATGAAACAAAAGGAGCCGACAGCTGCTGTAAGCATGTGAGCATTCAGGATAATAAAAAAAAATTAACAAAATCTCAAGTGTCAGGTCTAATACCGTGGCCAAGGCACCTGTAAACGGGGAACGGAGCACAAACTTGTGTGTGTGTGTATGTGTGTGTATACCTAATTTGCTTTATTTATCTTTTTAGCAAGTTGATGAGCAGTGCTGAAAGTTTAATGATGATGTCCTGCGTTGTCAGAGTGCTCACATAATTACACCACAAGAAGGATTTTCCATTAATTTACATCAGTGTTTGCATTCGTCCTGCCTCCTTTCGGGATGTATTTGACACTAATTATAACGATCAAATCATACCTCCAACAGATATACAAACATAAGACTTCCGCTGTGATGCTGATAAGCATCCAAATCAGCATGCAGCTTCAGAGCTTTTGTTCCAGATACTGAAATCAAAGCATAACCTACAGGAGCAACAAGACCAATGACTTTGTAAAGTCCTTTTTATTTACATTTACATTCACGGCATTTGGCAGACGCCTTTATCCCAAGCGACTTCCATTCCTAACAACAGGGGGCAGTCTCCCTGGAGCAACTGGGGGCAAAGGGTCTTGCTCAGGAACCCAGTGGTGGTGCTGAAGGTAGGACTCGAACTTATGACCACTTGGTCCAGAGGTAAGTATCCTACCCACTGAGCTACCTCCACCCCTCCACATTAAATCGCAGAAGCTACTTTTTACCAAATAAGTGAGTTTTTTAAGCATTGCGGGTTTGAATATTAGTTCATATGGATGCAAACATGTAGGGACACATTATTGTAAAATATAGATATTTGTATATGGATAATGTGTATAGATAGATATAGACTGCATCTTTTTTCGGCTTATAGCTTTTGTAATTCATGAGAGTGTGTCTGTGTAAAATGTGTCACTATTGTTTTAAACATTATTGACCACACTTGATTCAAAATTCCAAACACAAAAATATTTGGAGAAAATGTAATAATAATAATAATAGATACTTTATCACCGTGGCAATGATAAACAACACACCACTACTTTACGACTGAAACAATTGAAACAGTAATGTTAAGAGCATGTGTGACCCTGTGTCATCCATCAGAAACTGAATCAGGAATGAAGCTGCTGGAATACAGCACATAGAAAAGCTGCCATACAAACACTACTGCACTCACAACACATATGGAGGCGTTTCTTAATTTTACACAGCTCATATGGCCATAGCTCATAAAATAATAGCACAATGTGCATTTTACACACTGTCACAAATTGTACGAACAGAAAAAAAGTGAAAAATGGTCTCATACATGGCTGTAAATATGTGTGTGTGTGTGTATTTGTTTGTGTGTATATGACACATTTTGGACATTATTATGGTCCCATATCCTGACACACTCTGTAAACAAACCTGAGTGTGTGTGACTGTGTGTGTGCTGAGGAAAGCTCATTAAAGTGACGTGCAAGGTTGCAGCTTGCAGCAGCACATTAAGTTTACAGCTTGCTCAGCTGAGAGCAATGCTGACCCTATCACCAGACAAAGCCAAAGCATCATCACACAGTGACATCACCGTGCAAGTCATGCTGCCACACACACCAGGAGGAAGAGGCCGGGGCACAGCGGTGATGTCATTTGGGCCGAAGGAGATGGTGACCATGTCAGTGGTTTGGGAGATGACGATGACGCCAGCATGAGAACATCACTGAAAAATAAATATAGGCACAGCACCCGAAAACCCACAGTAGCCTCCATCCACTCAGTGCTCTGAAGGAAACTGACCACGCTGGAATATTCAAGCTGTCCTAATTGACTTATTTGTGTACCTTGAACTAATTAGTCTGAGACACACAGAGAAACTTAGATAGAGCCAGTCGGAGGCTCAAAGGCAATCAATTGGCTCAACTCTGGGATAAATCTCTCTAATTCTGTTTGGAATGTTCTAGTAAAGCACATAACAAGCTACATTTTATCTCTGGTAACTCTGGTTGGGTTATATGTGCTACACTCACAAATTGTTTCATAGCATGTGTTGTGAAGTTCCCGGAAACTGGTGGGTGGGAGTGCGGTGGGTGGGAAAGAGTGTGTCTCACAGTGTGTGTGCGTGTGTGTGTGTGTTTGTGAACGTACATGAGATTTCTGGTGTAAGCATGGTGGGCATGTTCAATACTTTCCAATACTGTATATATGTTTGTTTTTTAGCTCTTCCGTTGGTTGAATCCAAATTAGACAGACTTTCCATCATGGGACTCTTGCTGAACCCACCAGTCAAGCTGCAACTCAGCACAACCACACACACACACACACAGAACCATACACATACACACACACACACACTCTTCAATTTGGGTGCTTTACGTCAAGTAAACACTGAGAGCCAGTGTACCAGAACCAGACCAGATAAGTTTGGAGTTCTTATGAGCCAGGGACAGATAATGTTGGGCTTTTTAAATGTGGTTTGAGCCTTTTTAAGTTTAAACAACTTTGTGTAAAGCTTCTAGGAACAATTGGTAAAAAACCTTAATATTATATGAAGATTTTCTCCAGACTCTCTTCTTTAGGGAACCAAAATGCTTTTTTTGTAGCAATGCTTGTGACAGATCTCTCTAATTCTGTTAGGAAAGAACATAAATAGCTAGACTCTGTCCGGTGACCTTTCCAAGAAAGCATTTGGGTTCTACTGTACCTGATCAATGGATGACGTCTGTGCTGTAACTGTGTGTGCTGTGCTGATAAGTCAGTGACTGTTTGAGTGTGATGTCACCGCAACGTGTAAAGCCTCAGTCATTTCGATAGATCACTTCAAGCCATTTGAAGTGTCATCAGCTTCTCAGTGCAAAAAGAGCTCAGTGGATATCAGCACAAGCATGTGAGAGACGACCACAAGCATGATCACACCCCCACACACACACACACACATACACACACACACACACACACACACACACACATACACAAATTGGACAGGACTTTTGCAAGCCCCTTAATCTGTCAGGCCTTTGTTGTTGAGCTCTGTGTTTGACCCTGTGACAGGGCAGTCTCTGTGCAGGCAACTAGGCCATGTCTAACACAACACATGCATACACACACACACCCCACCCTGCAGTCAGGTGATAGCAGTCTGGACCTTTGCGCACAATGTGACTCCTCTGTTTCACCCAGACAGAAAGAAGAGAGAGGTAGAGACAGAGACAGAGAGAGAGAGACACAGAGAGAGAGAGAGAGAGAGACAGAGGCACAGAGAGAGAGAGACAGGAAGAGAGTGAAAAAAGAGAAAAAGGGAGCAAGAGAGAGTATAATACATGATTGTATGAAGTGTAAAAGAGTAGTAGAGAATGAGAGACAAAATAAATAGACAGACAGAAAGAGAGAAAGTATAGGATAGAAGTGTAAGAGAAGAGAGAGAGAGGAATAAGAGAAACTGACAGACGAAAAAAGAAAGAGTGAAATAAAGGGGGAAATTTGGGGTCAAGTAAATCTCGAAGGAGCCAACCAGTATTTGCAAATAGTAGTTCTAAATAAGTTCATAATCATCTTAAAATCAATAAGAATTGATGTTGGATAACAACAATAATCTTAATCACCCTGATTTTGGTCCTCAATTATTGATTAAGTTTAGCCTTGGTCTTAATTGCAATGCTAATTGTGCATCATCATTTAAAACCCAATTAAAGTCTAGATTTACACCGTAATCTTCTAATCCAGGATGGGTCTGGTAAACTGGCTCTTTGAGTTTAATTGGTTAAAAGGTACTGACCAAAAGCTCACAAGCCAAACTCTGTGTGTGTGTGTCTGTGTGTGTGTGTCTGTGTGCCTTTGTGTGTGTGGTTGTAATAATGGATAATAAAGGTCTTACCTTGCTGGCCGCGTCTCTGGGCATAAACCACCACCACCGCCGCGAGCACCACACAGCACACCGACGTCACAATGTTGGCCATCTGCAATTGCACACACACACAGGGACGACGGTTAGCTTCCGGTCAGAAACACCCACCCAGCCCCACTGATGACCAGTCAACATCAGGAGACTCCTCTCCCTCTCTCTGTCTCTGTCTCTCACTTTCACTCTCTCTCTTCCTCACTCGTCCACATCTCTCTGTGACTGTCTCCTCATCCCCCGCCCTCATCTACTCTTTCCTCTCTCTCTCTCCTCTTGCACTCCCCCTCACTTCCCTCCCTCTATTCCTTTCCCTTCTTCTCTTTCTTTCTCTCTTCTCATATCATCACTACACCCCCCTCTTTTTCATTCTCATCTTACAGCGGATGATCTGCAGGGAGAACTAACTCCTCACACACACACACACACACACACACACACACACACACACATGGCTTTAAAGGGCCAGTAAAGTCAGAAATCACTCTGACCTCAGCCTCCTCCCTCTGGCTTTGGAGTATGGAGTATGGAGTATGGAGTGAAAGAGTGAGAGAGAGAGAGAGAGAGAGAGAGAGAGAGAGAGAGAGAGAGAAAGAGTAGACAATGTCAGGCTCTGTCTATCTGCAGATGTTTTTGTTAAGCTGCTCCTCCAACATCACCCCTCTAACCCTGGCTTGTAGAGTCTTACTTTCTTTTCCCTTCCTCTGTCACTCTCTCACCCTCAAAGTCCATTTCAGTTTCCTTTCCTCCTCTCTAGGCTGCATGGTAAAAAGTATGGGGACACCTTGCCTCGCTGTTGTGTTCAATTTTAGGCATACAGTGGCCATTTTTCCATGTGTGAAAGCACAACAGCACACAGAGTGCAACTCTGCATTCAACCCATTCACCAAGTAAAGCAGGGGGTAGTCAGCACCTGGAAACTGTATTTTGCTCAAAGGTATCTCAGTGGTGCCATAGGCAGTCCTGGGTTTCGAACCCACAACCTTCTAATCACAGAGGCGTCTCCCTAACCAACAGACCACCAGCTGCTCCGCATGTTCATGGAGCTGTGTATATCAGTAGTGTCTGATCAGAAAGAAACAGGTCTTTTGTGATATTTGTAGTCACCAAGGCCCTTGAACTGCATGATACTACTGATCAAAATCGGCCTGACATACACAAAATGCCTTTGTTTTTAGTTAAGCTGTTTTTTTCTAGCAGCACCACAGTCACTGGTTAACAGTGGATCACTATTTGAAAGGGCAAGTGCCAAAGTTTTCTGTATATGCAAATCAAAACAACAGCCAGTGAGCACAGCCAGCTTATACTTATAGGGGTTGAATGCCTTTTGCAGGGCGAGGAGCCTTTTTTTGTATTGTTTTCAAAGAGATAGATACTTTTTCAGCACCACTTTTGCATGCTGGGTGTACGGCTGGTTTTGTGTTGAGCATTCTGACCATACCAAGCTGAAAAAAGTAGCCTACATCAAGCCATTTTTCTATACTAACCGTTCAGATCAAAAGATAAGTGGGCCTTGAGTGACACTTTCAATGGTGGCTTACATTTTTTTAAACAAAATTAGAAAAGTATAAACAAAAGACAGCTATTTTTGGTTTGTTTAGCATGTTTTTGTAGTTTGTAGCATCACACTTGCTAATTAATAGTAAAAGGGAGTGACAGAGCTTTAGTCTAGAGGATAACCAGCTGATGGACAGCAAGGATGCTGCAGCTGCTTAGCAACCAGGAAATCAGCAGTCCATCTGGAATTCAGAAAATGCCCCCCCCCCCCCAAAATGTCATTCAGCCTTATATGTTTTAGAGTTGCTACATCACTTTAAGTTTCAAATATTTCAAAAAATGTTGTCCATTATGCCAATGTCACACAATAAATAAATACATAAATTCATAAATAAGCAAATACGTTTCCTAAACCATAAACATTTTTCCTACAAAAACTCTTTAGATTAAAAAAGAATGCTTTGCCAGCGTTGGCACAAAAGGTGGTATGGAAATATTAATAGGTGGAGTGTGACTATACCCTAGCATTCTGGATTTATAATCATGTGCAAAAGTTTGGACAACCTGGTCAAATTATTATCATAATTTTGCGTGCGTGAGAGTGTGTGTATGATAAATATATGGAAAGTATGCATATATTTATGCATATAATGTATTAATTGAAATTTTAAAGCACTTTGATCAGGAATTTGTAGCTTTACTACTCAGTTCTGTGCTGATCAGTGTCTTCTCTTATATGAAGTGCAGCTTTTGCTTCAGTAACAATCTGACAGTTTTCTTATTGTTAAAAGCTCCATTTTATTTTCAGGGGTGGTTTATGCAGCTTTTTTGAGTGCTGACAAGAGCTGACATCTCAACAAGGGGATAAAATGTACCATAATTGTGAGTGTGAATGTTTTCCTTCACAAACACTAGACAAAACTTTTACATCATTACAGGCTGAAAAGTGCGCATTTGTACTTAAAACATGAATAAAAGTGTCCCTAAACTTTTGAGGCGCGGTTCATCTTTCCCGATCCTCTTCTCTTCAGAAGACTCCCAGAGCCAAGCATCTGAAAGTCCGACCAAAAACAACACTTCCCAGGGTTGAGTTATCAATCCATCTCTCTAAGTATCTCCCACATTTCAAACATTCAAAGGGCCCCATAGTTACAACAACACAAAGACGCACATTTTTCAGAAGCAGACGCTTCGTACAACGTTTGAGGCAAAGAGAAAAACATTTTTTCCCAGTTAAAAACACAAAGTCAGCCATGGGAGGGAACTCCAGCAGAAGACTAATATACTTTTTGCACCACTTAATTGTTTCCCCTGATCCCAGTGGTAGTTATTTATTAGCCTTAAACAGGACATCATCACATACGGTACAGCAAAAGCTGACATGCCAAGGGTATTTAGCAATGAGTCTTATCACCACATGATCTTGATGACATAAAAGAGCCATTCCAGCCTCCTTAACAAGGTTTTCTTTTGCCATTGAGAACAACAAACATTTTCCGGCAAAAGAAAAGGTGCAAGATATAAACATAATGTTTTCCGTCCACACGGATAAGATACATGATGTTTAGCTTTTGAGGACCGAATTATTCCGGCTCCATTTATCTCTCGGTCTGCCAAGATAAGACCAGATTCATCGCTCGTTAAACACCGGACGCGCATTCGTTTAGTTTCCCATCAAAACAAGATTGGAAAATATTTTCTTAACTTGAAATATGAGGTATAATTCTAAAATACAAAAGTGCTTCACCTCTGTTCTGAGTCCCTTATTTTCTTTTGTAAGTTGAAAGACGATTTGCACTTAAACATTTTTTCATGTGTTAAAAGTAATTGACTGCGTTATTGTATGCAGGATAATACATACATAAATAAATTTGATTATATATATATGTATATTTACCCTAGTCATTAATGTTCCTTTTGCTGTAATGGTGAGGTGTCCCATTAATCTTGTCCATATAATATGGACATGCTTGACATGTGAAATTGTTTTCATGGGGGCAAGGTGTCCCATTACTTTTTACCATATTATATAGGATAATGTATTACCTACTATTTAGACAAAAGTAATGGGATGCCTGACCCCAGTAGCCACATGTAGATGCGCGCTGCGCAGACCTACAACCACAAAACCACCGAAATTTCAAAATTTAAGGATATTTATTAACAAACTGAGTTAACACACAACAAAATAGTTGTCGGCATTGAGTAAGTAATATGTTAACATGATAATAACATGTTAACGTGCCCAGCCCTGATATATACATATACATTTATATATTGTTTAATTGTGAAACAACTGATACATCGACAAGTGAAGCAGCATTCTTTAGTTAACATTATTAAAAATAATGGGATCTTTGAGCAACGCCACAGAAGAACCGTTTTATTATAAGAATAATATTTGCATTTTAAACACTTTATGTTAATGTTCCATGACTATTTTGGTGTTGTGGATGTTTTAGTGGATTTGTTTCTTTTGTTTCTACATTGTACATGCATGACAGAAAAATGTTCAAAGTGCAGGTCTGAACAAGGATTCGGAATGTTAAACATGATTCAATTCATTAAGCGATTATGTATAGGATTAATTATGCAACCAGCTACACAATTAGGAAGTGTAGAGTCAAAGCTGTTGGTACAGAATTTACAATACTGTTCAAAATTTGGATTTAGCTTTTTTTAGTTTGCATCGGATATGGATTTAAATATTAAATTGATGTGTGTTGCTCAGTCACCATGCAAATGACAGATGATCATAATCAGATCTGTGGGTATGGGCTCATTTTAATTATTTTTATTTATTTTGAATTCTTTCTTTTTTTCATAGAACATTCAGGGCTGCAGCCCCAGATGCCCTGACCTAACGCCGACCCTGGTTACAGCCTTGATTACACTTAATTATAAATGAAGCTTGTATCTGCTGCAATTCATCACTGACCAGTTTCAAAGCATTTCTTAATTAATTCTGTGATTGAAATATCAAAACATGAGTGAGATACTTTGATATTTTTAGTTGCCATCGCGCTCTCAACAGATGCAGGGTCTTTTTCTGGTTTTCCAAAAAGTTTCTAACCAACCATCCCCTGAAATCCTTCAGGATACGCATTGATTGACACTTCATATTTATTTCTGCATTACAGAAATAAAGCATACTGACAGCAGTGAAATTAAAATTGCATCTCCCTGTCACTGCTTCAGAATTCTCGCGCTTCCTCACTTGGCCCGTAAGTAGCATTTAGCCTATCAAACTCTGGAACAATAAGTTTGATATCTGACAGCTCAGGATCTTTTTTTTTTCCTTAATGGCACCCTGTGGCACTGAGGATTTTATAATAATCCCAGCCAATTGAGAATCATTTCTCTCTCCTTCATCCACTTCCATATTTATTTATTCATTTTTTATTTATGGCTTTTTCAGTGCTGAATAGGCGTTTCGCTCTGTGCTTAATTAAAATATATAATTCATTGGAGCTACTGAGTGATTCTCACTCTCTTTCACTCTCGTTTCAGGTTTTTTGTGATGTCCTGTACAATTTGCATTTAAATTGGAAATTCCAGGCTGAATAGTGGCGAGAGAGGGTATGAAGTATCACAAAATAGAATCCCAGGCCCAGTCAGAGGAGTCCCACCACACCGCTGAATGACACACCGACAGAAATCATAAAAGCCACCACTACTTTCATTGGCTGTTTTATTTTGCACCTTTGTCTCCTTGGGAAATCCTCTGAATGTGTGAAAGTGTTCCTATTATGAATTTATCTGCTTTAAAGCATAGGAAGATTAGGCAAGATGTTTAATGCAAATGGCACCAGTGGCAGCAGGGCGCTGTGGAGGGGGGAGTTAAAAAAAAAAAAGGAGAAGAACCAAAGAACCTCAGGTGGATCTCTAAGCTTAGTCATAGAGTGGAGTGCATAGAGGATGCTGCCTCTCAGGAGTTACAAGTGAGAAGCTTTGATTAGGAATTCTTCTGAAGAGTTTTCACAGCATCTCACCTGCTGTAAAGTTTCCAGCTTAAAATGGAACTTCACATGGTGTTAAAAAACAGCCTGTAAGTTCTGGGAAGGCTGAGATGGGTCAATTAACCCCTCAAACCCTGAAATACTCATAAACAGTTACACATTTCCATTCCTTACTCTACTACATACTTATTGCATCACACATGACAGTGACTGAATAAAAATTTAGAGTACGACCTACGTTTACTGACTGAATGTTCATATTATGATTTTCAACAGCAAACTGGATATAAAGATGTGTAGACAAGACAAAGCTGCTGATAACTGTACTGAGGGACAAGGCAAGCTTGTGTATTTACAAGTGCTGAAATCGGTGAAGAATTCTAATTCTCACATAATTAAGTTTTGTATGGGCTTTAAACAGAGATCCATAACTATAATCTCAGCCAGAGCCCAAATCCTCTACAACACATACACTCCTACAGAAGCCCATCTCCTGTAATTAAAGCTTTGCTTCCTGGGCCCCTCCTGACACTAATTCCCCCCATCAATTGCAGGCTATCAGAGATCACTCAGATTAGCATCCGCGCTACAGAGGAGCACAGTGAGTGGCCTGTACATACATGCATGCAGTAAGGCTGACCTCCAGGCCTGGGCTTTGTCTTTAATAGTATGCTAAAGACAGCATCAATCCTGTCAAGGCCTGCCTGATGCTGGGAGGACTGCAACCTCCAGGCTGCCGGCACGGCACATGAATTTGAACAAAGAAATCAATACAGCATCAGCACACACAGCCATCTCTTTTAGTACCTGTCTACACCCAGTATATGTGTGTGTGTGTGTATTTGTGTGTGGAGAAAATGTGTGTTTAGGTGCATGTGTGGGCTGCTGAACGTGAGCATGCATGCATAGCTGTGTTTGAGCTAGGCTAGCAGGGGTTAGCCATCTGGATTGCGTCCACAGGACTGGACCTGTTCCACACCCTGAAGAGCTCCCTAACCAAACACAGGTCACTGACCTCCTGACCCTCCTGAGTGTATCAAACCAAAGCAAACAGAGTGAGACTGTGGGCGGCCGGGGCCTGCCTAGTAGTGATAGGCTTCATTCTCTTAGAGCATGCTGGGAGTTGAGTGAGAAGATGTCTCTTGGCTATATCTGGCAGACCGAGCCTCTGGTTTAAGTTAACACCACTGATGCAATGAGATACAGGAGTGTAAATAACAAGTGCGCAAGTGTGAGCTGTCGCATAAAGGGGAATTCCATCATTTATTAATAATTAGAATTGAAATGGACATGTTGTGACTGAAACGCCAATATCTATAAAGGTGTGTGTAGTGGTTGATATGATGAATAAATTAATTCTTCAACAGAAATGTCGTTTTTCATCAGAAATGAACACAGTAAAAATGGGATGATAAAACTATTCATGCCTAAGATTGTTTGACAGGTGAATTAACAAGCAAATTAACAGTTAACTGATTCATCCTACCTAATGATTAGACATAACATTAGCAGCATCTGTAATTTTAGTTCAGGCTTCCACTTTACAATAAGACCGCCTTTATAAAAGGTTCATACATTATTTATTATCAGCTTATTAATTAGGCTGCTGAAAGTTAATAAATAATTATTAAATAAATATAATCAAGTTATAACAGTTATACCATCCATTGATGCAGGTTCACTTTTTGTCAATATCTGGTATTTTAATGGTAACACCATGTTAACCAAGACTTGATGAAGTTGACAGTTCTGCCTGAGAAAGAGAAAAGATAAGCTCAGCACCTCTCAAGATCTGAGATTGAGCCTAGATCAGTGTATGACAACTGTTATTATTTGTTTAAAATTGCTTATTGTTTAAACCTGTTTAACAATCTGATTATAAAAGATTGATAAACATATTATAAACTTAGTCTTATTTTAAAGCATAAACTTTAATTAACATCACATTTGTGCTAGCATGGGGAAATATATTTTATTTTAAATTAAAAATATATTTTATTTTGAATTTCAAACTGCCTACACAGAAGCTTTTTGAATAAATAGAAAAATGACAACAACTAAATCAAGCTAATGTACCAAACCCTCATTCAATACAATATAACCTTCATATACAAGCTCTCTCATATAATATCCCTAATTTTAACCCATTTATCTCATCATGCCTGGGTACAATGTGATACCTTTGCTCTACCTCCCACTCCGTGTGTCCTTTCTAAATGAGTTATTGAGGTGAAAATGTGTCCGGCCATGAACCGGCCTCTGTACCTCAGCTCAGAAACACTTTGTTTACTTGGATTCCACCCGGACCCTTAAAATACGGCATCTATGAATAGGGCTTTCCTGCTCCGGCAGTAAGCGCAACCCTGACCACCCGGCGTGCTGACCACACCACGTGGCCTGGCCCATTACCGGGAGGCTAAATAAGCAGACACCCCACAGCGAGATGCACACAGGATGCTTTTTCCTCAATAAGGAGACTATGTGAGTGCAGCTGCGCGCGCGTGTGTGTTTGTCCATAAACATGGTGCTGTTTACGGCACTACGAGCGCATAATAAAATGACTATGAGGCTGTGAATAGCAGCTTCAAATAGTCGATTTTTCAGGGGATGGGTGGGTGGGGTTTGGGGCGAATCAAGCTGTCTGTTGACAAACACAACACAGACAGCACAGCTTGCCTGCTCTTCTGGACGCAGGCCCAGATTTCTGCCTCAGCCGCCATGAGACCGGAGGGAAAATATGTCCAAACGACACCACGGTTACAGCAATGTTGTCTAATGTTTATGAATTTCACCCTTCTGCTCAAACGCTATGATCATACATGGAAAGGCATATGGAAGAGTCACCAAAGGAAGGGCTTCAACAGGTTGCCAGAAGAAAGGATGTGAAGGATGATAATCAACAGTGATCAATTCGGCATTTGGGTTTTTTTTTTTTTTTCATTGAGGTCATCTGTGCTAAGGCCGCACCTTTATGCTAATATTCCCAGACTTGCTTGAACTCTTTTATGCCATGCAGATTCAGTGAGGAGTCATTTGACACTTAGTGATCTATGACTCGTAAGATAATTATCTATTTCTTCATCAGTTCCCTAGCCCTGGGCGGACATCTGTCATGAAGGGATGGGGCTACGACTGACTCCCTCTTTCTTTCTCAGTGTTAAAGAGACAGTTTCCCAAAAATAGAAATGTGCATTCAAATTTTTCCTTTTAACCCCAATGCAGCCAGTCAGACGAGACCTATTTGTTGTCCAACATTCACATCTGTAAGTTCCTGCTGGGGCATTGAGACTAAAGTAGCAAGCAATAAAAGTGTGAATTTATTTGACATACTGTAACAAATAAAACCTGACACATTTTGGTTGAGTGCTATTTTTTTTAGCTTATATATGTGCCTTACAAACAAATGTTATGCAGTCATTTCTCAAGAACAAAATACATGACGTCCAACAGAATCAGAAACCATCCATGCAAATTTCATTCATTTACTAATTATCCCATTTTCTACATCTTGAGCACAGGAGCTATATAGCTAACAGTGGAAGTCACACAATCTCAAAATATAGAAAATGTATCTCAACACAACCAACTCAGTCAATCTGCATTCAGACCTTCATCAAAATGGCAAAACATGGATTGTTCAGTTGTATAGTATAGTCACCTTAATGGAGAGGTAGATGTGGTTTGAGTGAAAGAGATTAAAACAAACAAACAGCAAATATGTTTCAATCACCTGCTTTGGTTGTTGAGGAAATCTATTTTTTGCCAATTTAGGTTTTAGATTTTGGTATTTTTTCTACAGAATGGCTCTGCAAGGCCTGTTAGTGTTAGTAATGGATTGATTTGTCAGTCGAAAGTCATCTATAAATATATTGGGGAAAACAACTGGGTAGCGGTGCCAGGCAGTGGGCTTGGGTGAGCTCCAGTGTCACGGCTGGCATGGGGCAGCCTCCATGCCCTGTGGCATGAACGCTAAATATGCCTGCCACCTCTGCAGGAAGACAACATCTGTTGTTCCGACTAAACAGAGAGCAGGAGCCAATAAATTACCATGCCGTATGGAGGCAGCAGGGTGCACAGGAAGTGCTTAGAAAAATAGCAAAAAAAAAACTTTTTCACAAGCAGAATTAGGAAAGAGATGTGAGGTGTAAGAGATAGATAGATAGATAGATAGATAGATAGATAGATAGATAGATAGATAGATAGATAGATAGATAGATAGATA
>JBBKCR010000034.1:2342212-2357745 GCA_037577295.1 Ladigesia roloffi | reverse complement strand
TTTTGTTTCTCTCTCTCTCTCTCTCTCTCTCTCTCTCTCTCTCTCTCTCTCTCTCTCTCTCTCTCTCTCTCTCTCTCCAGTCCTAACTCCTCACTCTGATGCATCTTTTGTGAAGACCAGGCTAAATAGTAAGAAGTTATTGTCCCACTTTTAGCTCTGTTTGCTCTCACTACAGTTACTCCTTTCAGGGCTCAAAAATCCATAGAAGATTGTTTGATCGCGGCCCATTTCTGGTGGCGGCTTGCTGCGTGGTAGCATGTGGCTCGCTGGCACATGGGCACATAAATTGCGCCGGCTCTCCATGTGCTGACACCAGTTAGTCAGGCCCCATTACAATCACTCATTTGCATCAGCTTGCTCTTTTCTCTTCAACGCCTGGTGAACAGGCGGTGGTACCATACTTTAAAAGCTTCAGTGACTGCTGTCACTGCCATCCCAGATTGGAGGTGCCACTGCCACCAGCATACTGACAGCCAGCTTTTTCCACAGGCCTGAAATAAATAAGCCACAAACTGGCTGGAAAAGCTCGATTAATTCACCAAGGAGAAGATGTATGCTCGTACAAGTTCCATGAATGTTATTTTTTTAAATGGATCATGCCCTAAAAGAACATTTAAATAGATTATTTTTTTATTCAAAAATGTACATTTTATTATATAAAACATTTTGGAAAGCTGCGAGAACCTCTACCTAACGGTTTGTTAACAGATGATGATTTCCCTACAACCATGTGCTCAAGCCGATAACCTAGGTCTTCTTGTTAGAATGTAGAAATGGTAATATATATTTGTGTTAAAGAGCACATAACACATTTCCCTCATTTCTGAAATTAAACATGTTTGATGCAATATCATGTAAAGTTTCATTTAAGTTTCAAGGCACAGACCAATCCACACTGTTAATATATGAAAACGAAGCAGCAGAAACATCCCAGTTCGACCTGGTTTTTGTGATGTCACCAACATATTTACATACAGCTGCTCACCATTCAACAGTTACACCTCACTCATTCACATGACAAGGGGCAGCTGGATGGCCTAGTGGTTAGGGTGCACTGCAATCAGAGGATTGGAGTTCAAATTCCAACTGGTCCCACTGGTTCAAATTTCAAATGCTAGCGTCACTGCTTAGGTAGCCTTAAACAAGGTGCTCCCCGGGTGCCTCATCGGCAGCCCCCTGCTTCACTTAGTGAATGGGTTAAATGTATTTCACTGTGTGTTGCACTTGTGACAAATGTGACAAATAAATTTGGTATTTGTAGTGTTACAGCTGTCCAAGGTGTTCTTCAGACTTTCGCCTTTTGCCTGCTGAGATAAGCCCTGGCTTGCTCTGCAACACTGGCCTAGGGTCAATGAGAAATGTATAAATGAATGGACAGGTTAGTCTAGATTAGACACAACAAATCAGAAAAGAGCACATTTAGAAATAAGGGCCTTAAATTGCGGTAAAATACAGTCTGTTTAAGCTGATGAAAAAAGTGGCTAATGACTATTATGGGTAATCACAAATGTTATAAGAAAGCCTTTCCATAATAGATACAAATATGTAGGAAAGTGTAGGATGTGGGATCTTTGACACCAAAGATCTCTTTGGGCTGTGCGTCACAATTGTTTTCCTAGAGCAATAAGCTACAACTTAGTGTTATTTAAAAATGTAATTAAGTTAGTCGTTTACAATGATGAATTAAATGAAGTGTTAATAATCACAATAAACAATTCAAACAATGCCGCTACAGTTATTATGCAACATATTCAATTCCATGATAACTACTCAGCTCATTCATACATAATACAGCTGTTGTGTGCACTGCTATGGGGGCATATTGTATTTTTCTTATAATAGCTAAACTAATAAACAACCTGCTTCTAATACATGCTTTAGATCCTTTTTTTGTTTGTTGGTCAGTTCGTGAATGGCTTTTCGTGACAGAGCAAGAGTGTTTTGTAGCTGTCTCTATCTCTTTAGTGCAAACTGAAAATCCAACAGCTGATGGAAGCAAAAAGGATGGGCACGGCATTGTGGTGGGGATGTGTTATCCTTCCTATTACCCCTACAGCAAATTGGATTCCTTATAGCCTCAGACCCGCAGCTTCACAGAGCTGGATCTGAGAGTCTCAGCTTCATAATACAGTCTCCAGTTCATTGTGTGTGTGTGTGTGTGTGTGTGTGTGTGTGTGTGTCTGTGTCTGTTTGCAGTGGCGAGCTATGACAGATGAGAGCAAATGTTTGCCACCGTATGTAAAATTAATTCCCAAGACATTCCTCGGCTGAGAATGTCAGCGGATTATCATAGCACCAATAACTACTCGTCTCTGTAATTTGGATGTAAAAATAAAAGCATAATTGTAACCCTGAGGTAAGGGAATGATAGGATGGCTGTCTGCTAATTTCTTTATATAGAGCCACTTTAGGAATTAATGGTCAAAGATTTGCGGGTATAAAATTCCTGATGTGCTTGGACATTTTTCTGTGCATCATGAATCGGCCACCCACGATCCATTCAGAGTGAAGGCAGTCTAAACTCAAGGGAGCTGCACTTACCGTAAGTGAAAAGCGAGTGAACGCGTGGTGTGATTTTACTATTTCTGTATGTGGTAGGATGCAACTGTATCTGATCTGAACATAGAACATTTTAGGTCAGGTAAGTAATAATAATAGACCACTGCAAAAATGTTGCAGGTTTTCTCTTTTATAAGTGCAAGGATTTATTGTAACATTTTTGCATTAGTTTTAAAGAACTGCTGACGATATTTCTCCTAATTTCCAAATACAAATAGTGTTCTTCACAGCATACTTTTAAATGATGAAACACTGACATACGAGAAATAATGCAGTGTTTACAGAACTCGAATGATTCAAAGAAAACTAATCTCTTGTTCAATCTTAAACAAAATGACAGTAATTACCTGTGATGTATTTCTAGTAGTGTTTTGCCATCGAACTCATCACATTTCAAGAGGAGAGTGTTAATTACAGCAGTGTTTTTATACTTTTCCTCATTAAATAAGATTAGTACCTCATTAAGCAGAATGAGGTGCTTGTGATATGGTTGTCAAACTCATAGCGATGCTGATTTAAAAATAAATTGCAGTATTTTTTTCAGGAACTGACAGTGGTGCCAGGGAAACAGTGTGTGGGGATGCTGTTTAGCTCAGGAGTATCTCGGTGGTGCCACTGGTGGTCCTGGGATTCACCTACAACCTACTGATCACAGGGGCAACTCCCTAACCAGCAGATGCCCCAAAAACATCTTACTATAAACCTCTTTTTACAGTTTTTTTTAATATCATAACATGGCTTTTCTATTTTTCTTATTTCTTATTTTTTCTTTTTTTGCACCTAACAGCAAGTTCAAAGGATGCTAACATGGTATTAAGCTACCAAGCCGGGTTTTTATCAAGAAGCTTGCTTTGTAATGAAACCTGATGAGGCTATTTCTTGTATTTTTAATGGGTTTTTGTTTTTAAATAACGGTATGGTTTTTGTAAAACTAGATGCAAAATAACATATGAATCTCCAAAACATCAAAAGAAGCAAAGATAATATTTAAAAATTTCACTATTACACTTAGGTAGGAATTATATACATTTTTATGAAAGAAACACCAAACACCATGACTGTGTGTATGTGTATGTGTGTATGTGTGTGTGTGTGGGCACCAACAAATGAATTTATGTTGTAAAAAAAGTCTAGAAATATTATAATCCTCTCTGTAATTACTTTTGTAGATAATTTTTTTTCAATATTCCATTAAGGATACAGAAAGAGCAAGACACGGTCACAGCACAAATGCAACAGAGCTCCATTAACTGATCATTCAACTTTTTCATTTTTGTATTTCAGCCATTTCTCTTCACTGAAGTTAACAAAAGATTCACTAAAGTGGAAAAAAAAAACATTTGATATATTTCAGTGTTATGATCAACTTTAAATGGCAAAAGCCTATTTGGAAGAGAGCATGAAGACAGTCACTGCTCAAAAAGATTGATGTAAAGGTCTAGCAGCTCTTGGACAAACTTGATTACGTAATTCTGGAGTCACTCAAACTGTTCTTATAAAATGGATTGTTCTGTTTCTCAAATCTGTCATGGTTGAAGCCCACTAATCTGCTCTGTTCAAGAATGCATCTGCCCTAGGAATGCATTTAGGTCCAGCTCACTAAGATAGTCCTTCCAAACAAATGCTAGATGTGTGTGGAAATACCCTGAGTAAAATGAAGGTATGCTGTGTTTGAACACAAAACAGTTTAAAAGGCTTCAAGGGCTCATACTTTATGTTTTTTATTTTATTTGTAATACTTTAGAGCTCCCCCTTATATTTGTGGTATTTTGTTCACCCAAAACAGGGCTAACTCAGATTTACATGACTATCATCCAGTCTCATTTTGACCCCTTAGAATTAAATATGCTATTATATTCTGACTGACAGCCTAGCAATCAGGGTAAAACACTCCATATAGCTTCAGAAAGAATGACCAGTTTAACTCCTGAAGACTCAAGTGGTGGATGTAAGTACATTTCTTGATATGATATCACAAAACAGTGATTTTAAAAAGAGGTGTTTTGCAGCGGAGTTTCTATTAATAAGATGATTCATCTTTAATAGATAATAGATCATTAATAGATTATCCTTTAATAGATAATCTGCTACCAACTTCTACAATCTTCACTCCACAATGAAAGTATTATGATGCTTTGGCACAGGACTTCATTGTACATGTTATGTGGTTTTGGTCTCTGCATCAAATTCACCATACCGATGCAATCAGCTCAGCTTTGGCCTGCTTTTGGCCCTGCCATGGATCAGGACTGTACGAGCATGGGTATTAGTTACACAGTTAACATGTCTTTGAACTCTGTTGAGTAAAGTGGTTTGATTTGGAGAAATGCAGTCTTATTAGGGAGTTTTTTCAGAAATTAATCATGGTTGTATCATTTTCCCAGATTATTTTTGTCGCAAGACTGTGTGCATCTTTTGATGTTTTAAGGGTCTATTTACCTTCATCAGGTTGTGATCCTGCTGCAGCTGTTCTGCCAAATTAAGATCTATCAATTGTACACCCACCTATTTCACTAAAGGATTTCATCAAAGTTCTCACTGCAGGTGCAATATTGCCATTTTATCATAACCCAGGCTTCTTTAGTTCTTTCTCTCAGTGTCACTGAGGTTTTATCCTTCCCATCGAATGTTTCTACTAGTTTTTTAGATATGTGTTAGACTCTTTAAACTACTGAATTAGAATTCCCTCTTAGGTAACATGGAACTTGCCTGAGATTGTCAATCAATTCATAACCTCATTGTAAAGTCAGAAAGTAATGAAGAACTCAATCTTTCCTCTGCATTTCCCTATGCTTCTGTATTTGCTTTCATAAAGAAAGCAAGTATCTGGTGCCCCTGTGATATTTTGCATTTTGCACCCACATGTTTCTGTCCACTCAAGAGGCAAACCAGCTGGCATTCGACCGACCATAAAAGTTTAAATGTGGTTGAAATAATGTCAGTTTATCAAAAAACATTCATTCAACGTCAAAACAACGTTGAATACCAAATGGTTGCAATGGTGTTGTTAACTAACTATGGATTCAACATAGAAATAGAAATAAAATGTGAGTTGTACCTGAAATCAACGTTGGAATGACGTTGATATTCCAACGTTGATTAGATTTGCAAAATCTAAACAAAATCCAACGGTTATCCAACACGGACAACAGATGCACCTGACAGTGATTCAACGCTGACTCCACGTTAAAATGCCAGCTGGGAATGCTCGCTCTGCCAGATATTGAATAATTGTAACCATTCTTTTGAAAGCAACATTTTTTTATTCAAATAAAAATTTGATCTGCTGCTGTCTCCTCAGAATATATTTAAACTGTATCATAAGCAGACATGTATAAGTATGGCTTTTCTACTATTCTCAGATCCACAAGGATCAACAAATCATTTACATTTTGTAGTTTTTGTAGGCATCTGTAACATACAATTAAGATAACACACATACAGTTTATCCTTAGCAAATAGCATCGCTTGTGGACAAGTAAATGAAGAACCCAGCAAGCTTACTACTGTGATTCTCTTTTAGACTCTGTGCTTTGCTTTTCTTTACTGTTTTGCTCCATAAATGCTCACAGAACAGATAACAGAAGTTCTTTTTCATGATAATAGCCAGCTGGATGCAACCTTTCGCATCTGACAAGCCATCACTCACAAATAAATAATCCCACAGCAAGGCAAGCTAGGTTTTTAGGGAATAAATGAATCTCTTAAACAAAATTTTTCAATGAAAGGTGGTTTTCACTAGGACCTCTAAAATGCAGTATTATATTAAAAACCATGAAATATATCTACAAGATAAGATAAGATATGATAAGATAAGTTAAGATAAGATAAGATAAGGTAAGACGGGGGAAAATTTGAACAGTTGCAGCAGCAAAGGGAAGATAGTAGAGCAGTAAATTAAAATAGAAAGGGAAATATTACAACTGTGTACTATAAAAATACACTATATAATATTACAAAAATATGAATACAGTATAAGTTTATATGTATACATAATTTACATGTTTACCAATGCATAAATGTATATTATGTAAATGTTTGTGAAGTAGGGAATTATACAAAATTTGATTAGTTGACTATAGAGGCACGAGTCAACATTTGCTGAGACTAGTCGACAATTCATGTGTTCAACTTGACGCACACACACACAAAACACACACACACACACACCTACATATATATATGTGTATGTGTTAAATGGAGTATGCTTTGAAGTACAACACAGCCAGTCATAACAGAAGACATTTATGTATGTCTTTAAGGCATAGTAACAAAATCATCCCATATAATACAAGGGGATAAAGAGTGTTTGAGATCTTGTAATGGAAAAAATAATTATGACAGTTGCAGCATACATAAAACCACATAAACATCATAAGTGGACCTCAAGGGGAAAAAAAACATGAAAATTGTAGGAAATGGACTCTTCAAGATGCATAATAAGCCGGAGGTTCAAAAGGTTAACGTTTTTTGTTTTGTTTTTTTCTGCTCTTTTCTTTTCTTTGTTGTAGTTATTTGTTTGGTTTGCGCTTAGGCACGGCCCAGATGTTAGTCAGGGCCCTAGGCTACAGCCAGGAATAGCCTATATGTTAATCTGAAAAAACATCCATGGAGAAATTAAAAGCAGAGGTTGGGAACAGCACAAAGGCATCCCTTGTCAACATCACCAGAGTAATAAGATGGATTTTAAAGCAGGCCTACATTTCCTCTCAGATATTTTCCTCTTTTAAGGTGAACCAAATCGAGACCCGCAGCTCAATGGGAGGTTCCTCGTGATTACGGTCCAACCGCTGGAGAACGTTCTCCCAGAATCCAATAAAGCTCCCTTAAACGCCATAATTTGTCCATCTGAATTGTAGCGATTTCAGCCACAGAAACGCCTTCCCCTTTAATGCTGTCATTAAAGGAAGTAAGCTGTTTTTATGAAAATCTGGTTCCTGCCCCTCATGCTTCAGGCATGTCCCCGGAGCCACACGCCGCCGAGTTCTGCATGAGAGAACCTCAGCCAAACCCAACACTTGAATTTCCCTTTAATACGAAACATATCCAGAAATGAGATTAAATAGTGGTTTGGATTTCTAGTAAGAAGATGCCAATGGCACACTTAACTCTTCCGAGTAAGCAAAGGAATTTTTTTGTGGTGCTAAGTCTAAACAGTCTCGATTTACACAGAAAAAATAATTGTAGGCCAATTATCAGCATGTTCCGTGACGAGTTCCCGTTTGAATATTTCCTGCTGGCAATTGTGCTTAAATTCAGAAATGGTCCAAATGAAACAGACAAACGTATCTAAACAACCAGTCTGTTGATATATAATTTAAATCATGCATTTAATCCCCCACCCACCTCCCAGACCATATCAATGCAGACCATAAGCTTAAAAAGTGATAATACCCTTCTGCCCACATCACTGCAGTCCTGTTTAAATACACGATTCATGTGGCATATTAGCTCAATAAACAAGCAATGAGCTGCAATGATCTGCTGGGATTTGTGGAAAGTATCAGAACACTGTGAATACTATGTCCTCCATGTTCTCACACTTGTTCATAACGACTGTACTTGTAATGTCTGCTATGCTTTAAATACATCTGTTCCAATACAAATGGGATAAATTGTGATCTACACTAAAGTGCGTTTTATGCCAAAGTGTTCTATAATGCTTGAGGAGCATGTATAGGATATTTGTAACTGCTGTATCCCTAAAATGATGTTTCAGGAAAAGGAAACAATATATATTTAACTCCCAGTGGGTGTTAGGGTGAAAAGATAAACATTTCATGTTTTTCAGGTTTTGGATCATTTTGGTTGGGTCACTCACCATTATATTTTTATCTTAATGCAAAGAGTGGATGCAAAAGATGATAAAAAATAAGAAATTAGGATTAGTTTTGAAAGTGATATTTAAGAACAAGCAGTGCAGGAGTCCTTGTTTTCTCCGAGGTGCTAGTGCATGAAACAACAACAAACCCACGTGCCAAACTCTTCAAAGGGGCTGATACCTAAAGCAACATGCTTGTGTACTGATCTTCAAAGAAATGTTTTTTATCTGCATGGCTGCTTGTCTCCCACTCAAGAACATGTGTACTCATCCCTATCTGTCACAAGCAAAGTGATGAGGAAGAAATCAATAACTGGGCACTGCTGACGGAAATTAGCACTTGTCATGATTTCCAATTGGATTATAACCATGTTCCTGACAACCCATCAGCACAAAAGCCCACTTTTATAGAAGGTAGAGCAGTGATTGGCATGTGGTGGAGACTGAATGTGGTGGGACCTTTCATGGTGGGCTGTGGAGCTTTTAAAAAGAGTTTTAAAATTAGAGGCCACAGAGTCTCTCTATTGAGCTAAGATGATAACTTGAAAAACAAATGGCAGCATGTCAGATGTTCACACATTAAAATAAGGCTGCAAAACAGTTCTTGGGTTGAAAATGGCTCTAGGATTAAGCTTCAGTTGGTATGAGCCTATCATGAGGAGACCACCACTTTCATTCCTGGCAACGTCATAGCACAGTTGGCCTCTTTCACTGGGGGGTAGGACGACACTCATTCTCACCCATTACTTGGCTGGCATAACAGAATTGGTAGTTAGTGATCTCCTCCAAGTGTATTGAGGTGTCCAGTGATGTCCTGTTAGCAAAAACTTATGATGGCTCTTTAAATGATTGTAAAGGAATATGGACTAGCCTTGACCTTCAAAGCATTAGTAGTACTGTGTGAGTGAAGGAGATCTACACAGTGGGTAGAACTGGACTAAAATATGTGGGAAACTGGGGGAAATTGAGGGAAAATAAAACATTTACATTGTGTGGAGGATCCGAAACTTCAAAACAATTTTCAGACTTCCAAATCCCATATCTCATAACAACACTTTAAGGAAATATCAACTGATAGGTTCCTTAAGAAACCAAAACCCTTTCTTTTATGGCATCGCTCCCAGAACACTTTTTTGGCACCTTTATTTTTGTCTGTCAGCTTGCATTTCCCACTGTTTATCTTCAGTCTCCTCTTTGCTTAGCTCTGTTTCTGGCATATTGTCCTAGCTGCATTAGTATTAGTAACCATCGTCCGGGTGGTAACCATCGTCTGGGCAGCACAAATCTAGTTTTCTGTTTGAGAGCAAATGTAATGGGTGTGTGATTGTACTGCTGTGGGGTTTGGCCAAGCAAATAGCACCATATGTTACGAACATCAATCAAATGTGGAATGATGTCGTATTAACATCATTTTCCATGGTACTGCCATTAAATGATGCATATCACATTAAATGCATCTAAACTCATATTTTTTTGCTGACAAGCTCTTAGACACAGGCCATTAATCAGGTTACTTCGCAGATCATTGTAACACATCTTGATGCAGAATGGAACTAAATGCATGCAATTTGGAGAGGTCATTCTTAAGACTAATATCCCAGGAGCTTCCTGAAAGTCATTATGAGAGTAGACACACTATTTACAGTTTTTTTTCTTGCATGCCATGTAGTGCTGGCAGCCAGAAAAAAAAGAAGTAGAGCATCAACTCTCAAGAAAACATGCAGTAAATTGAGCAGTTTAATATGTATTTGTACCTTATATGTTGATACCAGGGGCGTGTCTATGAGGGGACTGGAGGGGGGATGCCCCCAGGGACAAGTCCTGCCCCCCCTGAGATATGCTATAATATAAAATTGTCTGGGAAAAAAAAACAGGACTTGCCACTATTTATCAGCTGATCCATTTGTGTCTTGTATTCATGGCAATAAAATATTTAAAGTGTATAGTTTTAATTTATTTGCAGGTATATGCCCCTCCCCACACAAGACATTCTGGTCACACCTCTAGTTGATGCTTCACTGTGTAATTTCCATACCTACTAATGTATTTTGGTTAATTCCTTTAGTATGTGAGAGGCACAAATCCATGCTGGAAGTGCAACAAATCATATATTATCATCATACGGCAAAACAGTTAATGTAGTAAACCTTATGTCACAGTGCAATGTTAATATCCATTCTGCCATTTTTTTTTATTTAGTTATTTCCTTTCAATTTATACTGAAGAACTCCATTCTGGAATTCAGGGTGCATCCCAAACTAATCCAGAGGCTACAGTTTTATTGCAATACTGAATTTGAGCCCTAGATGTTCGGGAAACTGCTAGATGGTGGGCTGAACCACTGCTTCTGCAAGAATATCAAGTTGCTTTAAGTCACTGGGCAAGCAATAGTTGATGCTGGTGAACATGCTTCCAGATATATGGTTACTGCAAAAATGCCTATAAAGCAATGAAGAAAAACAAAATGAAAGAAAAATAAAATCACAAAACAAAATCTTATAATGTCAGCAGAGCTCTAATTTCATGCAAATTGAGCAAGTAATATCACTTTATATTTTTGCTATTTATATGGTATGAATTGATACATATGCTAAATCGATTTACTTCTCATGATTGATCCCACTAATGTGACCATCTCCAGCAGGCCCTGGCTGGTCAGAAGCTTGCCACAATTCAATCTTGAATATAAAAACAAACTAAATGTTTTATCCTTCTATCAGTTTTATCCATTTTATTCCCTCTTTCTACCTGTACAGCAGAATTTGCTGTATGGATGCGTAACACTTAATCATAAGATGTGAATAGACTCCAGACAGAAAAGTTTTATTCATTTTTATTTTTTTACCCAAGGTTTAAAGTTCACTTTGTCCCTAGTCTTAAAAATAAACTTCAGCACAAACACTGGCTATTGATCTGTCAAATAATTTTCCTCTCCAAAAAACAGAAGTGGACACAGTGGCGGTGAGCTGCTTGGCTGAAGTGTTTCTGTTCAATCGAGGCAAACATTGTCCCTGACATTTGTGGAATACAGCATGGAAAATGATCTGACAGACACGGATGTGAAAGCTAGCCAGATGGTATGGAGTTATACCAGCTGACCTTCTTCAACTGGAGGAGAACGAGAGCAGGGGAAAAAGGGACCTTTATAGAGTGAATTATGTTTCATGTAGGTCAGGGTAATTATGGGGATATTACCATTTAATATTAGCTTAAAGCTGCGTAAATCATAGGAGGAGAAGGACACTTTGTCCTTGCACGGCCTAGCCTGCTATTTCCACATCCCACAATCAAGCTCAAGCTCTCCGTTCTCTTCAAAGAAACTCAGCTGAAATCACAAGTGTCTGAATTACATAGAATGTTTAATGCAATTATAGTGGTGGCCAGAGAAGTGGATGCAGAAACCAGAACAGCATGCCACACTTTTACTGTAATCTGACAACAAAATGAGCTGTTTTAGGACAGATTATAATCTCCAATACCCCGCTGCCAGTCATGAATCGGAAAGAGTCACTTCAGAAACATTAGCATTTGGCAATCAAGTAGTGACAAGCCAGCACTGCAGGCTTTGAAAGGCTGTTTTATATAGACTTTGCGACCTGAAAAATTAGTAACCACAGCTTGCTGCCTCCGAGATCTAAATCAAGCATCCCTCAATCTCCGTGTCAAAAAGAGGGATCTCTCTTTCTGTCTAACTGCTCTGATTTGTAGAATCAATAGGTTCTCTCTCCCGTCTGTGATTAGCCGAATCTCCCAGATCTTACTCCAACCCAGCATGGTCTGATCCTCCACAGTTCATCCAGCTTATTACACTCATGCTTGCCTGTGTCTAAAGTAACGCCTATATTTGCCCATCAATAAAAAACCCAGACTTGTTTTCCATTTATCAGTTTGGCATTTTACAGACCATGAAAACAGCAAAAATGCAAACCGACTCCAAAATACAAAGCTGCCTTATTCTCTATAGAGGAAAACACATAATCGTACCCAAAAATGTCACCAAGGGGGCTTCAAGGTAGAATGTGTGTATGCGTTAAACACATAAAGCTGATTTCTGGTGATTGATGCTGAAGACAGCAAAACTATAAAAACAAAAGGCAAATAAAAAAAAGTCCAGATGCGTCCACCTCAATCACGACAGTCAATTAGCAGTCAGAAATCTGAAGTGTGACCTAGACATGGACTGTCGAGTTGCCATGGTGATTCATCATTATAAATCAGAACATTCAGCGCTAGGCTAATCAAAAGTTTGCTGGCTAAAACTTAAATCAAGCTTTGTTATTCATGATACACAAAAAGAGGCAAAACACATAATCTACTTATTCCAAAAACACTGGCAACCCCCAACAAATACACAGAGCCCATGATACCACAAGGCAGGTGAATGCAGAGGGAGGAGCTACGACCATGTAATCTCTGGTAAAAGGTCTGTGTAGACCAGGGGCTCTGGCTTTGAAGTGTAATTGCCCATCACAGTTTGTTGACTTTCCCACTCTAACTCACTGGTACGAGAGAGGTATCAGGTAGGTATATTTTTTTTATTAAATATTTTACATATCTGAAATCAAAGGCACAATTAAAAGGGTCTGTTTTCTTTTTTTGGGAAGGACTTTGATTGCATTCAGCCACAAAAGTATTAGTGAGGTCAAATATTGATGTTGGAGGCTTAGCTCTGGATCACAAATGCCACTGCTTCTCAGCAATGCCTGGGGGTGTTTATACCCCTCTAGCCGCTGCTTGGCCATGGGCATAGTTTCCCTGGGCTCATGTACAGCCACTTTAGAGTGTCCTGTCCAACTCTCAGTGCTTTTCTATAGAGATTATAAGGTGTGTGTGCAAAATTCAGTCTGTAATTGATGCACTTGTAAGTAATCATTAGACAGAATTTAAAACTTTGTCTTAATATCAGCTAAAGGACTGTATGGAAATGATTTTAAAATATAATGGCAGTAAATGGTGGTTATGGAGTTGTCCCTGCAATTGGAATATTGTGGGCTTGAATCCCAGGCAAGGTACCGTCCCCACACACTGCTCCCTGGTGGCCCGTGCTTCACTTGGTGAATGTGATAAATGCCGAGGACTCAAGTAATTTCCTCTGGGATCAATGTAGTATGTAAAATAAAAAGTTGGCAGGACAATTCTTTGGCAATAGTTTTCAGTGCTGGGTTGATTTATGAAGTACTGGAATGATTGGTGGGTTTCCAGTTGAGAAGGTTCAACATAAGGACCCTCAGGTGAATGCATTAAGTCGGAAATCTGGATTAACCTGCATATATAATGACTGACTTTCCCACAATGGCAATGGGGTGATGTTCAATAGCTTCATCAATAAGGTCACTTCCATAAAATCTCATGACTGCCGTAACTCAGCTGTAGCTGTAGCTCTGCAAAAAGAAAAAAAACTGATGAAGGAAAGAACTCATCAAGACTAGAACACTCTGTGCTCTGCAAATGAGTGCTCGTAATTTTGCCTTGGCATGTGGAAGCTTCTGAGGACCACTTGAAAGCGGCGTTAGCATGCTAAACTCTAAAATGGCCTAGGAAAAATCACATCTGTATACTTTACCAGGGCTTGAACTGTAGAAAATTGAAGCGAGCGTAATAACTCTCATCTCAGTGATTAGGTTAAGGGCTAAGCAGGGCAGCGCTGGTTCTTCAGTCACTACACATTTTCACCTCATTCCCTAGCAACAGCTACACACCGCTCCTTAAACTTCTTTAATAATGTTTTTCAGTGTGCTGTGGGGCGCTATAATAAAACTTTTATCAGCGGAAAACACAAATAGAAAAATTTCTGCTTTGTTGCCGATAGTCTTCAGGGCCTCCAAGGGAAAGCAGACAGTCGTATGCAAAAATAAAGAAAGGAAGATATAAGGAAATAAATGAAATGGGTTCCTGAGTTCCTCTTATTGTTCTGAAGCGAGCACAACACAACATTTTGCATGTAAAACCCAGAAGGAGTTCACAGCCCAGTGCCCCACTTTTGAATCCTTACTGTGCAGCTGAATGACAGCGCAAACACACACAAACACATCTGGGTTTTGATCCAGATTATGCCACCATGCTACATCCCACACTAAACTCTTTATGTAGATATACATGGGACAATATGACAGAAAATGCAGGTTAAAAAAAGAAGGAAAAAAATAGTTCAAGCTTTATGTTAGTGTTGAGCAGACAGGAATAAGGAAAGCAACAACAAATGACTGCATAATTTATTTGGCAGACATTTTTATTATTGAAATCAGAGACAAACAAAAACCTGCAGTGTCATGTAATTGTCTATCATGCATATATGTGTATGAGTGAGTGTATTCTTATGTGTGCATATATACATGTAAATATACATAAGAAGGCCGCTATTATTATCTGTATTTGTATTTGTTAAAAGGAAAATTATTCGAATTTGTATTTGTATTTGAGTAAAATTCATAAAGCAGTGCGCAAACAACGTCCGCCCCCCCACCCCGAAACTACGGAATATCTAAAGTTGAAAGTGATCAATCAGTCACATGTGAACACACCACTGCACACAGTGTGAACAGCACGAAATTCCTCCTCTGCATTTAATCCATTCACCAAGTGAAGCAGTGAGCAGCCATGAATTCTGCACCCGTGAAGAGCAGTGTGTGGAGACGGTACCAGGGAGCAGCGTTTGGGGAGCAGTGTGTGGAGAGTGTTCTGGGGAGCGGTGTGTGGGAATGGTATTTACTCCAGGTACCTCAGAGGTTCCTAGAAGTCTGGAGGATCGACCCACGACTTTCTGATTGCAGAGTGAGTGCCCAAACCATGCGAGTGTGTGACCGAAGGGAGGGGGGAGGGGTTCCCGAATACAAAAATATTTTAAACTATTTCTCAGAATACGGTATTCATAAAAAACACGTTATCTGTGCCTTTCTGAATACCGCATTTGTATATGGCTCCACTCCTAATACACATGCTCTCAACAAAAATATAAACACAACACCTTTGTTCCTACTCCGATTTTTCATGAGATGGACTTAAAGATCTAAAATTCCTTCCAGATACACAATATTACCATTTCTCTCAAACATTGTTCACAAATCAGTCTAAATGTGTGATAGTGAGCACTTCCTCTTTGCTGAGATAATCCAGCCCACCTCACAGGTGTGCCACATCAAGATGCTGATCTGAC